>CM042401.1:9049442-9604442 GCA_023634145.1 Thymallus thymallus
AAATTCACCCAACATATTGTGTGAAGCTTGTGGAAGGCTACCTGAAACATTTGACCCAAGTTAAACTTTAAAATTTTAAAGCAATGCTACCAAATACTAATTGAGTGTATGTAAACCTCTGCCCCACTGGGATTGTGATGAAAGAAATAAAAGCTGAAATAAATCATTCTTCATCATTCATTTCACATTCTTAAAATAAAGTGGTGATCCTAACTGACCTAAGACAGGGAATTCTTACTAGGATTAAATGTCAGGAATTGTGAAAAACTGAGTTTAAATGTATTTTGCTAAGCTGTATGTATACTTCCGACTTCAACTGTATATACACAGACGCACACAGACACAGACACACAGGTAACTGTCAAAATAATGTAAACACTTGAGTAAATGAGGGATGCAAAGTATATTGAAAGCAGATCCTTCCTGACAGGTATGGTTCCTGAGTTAATGAAGCAATTACCCTCCTATCATGCTTAGGGTTATGTATAAAATGCTTGGCAGGCCAATATTTTGGCTACCATGGCTATTCCCCCCATAGGTCAGGATGACAATGCCCCCATCCACAGGACACGAGTGGTCAGTGAATGGTTTGATGAGCATGAAAAGTATGTAAACTATATGCCATGGCCGTTTCAGTCACCAGGTCAGTTTTTCATTAAATGCATAGATATAGAATGAATAGAACAGGAGTCCCCTTTCATTTCAATGATTTGTCCATTCTATTCATTATATTTTCTATGCATTTAATCCTATCCGATAGGCGAAATCCAGATAGATAACTTTTAAAAAACTGGGCCCAGATCTCAACCCAATTAAACACTTATGGGAGATTGTGGAGCGGCGCCTAAAACAGTATTTTCCACCACCATCAACAAAACACCAAATTATGGAATTTCTTGTGGAAGAATGGTGTCGCATTCCTCTGATAGAGTTCCAGGCACTTGGAGAATCTATGCCAAGGTGCATTGAAGCTGTACACTATTAAGACACTTTATGCTGGTGTTTCCTTTATTTTGGCAGTTACCTGTATATACATAGAAGTGTGCTTGTGATTCTAATTCAGAAGCATGGAATGAAAAGACGGAGTCTGCTAAAACAGGCATGGTATTGGACAGATGTGACGGATCTCTGTTTGAAAACTAACAGAGATCCAATGTCAATGGTGTAATCAAGAATGTGTTATCCATTGGAAAAAACTGGTGGGGTGAGAAGATGTTGTTGAAAGCAGTCAACATTGCCATTTATAATCTACGGCATGTGAACTTTGAGTCTACAGTAGGTTGAAAAAAGGAGAAATAAATATGAGATGACAAAAAGCAAGTGAATTAGAGGGATTAGCATTGAGTTCCTCTTACCTTCCTGAGGTAACAGTATGACACGTTACGTAACAATTAAAAAGGCATGGAAGTACCTGAAGGTGTTATTGGGCAAGCTTTGAAAGGCAAAAGAAGAAGACGTTAGCAAACAGAGCATGTAGGACAGAGCACAAGCATGACTTCCCATGATGAAGGGCAAATTGATGCAAGCATCCATGCTTAATTGCAGAACTGTTGGGAGTCTCCAATGCCGCCTGACTAGAAACGTCAAAAATAATTTTTGGACTCTTGATTTGGATGGAAATTAAATAGCACTATAGAGACACTGCTAGCTATATACACCATGTTTTTACACATTTTCTCACCTCTGCTTCATATCTTGCAACTGTTTATTGAGCATGGACTGCTGAGTTTCCAGCTAAAAAAACAAAAACAAAAACATTATGGGATTAAATTGCTTGATGGGCAGGTGTAGTAATTCAATGTAGGCTATCTGTTACATTCTTAAAATGTTAGTGGCAGTTTGAGGGAGGAGGGAACAAAGCAGTAGTCCAGTCGTGGCACCTTCTGCTGGCCACTGGTCTCCATCTTGATGCTGACAAGCTCCTTAGTCAGCTTGTTGCTCTCCTCCTGTAAGGCCACCAGGGACTGGGACTTTACAGAGGCAACTTGCTTCAGCTCCTCACTAAACAAACAGACAATATTTAAAACATATAGCTACATGAGTACTAGAATACACAGACAACTGATAAGGGGGCGAGAGAGGGGAAATAGGTACAAGGAATGGTATGAGGAAATAACTTTCTACAACTGCTAACTGCTACGATTTGCATGTCTGATATCATTCACATCACTGTCTGCCTAGCAGCTGGCAGGACACAGGCACTTTTGCGCAACAATTTAAACAGCAAAACAATTTTTACTTTAGGGTCGCTTCATTATTCACGGCCAAGGGTTTAAGTAGAGAATTAATTTAAGGCATGAACGTTGACAACTAAAATGTTACCATTAAATATAATATGTTTTGCGCAAGTCAGCAGCCACACTACAAGGTGTTTTAATAAAGTTGTTAACCAAATGAATCACACCATAAGATAGGTACACAGTAGTGAATAGTGATGAAGTGACACATTTTCATGAACATTGCGCCACAGTTCAAAAAAATAATCTCAGATATTTGGACCTTGAAATTGGGTATGAAGACAGAATGTCTGACTCCTAAAAGTCTGAATATCTAAAGACTTGAGAGCAATGAGCTATAACTAATACCCAGTGTGTGTGTGTGTGTGTGATGTATGTTCACCCAAAATAAAATATCAGAGGAAGGAGGATTACAAAAACGGAGTAAAGAAAGCAAGTTTGCATTTCTTCTAAGTAAATCTATCAAGAAAAATAAATAAATCAAGACTGTTTAAGAACAATCTTATTTTGAAAGAGACTAACAAAAAATTAAAAAATTCAAGGGCCCTGAGGATCGACTTAATTGAGTGCTCCCTGCTCAGTTACTGCGATATGACCCCACACTATACTCACATCTCCTGGCACAGGCTGCTGATTTTCTGGTTCTCTGAGCAGAGTTGCTCCTTAAACAGGTTGAGCTCCTCTTGGTATTTGGAATTCTGTTGCTTCAAGGCATCCAGCTGAGCAGTGACACACACAAAACATAAATAACTTCTAATGTGTATTATACATTGAGGCTTGTTTATTGTCGGTCAATCAAAAGCAGCACTACAGTCAGTAGCAAGTGAAGTGGGAGATTTCTAATGCAAAATGGAATTATAATTACAGAATTAAGTTGGTTAAATAAATAAGAAGGAGTAGGCTACAATGATCAGCCAACAGGTAGGCTGTTTAATATGAATGGAGTTGTTTTAGACAAGGATGGGGAGCACAGCAAAGACTGTTTGGCTACCTTCTCTCCCTCTCCCTCCGTGTCAGACACACACAGGAATGGTCATGTGACCTTAAGTGTGAGCATGTCAGAATCTGTGGCTGAATTTCTGTTTACGTGTAACACTGTATTATGTTGTGAAGACTAACTTGTGAAAGTGGTTTGCAACCATGACACTCCACACACCCAACTTCTGGTAAGTTTACACACAACACCCTGAGATTCCGGTGAAGAAAATATTTTTGCTGAACTTTCAAATTGGTTCAGTTGTGCAAAAAGAGGATCATTTAGTTAATTTTGTTTATTTGATTAAATGTTTACGCCAAGGAGCCCCTTCCAGAGCGAGGACCCTTTATGACAGTGACAAAGCCATCATTCCACACCCATACAATTTCAACATTCTCCATACCTTACTGAAAATACATGCAGGACTATATTACACCCCATCTGAGGCATTGCATACTCAATATCCCTGACTCACCTGACTGGTCATCTCTTGATTAGAACTCCTGAACTCCTCCAGCAGAGACTGGGCTTCACCCTTCTCCTGCTGCAGACGGCCCTTCTCTTGTGTCAGCCGCTCCACGGCCTCAGCAGTCTTCCCAGATGACTCTGCTGCCTAGGTAGTGAGGGAGAAGGTGGCATGTCAACCAGACATATATGATGAAATACTTGCAACTTACTTGGATTGGGGTTGGTTGAGGTGAACAGCAAACCCCTATGTCCTGAGATGTATCATCATTTGATGGAGACTTATTTTACAATCAACTCAGAGGGATCACTATTTACATTTTATCATATCGTGCAGAATTAATTTGCATGCATTGCATGTCAGTCATCCAAATCATTCCAAACTTGATTTTTAAGCTCTAGTGGGTTACGATGATTGTGTTTCCGCAATTACTATGCAATTGATGTAATCCTCAGGAATAATTGCAATACCCACATCTACTACTACAGTCAGGTAACAGGCAACTAGAATTGACTACAGTGTTGGTGAAGGACCTATCGGGTAAAATGAAAAATTATGAGAGTAAAGAAAATTAACTAATTACATCCTGTGGCCTGAGAACGGATACTTGCAGTATTGTACTTTGGCCCTAAAATATTGTTTGAAATCTCAATTAGAGAAAAGAGACCATGGTTGTGGACATGACTCTTAAAACCAAATTCTAAGGGAGATGAGATATAACCACATTCTAAGCCCACAGGAATATATTTCATAAATATTTTTTTTGCAGGGGACTAGAATAAAGATAGAGCAGTTAGTAAAATAGATTAAACAAAAAGTGAGATAATTAGAAAAGGTGACCAAACTAGCATGCAGTGAGGGTGAAACATGACCACAGCCATCTCAACGTGAGGGTTAGATACAGGGTTTGTTAGTAGTGGAGTACCTCAAGCTGCTTGGAAAGAACGTTTTTGAGTTGAGCTTCAAGCTGGGTGACTTGCTGGGTGGCTTCGTCCCTCTCCTTGAGCAAGGCATCCTTCTCGACCTTCAGGTTTTCCAGGTTGGTGCCAATTTCTTCCAGGGCCTTGGCAGACACAGATGCCTCCTCCACAGAGGCTTTGTGCTGTCCCTCTATCCCTGCCTTCTCAGCACGTAGGGTCTGGGCATCTGCCTCAAGCTGTGTCTGGGCAGCTCGCAGCTTCTCTACTTCCCCCAGGAGCCTTGAGCGTTCCCCATCACCACTCTTTTGGCTGCTGTGGAGGGAGGAAAGGTTTTTCTCCAGCCTGGACTGTATAGCTAGGAGGTCTACCTTCTCCTTAGCCAAGGAGGAGACCTCTTTTCCAAGCTCCTCCAGCTTGGTAAACAGGCACTCTTGGTCTTCAGCCAAGCCATCCTTTTCCTGGTCTCTCTGCTTCAGCTGTGCCTTCAAGTTCTCAACCTCCCTGGCCAAGGCTTTTCTCTCCTCTCCAATATTCTTAAGGCTGTCAGACAATTCATCAATGGCCTTGTCTCTAGTGACAGATTTCTGAGTGAGGTCCTGCACTTTGGCTTGCATCTGGGCATTCTCCTCAAGAAGACCATGTTGCTCACCTAACAATCCAGTGTGAGTCATCTTAAGTTGCTCTAAATCACAACACAAACTATTTCGCTCAGAGGCCATTGTGTCTCTTTCAACACAAATGGAGGCAATCTCTGCCTTCAGGCTGGATTCAGACTGCAGGAGGGAAGTCGTCTTGTGTGTCAGAGTGAACAACTGACTCTCTAAGTCTTCTCTCTCTCTGAAGAGGTCATCTTTTGCAGAGGACAGTTTACTTCGTTCAGTGGCTTCAGTCTGCTGCTGCGATTCAAGAAGCATTTTTGCCTTTGAAAGTGATTCTGTCTGACCCTTGAACTCCTGGACCTGCAGAAGCAGATCATCTTTGTCCTTATGCAGGATCTGTAGGCTCTTGTTAAGCTCTGCCTGCTGGGAGTGCAGGAGATCCCTCTCTTTTTTTAGGGTATCCCTCTGCTGGATGAGTTCCAAACGCACCTGCTCAGAGTTACCTTTTAGTTTATGATGCTCCTCTGCAAGTTCAGTTTTGCTTTTTTCAAGGGCCTCCCTCTCAGAGCAATGCTTCTGCAGCTGTGCCTGTAGATCAGCCTTTTCTTTTTTCAAGGAAGCTCCCTCAACCTCCACCTTTTGCATCTTCTGTTTGGATTCCTCTAGCAAGGACATAAGGTTGGAATTGGCTTGCCTCATGTCATCATTGGCTTTGGAGGAGCTGCCCAGCTGGTCTTTCATACTGCGGATTTCACCTGCGATCTTGTCTCGTTCTTTTGTTAGAGTAGCCTTTTCGGAGATCTCTTTTGTGTGCTTTTCTTCAAGCTCTTCCTTTTCATGTACCAAACGGTCACTCTCCATCTTCTGCTGTTCCAATGTTGATTCCATGGCCAGCTTCTCTTTCCGTACGGAGTGTAGCGCTTTCTTGGTCTCTTCATTCTGGAGACAAAGAGCTTCCTTCTCCTTGGCAAAAGATGACAACACCTCTTTGACTTTCTCCTTAGAGGTAGCCGCTTCCTGTGTAGAAAGTCTGAACTTCTCCTTCAACTCTTCTATCTCCTGGAGAAGTTCATCCTTCTCAGAACACACCTTTCGCTGGGTAGCAAGCAGGTCCTCTTTCTCCTGCATGAGGTGAAGCCTCTCGGAGTCTGTAACCTCACTGCTGGTCTTGGACTCGTCCAGCATCTTGGCCAGGCTCATTTTGGAAGCCTGGAGCTCGCCGTTGTCACGGACAGACTTCTCAAGATCCTTCTTGGAGATATTCAGCTGATTCTGAAGCTCTGAATTCATGGCTTGGAGGGCCTCTTTGTCAGAAATAGCAGCATTCATTTGAGCAGACATCTCCTCTTTATCTTTGCCCAAGGTCTCTTTCTGGGCTTGCAACTGAGTGTTTTTCACACAGAGGTCTACTTTTTCCAAGTTCAAACACTGACATCTTGTCTGCAACTCTATATTCTTTGCATCAAGAGATTTCATAGCATTTCTTGCTGCATCCCTCTCCAACACAAGGCTATCCTTCTCAGAGATCAGCATCTCCCGGCTTTGCTTGAGCTCCTCCTGGAGCCCATTCCTCTCCTCACGGGTCTTCTCATAGATTTCTGCTAGTTGATTCCTCTTAGTTTCCTGCTGCTCGATCTCCTGTTGGTACTTCAAGAGGACCTCATGCTTCTCTGAATTTGTCTTTTGTAGCTCCTCAATTTGGGACTGATGCTCCACTTCAGATTGACTGAGGGATTTGTTTTTGGCCTGTGCTTCCTCAACAGCAACTCTGAGCTTCTCCAGCTCTCTGGATAGCGAGGCATTCTCTCCATCCAGCTGCCGTTTTGTGGTCAAAAGTTCCTCCTGCTCTTTTGTGAGCTTGTCCCTCAGTGTCAGCAGTTCTTCAGTCTTAACTGAGAGCTCATTGTGACTAGCCTCCAAGCAAGAGAGCTTGGCCTGGAGTTCGAAGAGTTGCTTCTCAAGATTTTCCTTATGAGCTCTGAGATCTGAACTTTCCTTAGACATGTGTACCAGTGCTGAGATTTGCTTCTCCAGGTCTGTGGACAATCGCTCAACATGCTGCATGGAGGAGTCGAGCTCAGCAGAAAGAAACTGAGGGAATGAAGTTGAAAGAAAAAAGGGGCATATAAAGGGAAAAGTAACAAAATAATTCAAGAAGTAATAAAAAGCAACTGGAAAGGTTAAGCTGGTGCAAGCGTAAAAAAAAAAACTGTTGGGAGAAAATAAACTGAAGCTGACACCACCATGAAAACAGAATACATTGAAAACAGGGGCACGCTAATGGAGTTCTTATGCATGCCTACGTATGTGTTTGTCTTGTAAGTGTGCTCTAATGATATCTTCAGGGTTTCAATCGGTGTCCAGTGTATTAGGTGAGGTGGAGAGTGTCTGGGTAATTGTGTACTTTCCATTGAGAACATTTAGAGGTTAGAGCGTTGGGCCAGTAACCGAAAGGTCACTGGTTTGAATACACGAGCCGACTAGGTGAAAAAAACCTGTCGATGTGTCCTTGAGCAAGGCACTTAACCCTAATTTGCTCCAGGGGCGCTGTACTACTATGGCTGACCCTGTAGGTAGGCCGTCATTGTAAATAAGAATTTGTTCTTAACTGACTAGTTAAATAAAAAGGTTAAATAAAATAAATAAAAACCCTGTGTCAAAATGTCATATAATTGGTGAGTACAGACAGAAGCCATACACCGGTTACTCATAGGACTGTCAGTATCAGTTTTTTGTATCTCCAATATGTGCCCATGCTTTTTAAGTAGGCCCTAAAACCACACCACAACATAGCCACACTGTCAATGGTCAAATGAAGATGGTGCATATAAGACGACGATCCTTGTCTGTTAATTGTTACATGGTGCAATGGACTTTAATAAACACAGTGAACAAAAAACTATAATATGAGCAGATAAAATGCTAACATGAATCTTAAATCCTATTTCTGTTAATGAAATCAAAGAATGAGGTCACTGTGATAAAACAATTATCGCATAACAGTCTGTGAACCCTTCACAATACGGACTTCAGGTACTTCTTACAGTATGATAACTACCCAGACAATAGAAGTACACTCTCAGAAAAAAAGGGTTCTTCGATAGTCCCCATAGGAGAACCCTTTTAGGTTCTAGATAGCACCTTTACTTTTGCTATCTAGAACCTAAAAGAGTTTACTCTTAGATGTAAAGGTGCTATCTAGAACCTAAAAGGGTTCTTCGGTTGTCCCCATAGGAGAACCATTTGAAGAACCCTTTTTGGTTCGAGGCAGAACCTTTTTGGTTCGAGGCAGAACCTTTTTGAGTTCCATGTAGAACCCTTTACACAGAGGGTTCTACATGGAACCCAAAATAGTTCTGCCTGGAACCAAAAAGGGTTCTTCAAAGCGTTCTCCTATGGGGACAGCCGAAGAACCCTTTTTTTGTGTAGGGCTGGGCGACATATTTCAAATATTAGCATCGCAGAATCAAGTTTTTCTGGATTCCTTTTTATGAATGTTTATGTCCGCTTGTTCTCATGTTGTCTTTTTGGTCTCGTCTCGTTCGCTCCTTCTGTGCTGTGCACCTTCCCATTTACACCAGAGATCTGTATATAATGACGAGATGCTCATGTCTCCACCATAACAATGGGAGTCGTTGTCCCAAAGGCGGGAAGGCAGGCGACAAGCTTAGGTTTAAAATAAGCCCATAGAAACGCATTGGGCTTATTTTGGACAGATTATGGAGAGTGAAACCTCTCGCGTTGCCTCTTTCTCCCAAGCCCCTACCACTCACAACAACAAAGATGAGAGATCATTTCTTCCTCCCTGACAAACGGTTTCAACTCGCTATTTGCATTTGAGGTTTGGTCCAACAGAATCGGTCATATGGACACCGAAACTCATGGAGACATTATTTTACTATAACAGAGAAGTTAACCTTTCAAACCATACCCTGTTAATGTTTCAACTCCTCAAACTTCGAGCAGAGCAAGACACTACTAAAACTGAAAATGAATGCTCAATTTGTCGCGCACGCATTACGGTACCACGTATCGCTAACAGCTAAGTGAGGTGGTTTAATTATTATCAATCCTGACCACTTAAGGTAGCACTTTTATTTATTTCTGTACAATGGTAAAACGGTAAATTACACAATAATAACCTAGTAATTTCTGTACCGTAAAATAAAGTGTTACCAACATCTCTCGTAGAAAGTGGATGGGACAATACAAAAAAACTTCAGTCAACCTAAAGCAACATAACTACAAAACAGTCAAAATTGTCATTAGGGTAGTCTTTTGTCCTAAAACGCAGCGCCTCCTGAGAACTTAAAACATGGTGGTCCTGATAATGATATGGTGGGTGTTTACCTGGGCGTTCTCCTTGTAAGGCTGCAGCTCGGCCACCAGCCTCTCCAGCTCCTGGGCCTTCTCCCTGGAGACACTCAGCTCCTGCTTGGTCTTGTCAGCCTGACCCTGCAGGTCATTGAGTTGCTTGGCATGGTGCTCTGAGGCCTCAGACAGGCCTTTCTGGTGGGAGGTCTGCAGCTCTTTGGCCTGAGCCTCACCCTGATGCAAACTCTTCTCCTACAGACAACATAAAAATAGGGTAAAAGTAACTAAAAACATCAATCATTTGCTGTTTGAAAGGGGGACAGCGGTAGAGTCAGAGTATTCAGTGTTTAGGGTAGAGACAGTAAAAAGTACGTATGCTGTTTTTACAACAAACCTCGGCTCTTTACATCTAATCGTCTACTTTATCCCAACCATCAACATATCAAAGCTTTCCCTGGGTTTTCACTCACCAGTTGTGTGATTTTCTCCTGCAGGTTGCTTAGCTGACTATGATGCTCGTCTCTGACACCCTTCAGCTCCTGCTCCTTCCGGGCCACTTCCTGCTGTTGTTTCTCCTCAGAACGTGCTGTCCGCTCCTTCTCCTCCGCAAGTTGAGTCTGTAACTCTTCAAGCCTCCTAGGAAAGTCGGAGGAGGGGGAGAGGGGGGGGTGACTCTCTGACCACGTGAGACAGGTGGCATTCAAACAAACCAGGGATTCATTGTAGGGGGCAGATTCAAATGTTTTTTGGACTGAAACTGATGAACTGAACCAGGGCGATGAAAAGGTCAAACCTGCTTTAAGATTATTCAAGGATAATAATAACAACTACAGGATCATGGCCAGTCAATAAATAAGTGATTATACACTGAGTATACCAAACATTAAGAACACCTTCCTAATATTGAGTAGCTTTCACTTGGATTCACCTGGTCAAGTTTATGTCATGGAAAGTGCTGGTGCTCTTAATGTTTTGTATACTCCGTGCATGTTGGACGGTTTAGTGCATCGTTGTCATAAGCTCATTAAATATTAAACCTGATTGTCGACAGTGAAAGTAAGCCAATCTATTTGCATATGTTTGAGAACACCTTTGTTCGTGACATTTCATTTCATTGTGTACCTTTCTTTTTGAGTGAGGTCTTCATTCATTTTGGTAAGCTGTGCTGAACTGTCGCCTGATGACTTCATCATGTCTGAGATGTCATTTTGGAGTTTGGCCTTGTCGTTCGCGAGCTGATCAAGCTTCTCCTCACCAGCCTTTAGCTTCCTCTCCAGCCCTGAGTCAGAGGAAAACATAATTCAATCATGGGTAACAAGCCTCAATCCAAAAACACAATCACTAATGTTGGGGGGGAATGGTTACAGTTACAGATCACAATATTATTATATTATAATATATTGATACTTTGACTATATTTGAAGTATTGACCTGTAAAAAATAATAATATTTGCTAGGTAGCGTTAGCTAGCACTAGTCGGCTGTACCTGTGCCAAAACGCCAGTATTTGATATTCTATAGGTTTCTCTCCATCTTCATTTTAAATAGTGAGCCAATATGTTTTCAGTACTTATTTCCATGACTGATCAAAACTAATTTTCTCATGCGTCTGTTTCTCAAACTAGACACTCTAATTTACTTGTACTCTTGCTCAGTTGTGCACCGGGGCCTCCCACTCCTTTTTCTATTCTGGTTAGAGACAGTTTGCGCTGTTCTGTGAAGGGAGTAGTAATTGACAATTTCTCGCATGGAATAGCCTTCATTTCTCAGAACAAGAATACTGACGAGTTTCAGAAGAACGTTCTTTGTTTCTGGCCATTTTGAGCCTATAATCGAACCCACAAATGCTGATGCTCCAGATACTCAACTAGTCTAAAGAAGGACAGTTTTATTGCTTCTTTAATCAGCACAACAGTTTTCAGCTGTGCTAACATAATTGCAAAAGGGTTTTCTAATGATCAATTAGCCTTTTTAAAATGATAAACTTGGATTAGCAAACCAACGTGCCATTGGAACACAGGAGTGATGGTTGCTGATAATGGGCCTCTGTACGTATATGTATATATTCCATTAAAAATCAGCTGTTTCCAGCTACAATTGTCATTTACAACATTAACAATGTCTACACTGTATTTCTGATCAATTTATTTATTTCAATGGACAAAAACTTAGCTTTTCTTTCAAAAACAAGGACATTTCTAAGTGACCCCAAACTTTTGAGCGGTAGTATATGTAGGGAGAATGATCACATGGAGCTGTGTGTACTGTAGGTTAAGAGTCAAAGTGCTGGCCAGTGTTCTGACCTGCAAGTTGGCTTCTAAGAGCCTCTGATTCGGTGGAGAGCGATGTGCACTGCTCTTCTTTTTTGCCAAGCTTCTGATGCAACTCTGAAAGAGAGAATATAGACGGACACTATCAGCTTGCATCATTCAAGCTCTTAGCACCATGCAGCACAAACACACGTACAGTATGTACTAATCTACTGTGTACTGCCTGGCCCTGTGGACCAATATAATGCATTATTTATATAAAACCACATCATTGTTAGCCATTAAATTAGATTGAAGTCAACATTTTGTCTCTAGGAATATGATAAGTCTTGCTGATGAAACCCCATGTAACCCAAGTAATAAGAAAACAAAGAATAACATTACATGACCAACATCGTTCAAGTAAATATATTTACCTTGGATAGTTTGTGTTGACTTAGTCTGATCGTCTGTGCTTTCTGACAGTTTTTGTTTCTGAGGAAATAAAACTTTGATGAATACATTTGTGCAAACCTTAGTCACAAAATTATTCCATGACAAACCTCAAAATGATTGACAATTAATAACGTAATACACAAGTTATTTAATAACAAATGTAATTACAGATGATCTTTGATGGTATCATAAGTGTATAATTGAAGGTCTAACTATAGGTAGATACTTTGTATCATTCCCATGAAAACAAAAACCTAGCATTTCAATCCTATGCTCTTCCTTACCTGAGCTTACCTTAAGACCTACAGTCCCATCAGTCATGCAAAGCCACCCACTCCCATTCCATGGCTCCTCACCACCCCACATAAGCCCTAGTACTCACCAGGTTGCCCAGCTCTTGTTCCAGAGAGCCTGTGTTCTGCTGCACAGAGGTCAGGCTCTGCTGTAAGGAGAGGAACTCCTGCTGCTTGCCCTCCAGCTCAGAGCTCAACTCACTGACCTACAGCCACAGGCCAGGGGGGGGGGGCACCATGGACAAGGAGGACATTTTGAAGGGGGGAAAAAATAAGGAATTTGAAGGACAAGCTAAAAATGAAACCAATTAAAACAAAATAATGACTTTGAAGGTAAGAAATAACTCACATAAAATATTAACTGGATATGGTCATGGACAATGGGATGATGGTATGGTATGGTATGGACCTACCTTGTTGCCCTGTGAGCAAGCTCGTCTCTGGAACTCCTCCAGCTGGGTCCTCAGACTCTGGAGCTCTTGGTTACCTTGGCCTGCCTGGGAGTGCAGGGCCTCCATAGCCTCCAACTGCTCCTGGACCTCCTTGGCCCTGTCCTGAGTCTGCTGGACTAGCTTAGCCTCCTGCTCCTCCAGTTTCTTTACCTTCATCTCAGCAGTGTGGAGTTTGACTAGCACATCCTCCATCTCCACCAGGTGCTGCTCCTCAGCACTCTCCACGCTGGACCGCAGGCTCTCCTCCAGGTGCTCCTTCTCTTCTGACATGACCAGCAGCTGTTTGTTAAGCTCCCCCGTCTCCCGTGCCCGGGCTTTAGCCTCTGCCTCACACCTGGCCCCAGCCTCTTCCAGTGCCTGCTTGTGCTCCACCTTCAGCCTTTCCAGGGCACTCTTGGTCTCCACAAGCTCTGTCACCTGGGAGCCGGCCCCTTTGCTGAAGGACCCCTTCAGTTCCTCCATGGCCTGCTGGTGTGAGGCGATGGCAGCTTCCAGCTTGGAGCTCCAAAGCTCTATGATGTCTGCATTCTCCTTCTCGTTCTGGCTGACGCGCAGCTTCAACTGCTCGTTGTCAGTGGACATCTTGGTGGATGAGACTTGGAGCTGGGCCACTGCCTCACTATGGGCCTTCTCCTCCGCTGCCAGCTTCTCCCTAATCCCGGCAAGTTCAACCCGTTGCTGGTCTTCCTGAGAGGCCAGCTGAGCCCTCAGAGAGCTCACCTCCTCCAGGAGTGGTGAGTTAGTGGAGTCTGAGCCCTCAGACCCTTGCTGGGCCTCCAGACGCAGCCGCAGGTCATCCACCTCCCTGGTCCTCAGCACCAGGTCCCTCTCCAGTTCCATGATGCGGGACTTCTCTGAAACCGTGGCCACCTATGGGACGTCACAACTCTGGCTCAAACAAAACCTTTGGAAACATTGTGATTGTGTATGTACTGACAGGAAAAGAGGGTAGCTGTTGAATCCCCCTGCCATCAGACAGGTATACAGGGAGGGGGCAATATTTTTCAAAGAGGGTCCTATACAAACAGATATAAACTGGAACCATATCATTCCTCACACATAATTCTTGTGTATTGAACTACACTCCCCAAGTGCAGCAGCGTCTACTAGTTTTCATCCTTACCTTTTTATCAGGGGTCGATTTAGACCAGAATAAAACCAGATAGACTCTCTCGCCAACTAATGACATCAACCTATTAATTAAGTACCGGGTGAAAATGGCTCTTGAGAATGGCAGTTGAATACCCCTGCATTGGTTGACACTCCTGAGGGGAGCACAGAATAATTGCTAAGGGGTGGGAGTAGGAGAGAGACTTGCAAGAGGTCGGGGGATCCCAGATGGGCAGGACAATTGGGGCTTGTAGGACTGCGAGGGAAGGGACAAAGGACCAATGGGAATAAGGGATGGTTGTCTATAGGGGTGCTATCTGGCTACCATGTGCTACCAGCAAAGTCTTGGAGACTGTGTGCTAACTGTGAGCAGAGGAACACATGGAGAAAGAGGCAAAATAATCATATGGCCTTGCCGTTCTCTGGCTAAACTCTAACCTAAAAATAACATAATTGTTTTATAGTTAAACTAAAAGTATAGTAAAAAATGTTTTGAGTGACAGCAGTCATGTGGTTAAGACTCCTGTACTGGTGACACACAGGAATGTGAATGGTTCATGTTTGACAAAATGGGAAGAAAATGAAAGCCTGCGTAAGATGCTGCATTTTATAAAGCAACGTTGAAATTGGTTCTTGGAATTACAGATAAGGCCAAGATAAGGCTAGCAAGTAAAAAGATTAGTCAATTACACCATTCAATGTTTGCTTAGTGACATTTACATGCAGCTATAGTGCCTTCAGAAAGTATTCATACCCCTTGACTTATTACACATTTAGTTGTTACAGACCTCATTTTTTTCTCACCCATCTACACACAATACCCCATAATGACAGTGAAAACAGGTTTTTTTTTTATGTTTGCAAATGTATTGAAAATGAAATACAGAAATCTAATTTACATAAGTATTCAAGCCCCTGAGTCAGCCATTACAGCTGTCAGTCTTTCTGGGTAAGTCTAAGAGCTTTGCACGCATGGATTGTACAAAATGTGTACATTATTCTTTAAAAAATTATTCAAACTGTCAAGTTGGTTGTTGATCATTGCTAGACAGCCATTTAGAAGTCTTGCCATAGATGTTTAAGCCGATTTAAGTCAAAACTGTAACTAGGCCACTCAGGAACCTTCAATGTCGTCTTGGTAAGCAACTCCAGCGTATATTTGTCCTTGTGTTTTAGGTTATTGTCCTGATGAAAGGTGAATTTGACTCCCAGTGTCTGGTGGAAAGCAGACTGAACAAAGTTTTCCTCTAGGATTTTGCCTGTGCTTAGCTCTATTCTGTTTATTTTTATCCCCCAAAAACTCCCTAGTCCTTGCCGATGACAAGCATACCCATAACATGATAAAGCCACCACCATGCTTGAAAATAAAATATTTTTTGCGGTTTTACTTTGGGCAAGGCCTTATTGCAAACAGGATGTATGTTTTTATCTTTACTGGCTTCCTTCTTTTCACTTCATCATTTAGGTTAGTATTGTGGAGTAACTACAATGTTGTTGATTCATCCTCAGTTCTCCCCATCACAGCCATTAAACTCTGCAACTTTTTTAAGGTCACCATTGGCATCATGGTGAAATCCCTGAGCGGTTTCCTTCCTCTCTGGAAACTGAGTTAGGAAAGACACCTGGATCTTTGTAGTGGCTGGGTATATTGATACACCATCCAAAGCCTAATTAATAACTTCATTATGCTCAAAGGGATATTAAATTCTTGCTTTTATAATTTTTTACCCATCTACCAACAGGTATTTATTTATTTTTTTTGGGGGGGGGGTATTTATTAAGATCCCCATTAGCAGCTGCAAAGGTATCAGCTACTCTTCCTGGGGTCCTTGTGGTTGAATCTGTGTTTGAAATTCACTGCTCGACTGAGGGACCTTACAGATATGTGTGGGGTACAGATATAAGGTATTCAAAAATCATGTTAAACACTATAATGGCACACAGAGTGATTCCACGCAACTTGTGACTGATTATTTTTACTCCTGAACTTATTTAGGCTTGCCTTAACAAAGGGGTTGAATACTTATTGATTCAAAGATATTTCAGCTTTTTATTTTTTATTAATTTGTAAAAATGTCTCTAAATATATTTCCACTTTAACATTATACGGTTATTGTGTGTAGGCCAGTGAAAAAAAATATACATTTAATCAATTTTAAATTCAGGCTGTAACACAACAAAGTCAAGGGGTGTGAATAATTTCTGAAGGCACTGTAAATATTGACTACCATTCCCAACCCTCTATGGCAGAAAATGTCAGAAAAGCAGCATATGGAAGCCAGTGCTACAGGCATCTGGAGATCCTCTGTAACCCCTTGTACCCCATCCCAAGATTTTCAACATTACCCTGGCCCCATCCCCACTCCAACCCTCTTTCCAAACGCAGAACTGTGTAGAGCAAGATCCATTACCCTAGTGTCTTCTAACTCTCTCTGGAGTTTCTCAGCTTTGGTCTTTTCAAAGAGCAGGCTCTGTTCAAGCTCCTTAATGTGGGCATGCTCCAGTTTGGTCTGCGTCTGTTAGTAAAGAAGGGAGAGGAAGAGAACACAACCAGTGCCACTATCACATGCCAGCCCAACACAGAGAGGAAGAGGGAGGGAGGGAAGATTTGGGGGTGGGTGGTTGGGTGGAGGAGGGTGTGGAGGGAGGTGCAGTGGGGATGGGAGGGGAAGGGTACCCCATGCCTAGCACAGGTGAGCATTGGGGATGTTGCTGAAGGAAGGTGATATGAGGATATAGGAGAAGGAGCAAGGGGAGATGTGATATGTTTATGGGTATGCAGCTGTTGGTTGTGATTAGAGGAATCCATGCACAATGACCTGGTGAACAACGACAGGGACAGACTATGAAGGAATGCATAGAGGTCTGTGTGAACGGAGTGAGTGAGCCAGCAAATGAGTGACAATCTAAATGGACGAGACCCCCCCCCCCCCCCCCCCCCATAACAGGGCCTTCATGCACAGAAAAGGACGATTAAACTTAACAGCAACACTGCTCTCTCTCTCTTTTGTGGTTTATCCTATTTGTTTAGTGAATATAAAGATCACTGATCAGTAGATCAATAAAGAAATACCAAAAACCTATGTACATTTATAAACAACTTAGAACAGACAAATCAGTAAACACTGTAGAATATGGGGCAAAACATTTAAAATGGACTAGTACTCTTACAATTATAATTATAACCCTCTGAACCCCCCCCCCCCCCCCCCCCCCCCCTAATAATTCAATGCCCCCTATTCTGAAGTGCTACCAAGTGCAGAACATTTACTTTTGATTTCAACAGATTGCAATGGGAAGGTTAGAGCTCAAGCCTGTGACTAGGCTGTGAGATGGTGGATGGGAGCATCTCCAGTGGTTCCATGCTTAGCACTGGGCCAACATGAAGGACAGGAGGAGGGGAGAAAGAAGCAGTAAAATGACTGATTGAAGCAGGTACAGGACAACATTAGTACACCGTCAACTGCTTGAAATCAACAGAAAGCATTTGCTGTGTTGGTTTTGTTTATCGTACGTTTGTTTTTAAAAGCTGCATGCATGTGCTTAATACATTTGTGGCAGTAATTAGTACACAAACCGTTAGTACGCAAACAAAGGAAGATAAAAAAGTGGTATTACTTCTAACCCTGTGGCACTCATTTTTAAAAGATAGCATTTGTAGTGGAAAGCCCTCGGTGTAATTGGGATGGTCCCGATTGCAGTGGCACTGTGGGATAGATCATGACAGAAATCATTTGATCAGATGTGTTCATGTTAAACAGCCACCCTGAGCCCACTTGCTTCCGAGTCTCTGCTCCGTAAACAAAGGTAATGGGTTGCTAAGCGAGAGGCCCACCGTTTTACCACCTCCTAATTCCTGTCAAATAGAACTAGAGAGATGTGTTGGTGAACAACACTGTGCTAACCTTAGTCTGATGTGCCAATGGTATTTCATAACGAGAGGGACGCAGGAAAGAAATAAACACCAGCTAATTCTTAAAATGATCCTGGGCTTAGGTGTTTATTTCAAGCAAACTATGTTCCAAAAACCTTCGGGAACATTCAAGCTGTGTGGATTCTACATGTTTTATAGTCGTGAAATGAGAAAGACCTCTAGATTTGTGGAGATCGGCCTGAGAAAGGCACTGTGCACATTTGGAATAGTAGTTATCTGTAGATCAGTGAGTCTGCACAGTGCCATGCTCAGGCATGACTTGGGACACTAGAAGCGCATGGGAGCCAGGCTCAGTCAGATATGATTCTGACACGACCCTGTTCTACGTGGGAATGGATGACCTTTCTGTCACTTGTGAGTGCCATCAGCATCATAGAATGAGATTTCATTTACCGGGCATATGAGCTGGCTGTGGGCACTGGGCAGGACGGATCTCTGGTCTATGTAGACAGACTGGAGAGAATATTTCATGCTCAGTCCTTGGCATACTAGACTAAGGAGATGCCACTGACAAGCACACCAATCACTACCCTGCCAACTTAACATCGCAAGCCGGAGGCCAAACTGTTGATCTAAGATATATTAATTCCTTACGTTAGAATCTATAATGCACATTCTGCACCACTCTAATCGTACGGATCGGGAGTAGGGATGTTGCAGAGTGACTTCATTCCAGAGGTGAACTCCAGTCTGCACTGTCATCAGAACGCTTTAACCTCAAAATGTCTCAGTTTGACAAGACAGGGAGTTTCAACTGCAGTCCTGATGAGCTGCAGTGTTGGCGTGTTTCTGATACAACTCAGCATCAAATTGATTCATTCTAGTCACTTAGGAGCAGATTTGGACTTGAGATTGGGGCACGTGAATCATACTCTGTGCATACAAAGGAAAGCTGTATACATATTTTTTGAGTGTGTGTAGAACAGTGTGTTTACCTCCAGATCTCCTTTGGTAATGCAAGCTTCCTCCACGCGAAACTGAAGGTCCTCCACCTTTCTACCACACAGAACACAGTTCATATTATAGTAGTGAACACAAGAGGTCTGAAAAGGAATCATGGAACAAGGGTTTGAAACAGAGTCTCAAATCTGACCTTGGAATCATATTCTAGCTTCTAAACTCAACACTACACTGTAGAGATTGGCTGCGCATACTTCATCTGTCCTCCCCCCCTTCCATTTTCCCTTGTGACACTGTACTGATAACCTGATACTGTACTGATAAACACATATTTCCACCATCAGAACATACTTATACCCATAGTAAGACTGCACCCCTCTGAAGCCTCACCTCTTCTCCTCCTCCAGCTGATTGAGCAGCTCAACTTTCTCCTTGTCAGCAGCCTCCACCAGGGTGCGTAATTGGTCCATCTTGGCCTCCATCTTCACAGGATACACATGAATATGCATTAATTAAACAAGCCATGAATACAGGTCCGGATACACTCGAGCAAAAACAACAATCTTACTGAAGGCTGGCATCCCGCAGCTGGCTATAAAAACACAATAATGCTTTTGAATATACAGTGTTGAGCATTGACAGCGGAACAGAGGTTTATGTGTGATTGAGGTACAGCACTGAAACACAAGGTGTTTTCATGGCGCCAGCTATGTCATTGTCATGTACGACATATTACACTTTTGCTAATGAGAATTCCATTACTGAAACATCCTAGATTTTTGGGGAATGTGTGTGTAAATTGAGAGCGAATCATGTATGCTGCATGTGTGTGTGCATGCATGCGTGTGTGTGTGTGTAAACCATGAAAGGGGACGTGTTTGTGTGTATGCATGAACCATAAGGGGGAGTGTGTATTGACCTGTTCCTGGTCCTCCCTCAGCAGGGTCAGTTCCTGCTCCACCTCGCCCACATGGGTGGTTGCCTTGGCCACCTCCGCCCTCTCCATGTCCCGCTCCGCCATCAGCTGCTCGATGTGCTGCTGCTTCTCCTTCAGCACCTCCTGAACTGCTGTGGTGCCAGAGATCTTCCTCGAGTACCTTGACGACGTTTCTGTCAGCTGTGGTGGGGGGGCAGGAGAAGAGTGTTTAAGACGGGTGAATTTGGGGGGGGACGTTCTACTAGACAAAACTCAGGAACTGAGATCTTGTTTGCACTGCAGGTGTGTATGTGTGTGTGTGTGTGTGTGTGTGTGTGTGTGTGTGTGTGTGTGTGTCTCACCAGGCCTGTGCGGCTGGGCTTGGCACTGACAGAGGAGGCCACAGAGCTCATGGAGCTGATGGAGGAGGCGCTGGGGCTGCGCTTCAGGCCTGAGGGCGTGGCCACCACCTTTCGCACCGTGGTCTTTGCCTTGGCCGGCGTGGTGGAGGGGAAGCCGATGCGCGTGACCTTGTGGACCGGGGCAAACAGGCCATACTTGGGCTGGCACTGAAAGTATCTGAGGAAACACAAATTAAGGGGATAAGACATGTCAGTGCCCCCCCAATTATTATTTTTTTTTAATAATATACGAATAACACCCATAAGGCTGTGCTTAACTCTCTTTTATGCAAATTGGTTGCCAGAGAGTGGCATCTTTCTCAAGCCTGTGTAATAATCCTCTCTGGTCTGATTACCTGGTTCCTGCCACTGCCCCATCGTTCTTTCCCAGGGGCTCATCCAGTTCCACACCACACCACTCTCCCTTGGCAAAGTCTGTCTCACCAAGAAAGCGAACCACACCAGCTTTTGTGCCACCAACCTGCAGAGACAGTACAAAGAAAGAGTTCAGAAAAGCCTAATAAAAATAACAACAATAATAATTTAACTTATAGAGCACTTTCATTACAGAACGAATCTCAAAGGGTATCTAGCTTGGCTTGAGATAAAACCACTAAGGCAACGATACATAATAATAATCAATACATGCAACCTGCCAACATCATAAATGCATAGTCAGCATTTACTTTTCCAATTCTCTAAAGGGAGTGAGAAAGTGAGAAAAGCACCCGCCCTTCAAGTGAACCTATTTATTGTGAATATTTTATCTTGTATCTACACAGACCAGTTACTATACATGCTATTTTTGTAGACAGTCCCTGTCACATTTCCTCTGAGCGTGGGTGACACACTTCCTCTCAACGCAATGTGTTACACAGCCTGAGGCTGACGAAGAGAGAAAGAGAAAGAATGGGGCCTTGGACAACACTCAGGAAGGAAGGTGCTCATATGAGCTTGGTTGTGAACCGAGTGACTATACACAGACACTGAGCTCACGGAGGCGTGTTAGCACGTACGTTCTCATTGGTCAGTGAGAAGTTGGGAGTGAGGTGGGTGGAGATTTTGTTCCGCAGACACATTCCTGAGTGATTACCATGGTGAGAGGAGTCAGTCATGTGACTCTGAGACCAGCCTGTATTTACAGCAAAGTCACCACACAAGGGGCAAGAGGAGGGGGTGGGGCTGGGGCTTTCCCAGGGGAGAGGGGGAACATTTGAGACCAACTTGCATAGATGAACTAGCAGGCAGGTGCAGAAAAATAAGCTTTCACACCTATTAACCGAACGGAATGAACCAGGCTTTGGGATAAAAGCAGCCTGATCCAAAATAACCGCTGCTTTCAAAGTGTTAATGAACTAAGCCATACCAAAACACGGTCTCCATTCTTCAGCTCCCTCTCCCCCTTCTTGACCGAGCCGGTGTCTGAGAGGTTGGAGATGGACTCGCTGTTTGTGCGTGCCAGGTTGGAGGCTGGTGTGGCGGGCATTGCAGTTGAGGCCTTCTTGACAGAGGGGGTGTGAGAGGCCAGGCTGGCGGTGGAGGGGGTGGGTGAACCAGCCCGGGATGGAGGTGCTGTCTGAGTCACGTTGGCCTCGCCCTCTGTGTAGGACAGCTTGGAGGGGCGAGTGAATATCCCCTTCAAGGCCTCGCACTGGAAGTAGCGCACCCCTGCCACCGAGCCATCGTTCTTCCCAATGGGCTCATCCAATACAATGCCAGCCCACTGTCCTGGTGCAAACTGAGCCTCCCCCAGGAACTGCACCACGCCAGGTTTGTTCCCATTCACCCACACCCGCTCCCCGACCTGGAAGTTCTCCCCGCCATCTTGCGTCTCCGCTGCATCGCCACCTGGAGTGGACTTGTCGGCTGTGGCTACTTTGGGTCCAGCTGCAGGGAAACGGGTGGAAAACATCCAATTACTGCCAGTGTGTCAACTCCACTAAAGTTGGTCCATGGTTAGCTGAGCTAACAGGTCTAACATGAAGGAGTTAGCACACAGAACATCTTTACCATGTTTTTCAATACTCTCTTACCCTAGAGAGCCATATGTTACGTACCGTCAACAATTCCTGTTGCCTGATATTCTATTTAAGCAATAAGGCACGAGGGGGTGTGGTATATGGCCAATATACCACAGCTAAAGGTTGTTCTTAGGCACAACACATCGCGGAGTGCCTGGATACAGTCATTAACCGTGATATATTGGCCATATACCACAAACCCCCAAGGTGCCTTATTGCTATTATAAACTGGTTACTAAAGTAATTAGAGCAGTAAAAACACTTGTTTTGTCATACCCATGGTATATGGTCTCATATTCCACGGCTGTCAGCCAAATCAGCATTCAGGGCTGGGACCACCCAGTTTATAAATACAAATAAACTTGGTCATATGTTAACAGCTGAGCAATGTACAAATAATTGTTTATTGGATGACATCACGAGGTCAAACTTCACAGTCGCATTTTCACATGAACTCTGACTGTCAACGCTTTGAAACAAAATAGCAGCACAGGCTGTGTCTAAAGCCTCTAGTGGACTCAATTCACCCAATTTCTCCTGCTGAAAAATATAGGTAATCCACCATATTGGAGAGATTTTGGGGGTAAATACTATAGCCTATGGATCCAAAATGGCCAGTGACTGATCTGGTCTACATCAAATCTAGTCAGCAGATCCAGACTGATGAAGCAGTAAAGCCCCTGTAATTGCAACCGTAAGCCGATTGATGACATCAAAGCCAGAGGTTAAGTGCTATAGCTCCCACAGCCCGAAATGAGAATCAGCCAGGCCATGTGAACTGCTGGTGCTGAGGAGGAGCTCTTACCAGTGGAAGGGGAGGTCTTGGTGGCTGGCGCCCCCGGTAGCCTGCCTATCTTGCTGGGCGCTTTGAGCCCGCTGGGCTTGGCTGTGCTCATGTTTCCTCTCTGTGTGCTGTGAAATCCACAGGGCCTTTCTGTCCTTCAGTGGACCCCAAACCATCGACGTAGTTGTGCTCAGCCTCTGAGATGACAATGCTCTCTGAGTCGCAGCAATAAAATAAATAAATCAGAAATTAAAGATAGGAAAAAGGGGAGAGGGAGAAAAAAACAGTGTCCCTCAAACAAGGACCCTGTTAAGAGAGAGAAGGAAGATACATTAATACAACAAACAGCTCTGTACAGTATGCCTTTGAGTTAGCCTACTTTTTAAATATTAGCATATTTACTTTGCATAATAGACTACTAATGATACTATTATGAGCAGCATAATAAAACACATTAATGGGAATGGGATTTTCAATAATCATAGACTACTTCAGTCTTCAGTTAAATGGAAAGACAGGAGGGAGTGTTTTTTACTTTGTGGACGTGACTTTTTAAAACACTGGCTTCTTATATGGATTTGTTCATTTGGTAAAATTGGTTCAACTTCAACATCATGGGTGGCACTGCCAAGGCTTATTGTTTACAATGGATTAACGATGAGAATAGATGGGCTGAATGGTCCGTCCTCGACATTCATATGATCTTATGTCAATGTAGGCAGTCTGTTATGACAACAAGCAGATTGTCTGTCCCCCACCACAGTGAGTTCTATACTAAAAATACTCAGTCACAAGCCAGGCCACATTCAAGTGTCTCTGTGTCTGCATTTGTCACCACCATACGAAAACAAGTTCTCGCTTTCCCTTTCACTCCCTCACACATGCAAAGTCGATCAGTCTTCTATATCAACGACCCCCGTACCATTCATTTGCACTCATATCCGATGCAGAAACACAGCCAGGAAACATTTTGTGAAAGACAAACAGTGTGAGGCACCGGAGCAAAAATCATCTTTCAACACCAGACATAAAGACCCAGAGGCCCCTACTTGTCAGCCAGAGTACACTTTTTTTTCTCAATAACATGTTGTTCTACCCTCACTACTTTACAAAGCAGCTCTTAAATGTGCCCATTACATGAATTTAAAACACAACAACATCTTTCTAAATTCCTCACATTCCCACCACCAGTGCTCTGCTGTGTTAATGTGTTCGCCAGGGTTTACCAACCAATCAGACCTAGCCTATAGCTCTGTCCTCATCAAGCACAACTCATGAGTTTTGGACCCTCCCTTTTCACCATAAACTGTAGAGTCAGTTTGTGTGAAGAGGCAGGGATTAGTGCATAAACAGAAAGGATTAGGGTGTTTATCAGCCCTCCTACCGGACAGACTACTAAATTAGCTAATAGCGAAAGATGCTACAAGGATCTAGCCTACCCGTTATTACCAGACTGACAATGAAAGAGTGACCTTGCAATAATCCAGAAATGTTTGTGTTGTCCTTTAAAGATTTCTCAGTAAGGATAGATAATGTTACAATTAGGATACCTATTAATATGTGAGAAATAGCATTAATAATGTAGTAACTAATGAAGCCGTTAGCCCGAAAGTGGCAACATATGTGTTGTACTGTTATGACGGTAGGTTAGGCTGAATTCTATTGACAGTCTGCTAAGACTTGCACCAAGTTAGGAACTCCAAAGCGTTGAAATAACGCCTGTGGTTAAGAGACAGAGCAGCAGGTGGACAGCAAGGCTAGGGCAGTGAGCCTCCAACCTGCACATATTAAGTTACCACTTTACCCCTGGAGGTCAACCACACACTACTGCAGTACTACTGCTATGGTAACACAAACTATGTAATATTGTAGTAGTAGGAGGTATGTGGTCCTACAGAATGTCATCCAATAGGAACCTTCTGCCTACACATCCATTCTACATCTGGCCTACTGTTAAGGCTACAGTTGAAGTCTGAAGTTTACATACACTTAGGTTGAAGTCATTAAAACTCATTTTTCAACCACTCCACAGTTTTCATGTTAACAAACTGTAGTTTTGGCAAGTCGGTTAGGACATCTACTTTGTGTATGACACAAGTCATTCTTCCAACAATTGTTTACAGACAGATTATTTCACTTATAATTCACTATATAACAATTCCAGTGGGTCAGAAGTGTACATACACTAAGTTGACTGTGCCTTTAAACAGCTTGGAAAATTCCAGAAAATGATGTCAAGGCTTTAGAAGCTTCTGATATGCTAATTTACATAATTTGAGTCAATTGGAGGTGTACCTTGTGGATGTATTTCAAGGACTACCTTCAAACTAAGTGCCTCTTTGCTCGACATCATGGGAAAATCAAAAGAAATCAGCACAGACCTCAGAAAAAAAATTGTGCACCTCCACAAGTCTGGTTCATCCTTGGGAGCAATTTCCAAACGCAAGTAAGTATAAACACCATGTGAGCACGCAGCCGTCATACCGCTCAGGAAGGAGACGCGTTCTGTCTCCTAAAGATGAACATACTCTGGTGCGAAAAGTGCAAATCAATCCCAGAACAACAGCAAAGGACCTTGTGAAGATGCTGGAGGAAACGGGTACAAAAGTATCTATATCCACAGTAAAACAAGTCCTATATCGACATAACCTGAAAGGCCGCTCAGCAAGGAAGAAGCCACTGCTCCAAAACCGCCATAAAAAAGCCAGACTATGTTTTGCAACTGCACATGGGGACAAAGATCGTACTTTTTGGAGAAATGTCGTCTTGTCTGATGAAACAAAAATAGAACTGTTTGGCCATAATGGTCATCGTTATGTTTGGAGGACATGGGGGAGGCTTGCAAGCCGAAGAACACTATCCCAACTGTGAAGCACAGGGGTGGCAGCATCATGTTGTGGGGGTGCTATGCTGCAGGAGGGACTGGTGCACTTCACAAAATAGATGGCATCATGAGGAAGGAAAATTATGTGGATATATTGATATTAATATTGAAGCAACATCTCAAGACATCAGTCAGGAAGTTAAAGCTTGGTTGCAAATGGGTCTTCCAAATGGACAATGGCCCCAAGCATACTTCCAAAGTTGTGGCAAAATGGCTTACGACAACAATGTCAAGCTATTGGAGTGGCCCTGACCTGACCTCAATCTTATAGAAAATGTGTGGGTAGAACTGAAAAGGCGTGTGCGAGCAAGGAGGCCTATAAACCTGACTCAGTTACACCAGTTCTGTCAGGAGGAATGGGCCAACATTCACCCAACTTATTGTGGGACGCTTGTGGAAGGCTACCCGAAACGTTTGACCCAAGTTAAACAATTTAAAGGCAATGCTACCAAATACTAATTAAGTGTATGTAAACTTCTGACCCACTGGGAATGCGATAAAATAAATAAAAGCTCAAATAAATAATTCTCTCTACTATTATTCTGACATTTCACATTCTTAAAATAAAGTGGTGATCCTAACTGACCTAAGACAGGGAATTTATACTAGGATTAAATGTCAGGAATTGTGAAAAACTGAGTTTAAATGTATTTGGCTAAGGTGTATGTAAACTACCGACTTCAACTGTATAAGGTGAGGCAACATCCGTAATGGAATAGTTCAACTTCCTGCATCCATTTCCCTGACTATTATGCTGCTGAGTGAGAGCATCTAACATGATCAAGAAGCCTTGCTAAACAGAAAACTGCTAACTAAAATAATACAAAATAGATCAGTCAGACACAAAAGCCTGGATCGATCAAGCGCTCTCTCACACACAAACACACATCTTCCTGAATGTCAGAATAGATCTCTCAGCAGCACAGAATAAAGGCTGGGTGAGCAGCATTTTTTATTTTATTTAACCTTTATTTAACTAGGCAAGTCAGTTAAGAACAACTTCTTATTTACAATGACGGCCTACCAAAAGGCAAAAGGCCTCCTGCGGAGACTGAGGCTGGAAATATAAATATATAAATAAATACAAATAAATAAATTGACCCAGTTTCCGTGCAGCACTCCAGTTCTCTCTCTCTGTGTCTTTGAATGACACTGATTAGTGCCCGAGGTCAGGAGGACAAGCACAGGCCCTGATATCTTTGTGGCAGCGAATAATGAGAGGATACATAGAAAGAGTAGAGGGGTCTATCCATTGACGTGCCTGTTCTATGTAAGATAAGTTCACTATCTACTCACTATCTGTTCTACTCTATAACAAATAAAAGAGAGCTGCTTACCCCAAATGTCTACGCCTACATTTTCAAAGCTGTAACAGTATTAAACAAAAACAACCTCCCCAAAAATATGACTATGCCTCCTACATTGTGTCGCAAACTTCTTATGTCTTGAATCCATAACAATGTTTGGAAAAAGGCTAAAGTCAACTTGGGGAAGGAAGTGTGCTTTCCCAAATAGACCAGCAATTTCTAGACTTGAAACCAGAGCCTTACATCTATAAACTATGGATGTCTTGTGCCTATGAAAGTGAGAGAATGTTCTCAGCTTTCAGTTTAGCACTGGTGTAGTCAGCTGGTAATGGTAGGCCTAATCCGTTGCTCCTGACTCCCACTTTAATCTCTAGTTGAGGAAGGCAGCCAAACACCGATGTTCTGTCAATGCAGGTTTTGGGAAATTCACATATCCTAGTGATAAATGTGCAAAATGACATGGTACTATGGAAAGGTTAACATACCAACTTCCTAAACTAGGTTACTAGTCAGGGTATTTTCATTAAAATAATTCCCATCCAGGTTGATTAAAATTAATTAACTTTGATAGGTTTCAATTTACCAAACGTACTTCTTTCAGACCAGGATCATTTGCTGAAGCGCTTGTTTGACCCACTTCCTGTAGTGTGCAGGCATTAATTATTATTATTTACATGTTTCCTATGGCACTGGGCTCACATGACACAGGCACTTATGATGAATTTACCCTTTGAACTCAGCATTACAGTGAGTTCCACCAGTGCATGCTGTAAACCTAGGAGATATAAAAAAAAATCTGATAGCTTGCTGGTCCACCATTACAATTGTATTTCCAAATTCCAATGAAGACGGCACTATAAAAAGAAACATAAACTTGGTGCTCTGTTGGGATACATGAAATGGGTGGGGGCTGAAAGAGGATGTGTTCTGTAAAAAAATTAACTTCTGAAAACATAGAGATAATCGACTTCCATGTACGATTACTTGTTGCAGGAGCTTATCTACAGCATATCTGGCTTAGCTAAGCCATGCACAGTAGGGAAGCATCACTCTGACAGACTGCATAGTTAGTTCTCAAAAAGGCAAAGGACCTTTCATTTTTCACTGTACAATATACTTTTGCGGACATCAGTGGTGAAAAAGCCTCACTAAATGACACCTCTAATTTGCTTATTTTGAATAATTGCAATGTACTGTACCCTTCACTTCCCTCAAACGTCCCCTTTCTTTTAACCATTTCTTTCATGAAGGGCAAAGAAAGTAATTCACTCTCTCAGACAGATGGATGCACTTGGAGTTGACTTGTCTCAGGGCATAAATCTTGAAACGAGTGTTTAACCACTTGGTAATACAGAATAGGGTTGAATGGCGGGAACCCTGGTTACCGAGATTTACCGCCCAAAATCACTCCCTTTTCCCGGGATAAATAACTGCGAGAAACCGGTAAATCATAATAAAATATTTATATGAACAGCATGGCGTGAAATGGAATTGTTAAATTATATGCAATGTCTAAATCTGGCTTCTCTACAGCCTCTGCATGATGAATAATCAATGCTCATGGTGGGGTCAGACAGCCCATCTCAAATTGGAGCGAAGTTCATATATCATCTCATCATGGTAACTTTTTTTGTGTGACAAGTAGGCCTACATTTGCTGTAGCATAGTATAAATCAAATGTTTCTGGTCACATACATATATTTAGCAGATGTTATTGCAGGTGTAGTGAAATGCTTGTGTTTCTAGCTCCAACAGTGCATTAGTATTTAACAATTCACAACAATACACACAAATCTAAAAGTAAAATAACGGAATAAAGAAATATATAAATATTAGGACGAGCAATGTCGGATTGGCATTGACAAAAATTTAGTAGAATAGAATACAGTTGAAGTCGGAAGTTTACATACACCTTAGCCAAATACATTTATACTTAGTTTTTCACAAATCCTGACATTTAATACAACTAACAATTCCCTGTCTTAGGTAAGTTAGGATCACCACTTTATTTTAAGAATGTGAAATGTCAGAATAATAGTAGAGAGAATTATTTATTTGAGCTTTTATTTCTTTCATCACATTCCCAGTGGGTTAGAAGTTTACATACACTTAATTAGTATTTGGTAGCATAGCCTTAAAATTGTTTAGCTTGGGTCAAACGTTTCGGGTAGCCTTCCACAAGCGTCCCACAATAAGTTGGGTGAATGTTGGCCCATTCCTCCTGACAGAACTGGTGTAACTGAGTCAGGTTTGTAGGCCTCCTTGTTCGCACACGCTTTTTCAGTTCTGCCCACATATTTTCTATAGGATTGAGGTCAGGGATTTGTGATGGCCACTCCAATACCTTGACTTTGTTGTCCTTAAGCCATTTTGCCACAACTTTGGAAGTATGCTTGGGGTCATTGTCCATTTGGAAGACCCATTTGCGACCAAGACTTCCTGACTGATGTCTTGAGATGTTGCTTCAATATATCCACATCATTTTCCTTCCTCATGATGCCATCTATTTTGTGAAGTGCACCAGTCCCTCCTGCAGCATAGCACCCCCACAACATGATGCTGCCACCCCCGGGTTGGGATAGTGTTCTTCGGCTTGCAAGCCTCCCCCTTTATCCTCCAAACATAACGATGATCATTATGGCCAAACAGTTCTATTTTTGTTTCATCAGACAAGAGGAAATTTCTCCAAAAAGTACGATCTTTGTCCCCATGTGCAGTTGCAAACCGTAGTCTGGCTTTTTTATGGCGGTTTTGGAGCAATGGCTTCTTCCTTGCTGAGCGGCCTTTCAGGTTATGTCGATATAGGACTCGTTTTACTGTGGATATAGATACTTGTGTACCTGTTTCCTCCAGCATCTTCACAAGGTCCTTTGCTGTTGTTCTGGGATTGATTTGCACTTTTCACACCAAAGTACGTTCATCTCTAGGAGACAGAACGCATCTCCTTCCTGAGCAGTATGATGGCTGCATGGTCCCATGGTGTTTATACTTGCGTATTATTGTTGAACGTGGTACCTTCAGGCGTTTGGAAATTGCTCCCAAGGATGAACCAGACTTGTGGAGGTCTCAATTTTATTTCTGAGGTCTTGGCTGATTTCTTTTGATTTCCCCATGATGTAGAGCAAAGAGGCACTGAGTTTGAAGGTAGGCCTTGAAATACATCCACAGGTACACCTCCAATGGACTCAAATGATGTCAATTAGCATATCAGAAGCTTCTAAAGCCATGACATTTTGTTTGTTAACATGAAATCTGTGGAGTGGTTGAAAAATGAGTTTTAATGATTTCAACCTAAGTGTATGTAAACTTCCGACTTCAACTGTAGCCTTAACAGTAGGCCAGATGTAGAACGGATGTGTAGGCATGTAAAATTCCGACTTCAACTGTACATATGAAATGAGTGAAGCAGTATGTAAACATTATTAAAGTGACCAGTGATTCCATGTCTATGTACACTACCATTCAAAAGTTTGGGGTCACTTAGAAATGTCCTTGTTTTTGAAAGAAAAGCACATTTTTGGTCCATTAAAATAACATCAAAATGATCATAAATACAGTGTAGACATTGTAGCCCCTACTATATTTACAAATTAAAATCTAAATTAAAATCCATGCTTTAACATGGTTTGAACGATATGTGTAATTCCAGGCCATATAATACAATACAGTTCACATTTAAATGTTTTAATTTTCGATGAAAGCTCTAATCAAATACAGACATAGGTATATTTATATGCTTTATAATGCTTTGTTAGACACTTCCGGTTTTAGCGGGAAATACCGGGTTACACAGGAGAAAAGTGATTTATTCTCGGGATGCATTTTTTAAACACAGGGAAAATATTCAACCCTACTACAGACTTTGGTTGTGGAATGTAAAAGAATCAGGCAAGACTACATGAACAATGATTTTAAAAGTAGCCTAACCAACCTTGTCCAATATAATGTAGGCTAGGTGAGAATAATAAATTTCTAGCAGGCATTTTAAATCCAAGGACAAGGTCAAAATATCTGTGCCAGGGAACACAGTCCCACTTTTCTCTGCATGAGATGTACCACAATAGCAATGCAATGGGCTGTCACATTCAACCTTTTACTAAGCAAGCGTTATTCCAATCAGTGACTCAGTGGAAATGCCAGTGTTGTATTGATGCATATTCCTGGCCGATTTTCCCTCTCAAGAAAAGACCAAGAATATAATTAGGCCTATAATGGATTGAAAGAATATCAGGGCAATATCCTAACTTGTTACAATACTATAACCATGTTATTACTACTTTATTATGTGGAGTGCTGTAACAAACATGAAGCTGTGGGAAATCAAAGCGCAGAAAAAAAAGAATGTGCCCTATGTGCCGTGTGTGGTTAACAATGGCATGCTTAAAAAGAGATTCAGGGACACTCAGCATGGGAGTGAAGGCTCTTGGTCTAAAAGACAGCTATTGAATAGCACTTGACTAGTCTTGACTCGTGCACCAGCCAGTGGCCAGCTTAGCCTATAGAAGAATCTTGGCACCTGCCACATCTCTTGAAGAGCCTACCCTGGCGAGTGGGTATAATCACAAACAATGGCAGGAGCTGAGCGGTGTGCCCTCTGCACTCATAGCTTTTCTGATTATGATTTGCCCAATCATAAGACCTACTATGTCCCTGTCCTCAATCAAATCTCCCTTATCGCTTCCCAATAGTGTACACTGTTCCACTGTAGAAAGCGTGAACAACACATAACACATTCGAAACAAACACTCCTGCTGCCCCCCACCACATATTGAGTGCACTAAAGGCATGCTCCAGCTCTTCTCTTTGTGGAAACATCTGCTGGGGTCATTATATAACCCCCTTAGTGATGGCAGCAGGAGGTGTGCAGAGCAGCCCGTTCATTAGCTGTTAACAAAAAGGCAGGGTCCTGCCACCCCCAATACCTCCCCACTTACAGCCTCTGATAGGCCAACACGAACACAAGTAGCCTTGTTCAGCACTTGTCTTCTACTGTAGAGCTAGAGCCGAGTTAGATTTTTTTTTTGGGGGGGGGCATTAGGCCTATGTTTGTTTTCATGGCTTAGACAAGTTTCCTCCAGCATTGAATTAAAAAAAAAAAAAAAAAACTTGAACACATTCAAATAGAAGCATTTTTGTGTTTACTTGTCATACCAAATAACTGCTATTTTTATCGAGAGGGCAGGCATAGAAGTTACAACTGACCTTCAGAGAATAGACAATATGCAAACATTAGCCTAATCAGACACCTCAGTTTGGGATTGTCTAAATTCTGAAACATCAGTAGTACAGTGAGCAAAGCAGCAGTTTACGACAGCCAGCAATTTATTGTATCAAAAGATTAAACAAAGTTGAGGTCAAACAAGCCTGGCTGGTTTGTTTTAACATTTAGCAGATCCATGTGAAAATAATTAAGTAAGCTAATTTCTTGTAGTGGTATGTTATGTTATTGTGTATTGATGACATGGTTTTGCTGTAAATCAGATGGTAGTCAAACACCAGACTCAATGCCATTGATATAATTCAATAATAAATGGTATGCTCATTGGCACACCTTTTCTGTTACTTATCTTGCTCTAGTCTAGCAATTCAAATGAGCTTTCAGAGCAGGGCCAATACCAAAGACTGAAAAAATTCCCAAGAAGTGAGGAAACCAGGTTAACTGTAGGCAACCTAAACCCTGCCTGAGCTCCTTTCCCCTGAGTATATGAAGGGCCTGGCTGCCTCTGCAGAGTACAGCCCTGCGGCTTAGAGCAGGGTATCAGATCCACCACCACTGAGCCAGGCACAGGACACAGGAGAACATAAGGTCAAATAAACCTTTGTCTGTGCACCTGCTTCTGTTACCAGGAGGCCAAACTTCTTGAGCCTTGTTGTTGGACTTTGAATCGAGCATAAAAAGAAACCTAAGCCTGAAGTTCTCTCAGTTTTGCTGAACTCTATCAATGAGGCCAAAAACTAGGCAGATGATTTTTCATGATCAAATGTTACAGACAGGTTTATTGTTTAATCATTACTGAAGAATTTAAACTAAGAGCATGAGCAGTGTCAAACAAGCACTGAAACCAACTCAAGGTCTTTAGATTGTTTACACAGGTCTTCCGTTTAATTTCTCTGTATTGATTTATCTGTATTATAAATTTTTTTAAACATGTTTAACTACTCTAGGGTTATTATTATTGCTTACATAACCTTAATCTACTATTATGTATTGATTTATTGTCATTCTTTATGCGGTGTGCACTGACCAGAACACCGGAAGAATTATCACTGTTAATCATTTTAATGTTTGTGTCAATTAATCCCATAACGTAAGGGATGGGTTTCCAACTGGAGATTTGACACAAAAATGTAAATGTAATTAATTCATTCACAGAATAGATCACCTTGACCTGAGTTTAGGTACAAAATATCAAGTGATTTCAATCACTACCATGTTAGAATATTTTACCCCACTAAATTCCTAAAGAAAATAATAAATTTAAATAAATACATTTTCCCTGACACAGAAAAGTACTCATTACATTTTGAATGCTTAGCAGGACAGGAAAGTTGTCCAATTCACTCACTTATCAAGAGAACATCCCTGGTCATCCCCACTGCTTCTGGCAGACTTCCTAAACAATTTTTTACATTTTGTCAGTGTTGGAGTGTGCCCCTGGCTATCCATGAATTAAAACAAGAAAATCATGCCGTCAGGTTTGCTTAATGTAAGGAATTTAAATTATTTATACTTTCACTTTTTCTTTTGATACTTAAGTATATTTGAGCAATTACATTTACTTTTGATAGTTAACTATATTTAAAACCAAATCAAGTAGTATTTTACTGGGTCACTTTCACTTGAGCCATTCTCTACTAAGGCATCTTTACTTTAATCAAGTATGACAATTGGGTACTTTTTCCACCGCTGGGTAGCATTTCCTTGAAGTCAGCTAGCAAGGTATATATAAGCAAGGTGACAGAGACATATGGTTCGTTAAGTTTGCGTTGTTATTCTTGAACCATGGGACAGTAAAGGTGAAACATTTTATGATCGTCCATTCGAAAGGTTCCCTGGGAGATTTCCCACGTGTCATATTCCTACTGACGCATTGCCACTCGTGTCGTTTTCAGTGTGGTCGATGAGGTGGCACATCTGGACATCGTTTGACAGTACCTTCGAAAGGCGTTATGAAGCGAACTTCAAGAAAACTCGATTGGGTTAACATTCCAAATGTGTCAAACACTAGTTAGTAGATCGTCTCACACAAAAAAAACGACACAAGTGCGTTAACATTAGTAGTTGTACTCAGCTGGCTAAATAGTAACTTATCATTCCACTAGAGAAAACAGCCTTGCTGCGAGCAAATTCGGAAATGTGTCAAATTATTTGAATCACTATCATGAACTTTCGAGAAGAAAACGGTGACAAATACAGTGCGTTCCGAAAAAGTACCTAGGTTTCCATATATAATAAACCACGCAAACATAGTACACTGAAAATGGCTTACCGTTATCGTTACTAGGGAAACGAACGTTAGCTAGTACTAGTAGACGGAATCACAGCACAGGTACGAACGTCGAATCGTACTGCAATGTCACCACTGACAGACAACCGGTCTCGAAAACTAGCTAGTATGATCTCGTGAGAAAAAAAAAAAAAAATCTAAATCACGTCTTCTGTTAACATATCTCCAAGTCAAAACATGCTGAAAATGTGGTTCGTTACCAGTTGTTAGCTAGCTAGCCTTGAAGGCCCAGGTAGTGGCTGGCTTGGCTTCTAATCTTACACAGTAGGCTAAACTGGCGCTTAGCAACTCCCTTTTCTCTGTGGGTTGTGGGCTCCGGCTTGACTTGCCCGAGTGCCCTCCCGGCTACCCATAAAGCTAACGTGAGGTTTATGGGTAGTCCTTTCACCAATCCTTACCTGTAGCAGTCTCGTATGAACCGTTTCTTTGACGAAAAGCTAGATCGAAACTATCCCACAGACAGTTGAGTTGTCTCCCAAACCGAAGCCTTGCGTTCCGAGTCCGATGGACTCACGTTCGAGGTGCTGATTGAGCGGTGTAATGACGTAAAATGGTCTCGCCCCTTTAGACGTTCATAAAGAAGCTACTACTAGACCTCAAATTGAACAATAAGTTGACAGAATTATTATGAACACGCAGTAGGTCATAAGATCCATTTGCTTAAATAGCACAAGTTACTAAACTTGCATTATTATTGCTCGTCTCACTCAATTTTCTTATTCAGGATGAAGATTTTATACATTTTAATTAGGACCATTGGCTCGGATTTACATTTGCGCATGCCATTTTTGTAAAAAATAAAAATCAAGTCATAAGCAAAAGGTTGCCACCAAAGTACAGTTGCTTGTTTCCATGTACCCGTTCTTCTTAACTGATTTCGAAACCCTGTGTTGAATTCTGGTAAGAGTTGGGTCCTTTTCTAATAACGTACCTACATGGTTTGACTGGCGAGAACAGTTGTACAATTTCAAATTAGCAACCATCCAAAAACATACTGTACAGATCAATAATGTATTCAATGAAACGAGGCTATATTAGAGCAGGGCGGTAGTCAAGAAACGGGACAATGCTTCAGAGCAACAGTCCATTTCTCAATAAATTTTGTCCAGAGCACAACCCTTAAAATCAACCTCCAACTGGTTTATAATCTTGAAAAATTTAATAACAGAAACATGAGAAATTATCTTACTCCATGCAGCCTTCCCACATACTGTGTACGTTTAATTCAGACGTTCAATGGCGTAACTACAATGACAGTCCAATTTGGAATAACGAAAACGAACCATTGCCTCCTAAGTAAAACGTTGGCCGATCTCTGACACTTCTCCTCTAGATGTTACCTGAAACTGTCAAATTACGTTTTGCTGCTCTCTAGTGGCATTCTGTAGTAGCAATGACCAGATGCTGACCCAAGTCTATGATGCTGACAAAAATATGTACAATGGTTGTTACTTTAAAAATAAAAAAAGTGCGATATTAAGCAGAGCCATATTGCTGTAGTGAGATTCTGAATGAAGAGACCGATTTCCTGTGTCAAGATTGAATTTAAAAAATCTAGTTAAAAGTCCCCTCAACAATCCAATCATGTTTCAAATTAACTTAAAATCGAGATGACTGTCCTTATTTGATAAGAGTAGCCAATGAGAGGCTACTTGAACCACGAGAAGAGGCGCCTATACTGAAAAGAGTCATAGAAAAATTATCAATTGATGGTAAAAACAGAAGAGGAAAAACATTTTATAAAATCTAATCTTTACACCTAAAAGAGCAATATGGATGTTGTCATTGCTACAAAAATGATTTTATGTGAACGGCAAAACTGACACCGCTTATGGGGTTTCCTGAAAGTAAAAGTCTTCTAAGAAACCTTTATACACCACAGCTAACTCATACGCATAAAATACATTCATTTTGGTACAAAAAAAATAAACCATTAAAAAGAGGTTTGAATGACAGGTCACTAAACTGTTCCGCTCTATCTTCTGTGGCACACTTATATAAAAGTGTATGAAATCCAGACTTGTGTAAAAAAAAATATAAAAAAAATGCAAAAGAATCCCTGGATTTTAATTCTAGCCAGTCTTCTCTCACTTTTTGTTTTTCACCATATTTCGGGGGGAACCTTTCAGCAAGTCTCGGATTCGAAGGTATGTTCCGGTGGCCTCAGCAACCTCAGTGAATTCTGGCGTGTCCTCAAAGGGAATAATGCCCTGTGCAAACCTACTCCGGTGAGGCACGGCTGTTACCTTCCCCACAGAGTCGGACAGATCTCCCTCAATAGCATCTTGATCTGAGGGGTCTGGCTGACGGCTCTCTTGTTTGACTGGTGTTTGCAGCAAGTTGGGCCTCTGTGCAAGCACATTGCCTCTATCTGCAGCAGCTTCAGGGCTCAAAGGGCTCTCCTCTTGGACTGGTGTTTTCAGCAGGCTGCTCTCGTCTTCAAACACCTTGCCTTTATCTTCAGCATTTTCCTCATCATCCTTACATTTGCTAGAAGATGGATCAACACTGATCTGCTCATCACTGTTATGGCTGGAAACCTCCACAGATCCTTCCTTTTCCTCATCTTCAGCCTCAACTTCCTCCATTTCAGTTTCAGTGTCGACTTGGGCTGGTGTGGAGACGCTGGGCGAGCTGGGGAGGGGTGTTCCAACAGCTGGTGTCTCAGAGTCACTGTTGGTGGTGGTGTCAGCATTTTCCAATGCAGCCCAGATCAGCCTCTGCTGCTCCTCCAGCTCCTCCAGTGTCAGCTCTTGCTCCTCCAGTGTCAGCTCTTCCTCCTCCCCAACTGCATCCTCACCCACTGCAACAGTGCGTCCCCGCAGAGCCGGTGAACCATTAGTGGGAGTGGGGGGAGGTGTTCCCTTTGGAAGAGGGGGTGGAGTGGGAGTAGCTGGTGGTGTACCATGAGGTAAGGGAGGGGGTGAACCAAAGGATGGTGAGCCAGGGGGCAGCGGGGGCTGGAACTGGAAGCTGTCTGAGCTCCGGTGGCGGCGGGCTGTAGTATCCTGGTCTGGAAACAGACACTGACAAGCGTTATAAAAACTGCCAGAGCAGGGAGGCCATTGCACACACACAACATAAGTGACTCAAAAGTATTGTTTTATACAGACAGACCAGTCATAATGACAGTGAAAAGAATATATCTGCTGGGTGCAATAGAGTACGTTTTCACACTGGGTTCAGACACCTGGAATAATAACACCGCTACCTGAATCAACGTCCATATCTGAACTCCTGGCATCAGATCTCCTTTTCTTCGTCTGCCGGGGAGTTGAGTCGGATTCATGCAATCTCTTATTGCAGTTGGCACCAGGCTTTTGGAAAAATATATTCGTTTATAGTGTGCACACGAACAGTGGACAAACAATTGATTAAAAAGTGTAATAGGAGTATTGTAGTTACCGTTGGAAAATTGTTTGACAGATAGGCAGCAAAATTCTGCTTCATATGGTTAAGCTGTATTGGAATAGAGCCGTATTGCCTGTAGTCCTAAAAGTCAGGGAAAAAATGTTGGTTGCAAAGGTCTACAAGCGGTAGCAAAGATCGGTATGCTTCTACCCTAATGATGGTCAGCAAACTGATTTCAAGAAGACTTACATCTTTCACACTAGGAGGTGCAGATATATTGAAGCCTGGGAAATCTACAAGCTTGGAAACATCGTAGGAAATGTGTTGTCCATTGTCCTCCTCTGATAGTTCTCCATCATTTAACACTATAAAGAGTTAACAAAGTTTAAATACACAGCAGCCCAATATTAAGAATCATGAAAAGATCAGTGATTAACTGGTAAAATGGTTGTGGTCTCTCCGGGTGAAATCTTACCCTTCCCATCGTATAGTGTGAGACCTGAGTTCTCCATCTCTGCCTCCTTAAGCCAGCCAGGTGGGTAGCCTAACTGCCTCATGCGGTAGATGTGTGGGGGTAGAGTGTTCATATCAACTCCCAGTGCAGACATCAGCTCCTCACTGCTCAATGCCAGAAACACAAGCAATGGGTAAGAGCTTTGTGATACCAAAAACCCTAGTTCTACAACAACTTCACTTTGACCATGCAATAACTGAAAACAAATTAATGTATTCTTGTGTCAGTGCCATCAGACATTATCAATGTGCCTTGCCTCATGATTCCAGGTTTGTATCTGGCAAATCGCTCCTCCACTTCCTCAGCATGGTAACGCTGATTGCTCAGGTTGCCCTGGTTACCCTGAGAAAACTCCTTCCGCTTCTCATTGATTCTAGCCATGTCCTTTGGCTAAGAGAGCAAACGAACAGAGCTGTTGATCACTTGTCAAACTTGGTTTTAAGCTCTTCTGTCTGCCCATGGTAAGTAAACAACTTTCATGTTGTAAGATGCATATTAAAGTCAAATGATATTCAAGACTTACCTTAGGACAGTCTCGAAGTTGATGACCATCCAACCCACAGTTGAAACAACAAGGCTTAGGTCTGTAGTGTTGGCACAAAAGGAACAATAAGATGGTCATAATTTACAGATATTTCTCGAATAAAAAAAAAACAATCTCTGCTATACCTTTTCTCTTTCATCTGTACTTCCTGTCCATCTATGGCAATGACCTGGCTGAAGACCTGCTGATATCTTTGCAACAATTCAGGAACTCAATAAATGATGCAACTGTAGTTTCAAAGTGAGTAACAAAACATAGCACACCTTTTTTACTCATATACCGACTCCCATGTACATTACTAAACACAATGAAAGAATGGTTCAAAAGTGATATTTCTTTCTAGTTGATGTTCAACAATCAAAGCTGGATTATACACTGAAATGTGTCATTTTAGAAAAATGTTGAAGAAGCAACTGTGTAGGACACAGGGCTGTCCACAGAGGGCAGAGCAAGAAGTGTTGAGGATACTTTGGAACCTCCCATCCTTCTGTCTGCTGAGGGTTATCATTAAGCAGGGGCTGTCCAAGTTTGTCCAGACAGAAACTGGTGAAATATAGGACACTTCCCACCATCTGTGAAAAGCGAGAGACACACAAATATATCCAGACAAACAAATGGAAATTGTGCATTCACAAGGCATGCTGTTGACACCTAGACTGTCCTCATTCCAAAACACCCACACTGAAGGCCTCCTTAATCTTTTTGATGCCACAGGTCTTGGTCTTCTGATCTTCTTCCATAATGAAACTTGAAGACTGCATGGAAGAAAACAGATGTGAAATATTTTCCCTGTAAAACATTTTTTCTTCTTTGAAGCTTGAGGAAGACCATCTCCAAATCCAAAAATGTACCTGAGGGTTGACATTGCAAGAGGTATTTCCTTTTTCAACTTCTCCCTGCTGCTGATGTTTCTGAACAATACTACAGATGGAGTCTTCGATTTCTTGACGGCATTGCCTGGGAAAAGAAGATTAACAGTTCAAATGTTAATACCCATAGAGCATAGAAATAGCTAAAAAAAAATCATAATTGAAGAAATGTACTAAGAAACCAAAAAAATACCTACTTCGAGATGCTATTGTTTGCGAAAAGGATCTGTAGAAGAGGCCCATCAATCTTGATGTTATCAACATTAATGCCACTGGAAGAAAAATATTTCAATGAGGACATTGCACATAGGCTATGCCTAGTGAGTAGTGCATCGATAACTTACCTTGGCCTTGTCAAAACTTTCAATTTTCTCTTCAACTCTTGATGTGGACAATAGGTTAAAAAAAAAAGTGAAGCATTTCTGTTCCAAACAGACATCAATCAAGTTCAGTCAATTTGTTAGTTTGGAAAAGGTTATTCAGTTCTGACTATTTATAATTTGATTAATGATAAGTGGATATACTTCTAGCTTTGTAGATACAATCTGCAGTGTTTCATTTTATTTAACTAGGCAAGTCAGTTAAGAAAATTATATTATTTCCAACGACGGCCTAGGAACAGTGGGTTAAGTGCCTTGTTCAGGAGCAGAACGACAGATTTTTACCTTGTCAGCTCGGGGAATCGATCCAGCAACCTTTCGGTTACGAGCCCAACGCTCTAACCACTGGCTACCTGCCGCTAATTAAAGAGCGTGCCAGAATTGAACTGTTTTAGGCTAACGTGATCTCTCTCCCCCACCACTAGACTTGGGAATTACTAGCCGATTAAACGCAACTCCAGCACTAAGTTGAGCGGCGACTAGTGTGTGGGGGGGGGGACTGGAGTTCCGATGCCACATACAATTAGGTTTTTGTTATGTGTAATTTCGGAATATTCTTTCGGTGCTGAAATCATTAGTTTTGAAAGTCATTGTACGTGATCTCGGAGCTCCAGTCCGCCCACAATGCCACATTAGTTGCCGCTCAACTCCATCGTAAATCGTTTAGTTTAGTCAGCTACTAGTCTACGGCTTAGCTGGACATAATACGTTTTTTTGCATGGATTCTAGCTAACGTTAGTAGGTTTTTTTTTAGCTGCAATGACCAAAATAGTTTGCAAGATAGTGAGCTGAAATGCTGTCAAGAGGCACGTCCAACCAGTGGCTGGGTGAGAGGTGAAATTTGATAGCTGGCTAGTTAGCTAACGTTAGGCCACAGACATGGTGGCTAGCTAGCTAGCACCCACTAGCTTCTCACAAGGATATTATCTTCTATTAGACTCCGGATTGTCTCATCACACTCCTCCAATCTTTCCTTGAGCTCAGAGCCTTCTTCTCCACCCTCCTCCGAGAACCGAATGTGAGTAGCAACAGGCATACTCTCTTCCAATTGTTCAAAGAGCTCACTATCGCCAAAATCAACCTCCGCCATCTTCACTCTGTTGTTGCTGGACCGAGTTCAGAGGTCAAAACTTTTCAGGCAAGAGCGTTGATTGGTTGTTTTATGCCACATGTTTAGGGGACTTCCTAAACAGATATTTGGACATAAGTGACCACGTTTACATGTGCACAGTATTCCCGGATAGTAGATCGTATCCCGCTTAAGGTCTTATTCAGGCTGTTTACAGGCACCTTTGATATTCATGGTTACAGGGATGGATACAGCATCCCTGTATCCATGAATAAACAGTATATTCCTAATATAAGTTCATATGTGTTAAATGGAATAGTAACTGAAATATGGACACAGACTGTATTTATTTATATTTTTTGTATGTAACTTTTATTTAACTAGGCAAGTCAGTTAAGAACAAATTCTTATTTATAATGACGGCCTACCAAAAGGCAAAATAAATTTAATTAAATTAAAATATAGGACAAAACATACATCATGACAAGAGACAACACACACTACATAAAGAGAGACTGAAGACAACAACATAGCATGGCAGCAACACATGACAACATAGCATGGTAGCAACACAACATGATAACAACATGGTAGCAACACATGGTAGCAGCACAAAAAACAGTACCACCATTATTAGGCACAGACAACAACACAAAGTGCAAGATGGTAGAGACAACAATATATCACGCAAAGCAGCCACAACTGTCGGTAAGAGAGTCCATGATTGAATGAAGAGATTGAGATAAAACTCTCCAGTTTGAGTGTTTTTTGCAGCTTGTTCCAGTCGCTAGCTGCAGCGAACTGAAAAGACGAGCAACCCAGGGATGTGTGTGCTTTGGGGACCTTTAACAGAATGAGACTGGCAGAACGAGTGTTGTGGGATTGGTAATAATCTGAGAAAGATTTATGGAGTCCCATTGCTTTAGGACTTGGTCAGGTGGTTTAAGCATGTCCCAGTTTAGGTCACCTAGCAGGAAAAATTCAGACTTAGTCTTAGGGGCCAGGAGAGAGCTTAGGGCAAATAGGGTACAGGCCAGTGCTGATGGAGGACAATAACACCCAGTACAGTCAACAAAGAGCTATTTGACATTTTTATGCTTAAAACCATCAAATCAAATTGTTTGGGGACAGATTTGGTAGAGACAACCGAGCACTGAAGTTGATCCTTGGTAAAGATTGCCACTCCCCCACCTTGGAAGGTCTGTCTTGCCGAAAAAGGTTATAACCAGAAAGGTTAACATCAGTATTCAAAACACTCTTAACCATGTCTCAGTAATGACCAACATCTGGATTGGAGCTTTGAACCCACACGTTCAAATGATCCATTTTAGGTAATAAACTTCTAGTGTTAACGTGCCGAATAGAGCTCTGCAGTGTTGATTTATGACATTTGAATGTGCATTAGATGGCAACAAGATCATATTGTATAGCAATTTCATCAGGTAACATGAATACAAAGCCGGCGGAAGGGGGGAGTGTGATGGGGTACTTGTACCAGACAGGGGGAGACAAGGCAGGGCAGACGGTGAACAGATCGCCAGGTGGAATCCAAGCAGCAGTGCAGCAGTTTTTTTTCTGGCTCAGAGGGGCTCCCGCAACCTTTTCGTACCATCTTTCTACTGCCAGAAGAAATGATCTACTATTGGTTATCCTACGAAATTGTATTCTGTAACGAATGTTTAAACAAAAGTAGTGAAGTACAATACTTAATTCAAAACAAACTCAAGTAAAATTAAAATGACTGACTTTGAAAAATACAAATAAATGTACAAGTACTCAGAAAATCCACTCAATTACGGTAACGAGAGTAGTTGTAATTCATTACTTTCCAGAAGTGTGAGAGGAATAGGAGATACAGCAGTGCTGAGCAGTGCTGAGGCAGAGGGCTTGTAGTGAGGACGACTGGCTACTATTCTGAATTTTGTGTAGTGAGCTTTTTGGCGCCCAGAGCTGCTATGGCATCACTGGGTGCTACTGAGTGTTAGAGGAAATGTCCAGTGGCTATAAGACTCAGGCTGGTCCCCAGACTTGCCCTCTGATCATCAGCAGACTCCATCACCATCATCTACCATCCTCTGACCAGCTCCCTCCGCTCAAGCCATAAATTGAGCCTCTCCACCTTCAGAGGATACAGCATTCAAAGACTTGGCCCCTATTAGTTGACCTGTCATGATACTGTATTTTGCTTGTTTATTTTTTGCTCTTGAAGTGCTTTGAGATTCTATGAAAACCGCTATAGAAGTTTTATAAATTATTATTATCTGACTCATGCAAACCTCACCTGCCAAGTTGCGTGCGCGAGTGTTGCAATATAAATTGACACATGTTCTATTTGAGACGGTCCATGCGCTGCAAGTGCCCTTCTTATTGAATATCAGGAACATACAAACCCACGTGGATGCTTGAAAGACAAACAAGGTAGCGATTAACTAAAGATAACTAACTAGATTTCCCTTTTTATCTGTGGATTAATCATTGGAGTAGAGAAACACGCCCTTTTGTATGACCCGGTCAAAATTCTACAAAGAACCAGCTAACCATATGCATGTCAGGTAATATAACAACCCAAAGTTCATCTCCCAGGACAATGTCCATGAATGTTCCGACCTGCCCCCAAATTAAAGCTGCATTAAGTAACTTTTTGTGCCACGTGACGAAATTCACATAGAAAGGAAGTCTAAGAAGCGGTAGATCTGTTCTGTGTGCGTTATTTCTATGCTTCCCCTTAAGTTTCGTTTTTTTATCTTTTACTTTCGGTTTTATACACCATCTTCAAACATCTGAAAAAACATATTTTGGGTTACTGAAAAGATATTTCACAGCAGTTTAGATGGTACAATGATTCTCTACACCAGGGGTATTCAAGGAAAGGAAGTCTAAGAAGCGGTAGATCTGTTCTGTGTGCGTTATTTCTATGCTTCCCCTTAAGTTTCGTTTTTTTATCTTTTACTTTCGGTTTTATACACCATCTTCAAACATCTGAAAAAACATATTTTGGGTTACTGAAAAGATATTTCACAGCAGTTTAGATGGTACAATGATTCTCTACACCAGGGGTATTCAACTCTTACACTACAAGGCCCGGAGCCTGCTGGTTTTCTGTTCTACCTGATAATTAATTGTCCACACCTGGTGTCTCAGATCTAAATCGGTCCCTGGTCCAGAGTTGAGTTTGAGGGCTCTACACTGCTTGTTGTTTTGTCACAAACTGAAATTAGGTGAACTATTAGAATTTTAGCAAGCAGGAAATTACACCTTTTAATATAGTTGGTTTTTATATTTTAAGCTGCGTGTCATGATCGTGTCTGGTGTGGATGAACAAAATCAACATGCGTGGCCGGTGTAGTCAGCATGTTACGGTACACAGTGAAGAGGATAAAGGCTTGAAATCCCATCAGACTTTTCATACCAAATCCAAATTGGACAACTTTAAACACAGGATGCAACGATCAAAATGAGCCTGTGCTGGACTATGTTACAAGGTCCTATATTCTAGTTCAGCATTAACCCGTGATAACCGACAACGACACTGCATATAATGTATTTTTGATGTTTTTATTTTTATACAGCATACAAACATAACAAACTTCTCTACGTTTCCCACACACCAATACAGAAACATTACCAAGCTGCTATTTTTATTTTATGTTAATTAAATTGTCACCATACTTGAGCTATGTACATAAAGGAGACTGTTTAATTCCAAACAACCAACAAGTGCCCCGAATCACCCCTGGAGGTTTTGTCTGATGGCATCTCATTCAATAATGACCCGGCTAACATTAAACATTAACTTTCGTTTCGCATATTGGTGCTGTTATAAAACAGAATTTTAAAAGTTGACACTGAACAATATCAAAGTCAAGATAATCTGCTCCATCAAATAACCACTGCTCTACTTGTTGCCTTACATTTTCTGTATAGCGTAAAATCTTACCGCATTCCTTTTTTCCCTGCCAGAGCTTCTTCCTTTTATTCTCCTGCTCGGCGAACTTCATGGGGTCGACAGCATAGAGATTGTCATGTAGCTACAGTACAGTTGAAACCCAAGGACAATTTGACATAGGCTGAAATCCAGTATGATTGTGCTAACGTTCCACTCCTTGTCATGCCAAACAGGACTAGCAGTGTAACGTTAGCACAGTCAGACTGGACTTCAGGCTACATTTGACATGGTCCATAATGACCATTATCTAGAGCAGGCTGCCTCTATTCTCAAACTAAATACTTAGTTATATACAACAGTACACTAAAATACATTTAAATCAACTAGCCATGGCAATTTGTCAAAACCATGCTTAACTGTACATGCTGACAAACAGTTATTTTTTTAACAATGAAATCTGAGTCGGGTCTGAGTCTGACAGTTCTAAGTATAATACTGAAATATCCTACTCAAGTAGAAGTACTGTTACTTTAATGACATTTTACTAATATGCAAGTAGGATTTCTCCTGGTACAAAAAGTGGGCTCCAGAGAAATGAAGCCTAACTGCAACTGAAATTACATTAGATAACATTTGGGACTGCTCGATGACAATTCATTTCATCACTGGGTTTGATATATATTTCACAAGGTGAGGGGCATTTTATTAAATTATTTGTCAATGATTGAGCCTGATCTGTCCTCAAGAGCAGTCATGTAATTTGTTGTTAATGGACTTAAAGCCTAAAAGTGTGCATTTTACCATTCATGTTCCAGTGTTAATCAATGCTGTATGCAGTGGAGCAAAGCACCCATTGGAAGGTGTTTGTTACACCCACATATTTTTGTTGCCGTGTAAAAAACATTAATGGCCAAAACAAACACCTGGGACCACTTCAACACAAAAGGGACTTTTATTTCAAGAACATATGTAAGTTTATTTTTCATTCTATCCATGAAAACATCAGATGCCTGGTAGACATCTTGGTAATATGATCCGCTGTTTTACATTTCTATTCAGTATAAAGGAAACTGAAAGATTATGATAACGATACATATTGAGATTAGGATTCAGATCAATTTGTATAGCATCTTGGTAAATGAATGTAAACAGAATCATTTTACCTGATCTACATAATGTTCCATTTTAAACCATCAGAAATATATACAATTTTGTAAAAAAAAAAGATAATATGCAATCACATTTCTCAAACAGAAATCTAAATCCAGCCAGCATCACTGTCATTAAGCTATTGCATAATTCTGAAAATATATAGATGTACACTCAGCGTCTATTTACATGAGAATGTTTAAAGACGTGAGAATGTTTCTAAATAAATGACAGATCCAATGCAACAACATCCATGCAAGCTTGAGTGCTAGCTGTGAGTGGAGAGACCTATATGAGGAAGAAAGCAAGGGCAAGACAGTGCATGGTTTGGCATTAGATGGTGTCCATGCCCCGTGAGAATGAAGAGCCGAAGCCTAGTCCCATGCCTCTCTGAGTATGGGTCTGGGACCTGGCCATCTCGTACTGAACGTCAAGGTTATGGAACATCTCCTCCTGCTGCTGCAGGGTCTTCAGGCCTTCGTCGTTGAGTGGCTTTGAGGGCTCGCCTTCCTCTTCCCCCTAACAGGACAGACACCACAGTGTTAGAAGTGGAAGGCTCTGCTGCATGGTACACACTCAAATTACAAAATAAAAGGACTCCGTTATACATACTTTGATGCCCATTAGTTTACGGAATTTTACATTTTGGTCCTTATTTCCAAAGTTCAGCTTCTCCCACAACTCAGCTGTCTGTGACTTGTCCTTCAAAACAAACAATTTGCATGTATTAGTCAAAATGTATTTTCATTAAGTCACTAGTTCTACATTCCAGATGTTCCGAAGCAAAGTCAAGATAAAATAATCTGCTCCATCAAATAACCAGTGCTCTATTTACTGCACTACATTTTCTGTATAGCGTTTGGAGAAAAAAAAAATTGTACCCCTTCCTTCTTTCCCTGCCAGAGCTTCTTCCTTTTCTTCTCCTGCTCTGCGAACTTCATGGGGTTGACAGCAGAGGGATTGTAATAACTGGGCACAGCAATGCCAGTCTCTGCTAAGGTTCTGGCTTGTAGGGCTGCCATCTGCGCTGCCATGGCGATCTGGGGTGTGACCTGGGTCCCTGAGGCCAGGAGAGCTGCCACATTGAGGACAGGGTTGGTAGCAGCTGCAGCAGCAACTACTACTGTGTCAGACAGCAGGGGAGATGGAACTAGAAATGCAAAAAAAACAAAAGAGGGTATCAGTTAGTGACCAGTTTCTAGGGTTTTACTCACTTTGAATTGATGGCCAAGGAGAGCGTCTCACCTGCAGGAACCTCCTGATGTTTCTCCAACATCTCCTTTTCTTTCTGCTCTTGCAGTTTTTTTGCCCTTTCCAACCTGGAGAGAGAGAGGAGAGTGAAGTGTTCATATTTGTCAGCCAGGCTTTGGGAGCTGAATTATTGATTGTCCAATACTTAGAACAAGCCCAAGTCCCGATTCGACCTCCACAGAGTCATCAACAAGCAAAAGTACAATGTAGGAATAAAGTGGCCTCGTACTACACAGGCTCCGACGCCTGCAGCATGTAGCAGGTGCTACAGTCCATTAGAGAAGGAAGACCCAACTGTGATCTGCCCAACGATGCCTCTTCCAGACAAACTCAATAACACGTCAACCATAACTACGTACCCTACGTGAGCACCCCCACCGACCCAGAGGACTGGGAGAGCTAGCTCTGAGACCGACATGAGTAATGTAAAAGTCGGGTCAACGCTCAAAAGGCTGCAGGGCCGGACGGCATTTCTGGTGTGCTTTTGTTCTACTTTACATTATTTTTTTAGTTCTACATTGATAACTGAATTTTTGGGCCTCACAGTTCCTCTAAGCTGCTGCAGTACCTTCTGGCTAGGGCTTCCTGTGCGTCCATGGCAGTGTTTCTGCCCCGGAAAGCCGGGGGACTCACAGACCTGCTACGACTCTTCTCTTTTCTGCGTACTTTCTCAGTCTTCTTCTTCCGCTCCCTAAAGAGACATGATAGCATTTCAAGATCCACATTAAGATATGCATTTACACACACACCACTATTTAACATAGGCATGGTTACAAACTGACAGAGGACAAAACGTTAGGCACACAGGAGTGGGGTGTGGACTTTTAAACGACATTGGGATTGTTAACATATAGAAAAAAATCTCTAAACACTACTCTCCACCCCCCCCCCCCCCAAAACATGACAATCACAGTGCAGTAATCACAAAACTACCACTAACAGGTCCCAATCATCATCACCATTATCATGGAAAAAGTACAAGTTTTACAAATACATAATGCAACAATGCTGTAATGTTAGTAGGAGATATGCATCTTTTAAATTATTTGCCACAGATATAAAGTGCTCCGCACGTCATCGTCAATAACAGTTGCGAAAAATGGCAGTGTGGTAATACTTTGACAAGTTAAATGAGAAGGTGAGGAAATGTAAACTTTGTGTGGTGGAATTGAGCTACAGTGGCAGAACAGGTGCGATGCTGAAAGGGAGTCACCATGAGACCTAACCCGCTGCTGGCAGCAGTGCGATAAGGGAAGGAGTGAGAAAATCACAGCGCTGACCGCAGTTGATTGGCAGCCAATGTCAGTGGTAGAGGATGGCGGCTTCAATACCCCTCAATGACAAATTGTATGGTGATTGCACTGCAAGTACAAAGCGCAAGCTCTCAAACGCCATACGTGGCATTAACAGATTGTTGGACGTCTAAGAGCATGCAGCCACACATCACTACAACAAGCCATCAAATTGATGAGAAGTGGGACATGAAGTATGTACTGACAACATGGTGGCGCAGCACACAACAGAGAGCCTAAAACGGCATTAATACCAACGTTGCTGAGTGGGTGGGGTACAGCAGGTGAGCGCTGTCTGGTAGGGTTTCCACTAGTTACCACAGACAAAGTAAAAATGTCTATATTGTAAACATTAATGAAAACAAAATGTTTATTTAGATTTACGCATAAGGTCAGCGGTGTGGTTAGATTTAAAATTAAAATGTTAGAAATAGGCGGGGTTTATAATTTTGTGGCTATGGTAACTAGTGACACCGACCGTTAGGTAGCCAGGACTGCGGTAGATTGAACTGCATAGCCCCCTAGCTTTTATTTTTTTTAATGGCAGATTAAATGTTAGGAACATTTTTACATTTGTCACATCCCTAGTTACCAAAGACAAAACACAGAAAATTGTAGGGAGAGTAGCAAGCGACACCCACCTGCTTTTGCTCCTGCTCCTGTGGCGGTGTTTGGTCTTTGAACCCGACCGGGACCTGGCCCTCTTCTTCTTCTCCCGCGGGGACCGTGATCTCCTTTTGTCCCGACTTCTGCTGCGATGACGTCTAAAACAGTGAGAAAATACATTTTGGGAGGAAAAAAGCTATACATGCAAATCAATCTCCCCAATTTACTGTGACCAATCTCAATACATATGGTACCCCATGTAGCTCATTTGGTAGAGCATGGCACTTGAAACGCCAAGGTTGTGGGTTAAATTCCCAGGGGATATCAGTATGAAAATGTATACACTCACTACTGTAAGTCGCTCTTGATAAGAGCATCAGCTAAATGACTAAAATGTATATCAAGACATCATGTAGCATCTCCATGAGCCTAGACCCACCTGTCCCGTGAGTGTGACCTGGAGTGGCTCCGCCCCTTCTTGTCTTTGCGCCGGTGTCGCTCCTCCCCATTCTCTGCAGAAAGTCTCTCCTTGCCCCTCTCAGTCTGCTCCGGCTGCTCATCTGGCTTGCTGTGAGATTTTGATGGCTTCTCAGAGTCCCTCCTTCGTGCCTGTTTTAAGAAGAAGTTGTCTCTTTCAGGAAAATAGTGCAACAAAGAGAGTTAGTACAACGGTTTGATACAGAAAATACCAAAGCATGTTGAGAACTCATGCTCAGTTCAGACATACAGTTGAAGTCGGAAGTTTACATACACCTTAGCCAAATACATTTAAAAACTCAGTTTTTCCACAATTCCTGACCTTTAACCCTAGTAAAAAGTCCCTGTCTTAGGTCAGTTAGGATCACCACTTCATTTTAAGAATGTGAAATGTCAGAATAATAGTAGAGAGAATGATTTATTTAAGCTTTTATTTCTTTCATCACATTCCCAGTGGGTCAGAAGTTTACATACACTCAATTAGTATTTTGTAGCATTGCCTTAAACAATTTAAACGTGAGTCAAATGTTTCGGGTAGCCTTCCACAAGCTTCCAACATTAAGTTGGGTGAATTTTGTCCCATTCCTCCTGACAGAACTGGTGTAACTGAGTCAGGTTTGTAGGCCTCCTTGCTCGCACACGCCTTTTCAGTTCTGCCCACAACTTTTCTACAGGATTGAGGTCAGGGCTTTGTGATGGCCACTCCAATACCTTGACTTGGTTGTCCTTAAGCCATTTTGACACAACTTTGGAAGTATGCTTGGGGTCATTGTCTATTTGGAAGACCCATTTGCAACCAAGCTTTAACTTCCTGATTGACGTCTTGAGATGTTGCTTCAATATATCCACATAATTTTCCTTCATGATGTCATCTATTTTGTGAAGTGCACCAGTCCCTCCTGTAGCAAAGCACCCCCACAACATGATGCTGCCATCCCCGTGCTTCACGGTTGGGATGGTGTTTTTCGGCATGCAAGCGCCCCCTTTTTCCTCCAAACATAACGATGGTCATTATGGCCAAACAGTTCTATTTTTGTTTTATCAGACCAGAGGACATTTCTTCATAAAGTAAGATCTTTGTCCCCATGTGCAGTTGCAAACAGTAGTCTTGCTTTTTTATGGCGGTTTTGGAGCAGTGGCTTCTTCCTTGCTGAGCGGCCTTTCAGGTTATGTCAATATAGGACTCGTTTTACTGTGGCTGTAGATACTTTTGTACCGGTTTCGTCCAGCATCTTCACAAGGTCCTTTGCGGTTGTTCTGGGATTGATTTGCACTTTTCACACCAAAGTACGTTCATCTCTAGGAGACAGAACCCGTCTCCTCCTTGAGCGGCATGACGGCAGCGTGGTCCCATGGTGTTTATACTTGCGTACTATTGTTTGTACAGATGAACGTGGTAGCTTCAGGCGTTTGGAAATTGCTCCCAAGGATGAACCAGACTTGGAGGTCTACCATTGTTTTGGTCTTTGATGATTTCTTGTGTTTTTCCCTTGATGTCGAGCAAAGAGGCACTGAGTTTGAAGGTAGGCCTTGAAATACATCCACAGGTACACCTCCAATTGTCAATTAGCCTATCAGAAGCTACTAAAGCCATGACATCATTTTCTGGAATTTTCCAGGCTGTTTAAAGGCACAGTCAACTTACTGTATGTAAACTTCTGACCCACTGGAATTGTGATATAGTGAATTATAAGTGAAATAATCTGCCTGTAAACAATTGTTGGAAGAATGTAGATGTCCTAACCGACTTGCCAAAACTATAGTTTGTTAACATGAAATCTGTGGAGTGGTTGAAAAATGAGTTAATGACTTCAACCTAAGTGTATGTAAACTTCAGACTTCAACTATAAGTTCATTCCCCTCATATTAAAGACTGATCACCAGAAACGGACCATGACCAGATGTCAGAAATATAAACGGCTTGAAGGAGCGACACGGTCCGTCCACTTTTTAAAAGTTTTTACTCTTTACAGCTTGATAGTCTACCTGGAGAGAAATGTGAAAATGAATTGCCCTCCAAGTCCAATGTATTTTGAACAAAAATATAAAACGCAACAATTGCAAAGATTTTACTGAGTTCATATCAAGGAAATCAGTCAATTTAAATAAATTCATTAGGCCCTAATCTATGAATTTCACATGACTGGGAATACAGATATGCATCTGTTGGTCACAGATACCTTAAAATAGAAAGGTAGTATCTGGTGTGACCAAAATTTGCCTCATGCAGCATGATCAGGCTGTTGATTGTGGCCTGTGGAATGTTGTCCCACTCCTCTTCAAATGGTTGTGCGAAGTTGCTGGCGGGAACTGCAACACTCGTACACATTAATCCAGAGCATCCCAAACATGCTCAATGGGTGACATGTCTGGCGAGTATGCAGGCTATGGAAGAACTGGGACATTTTCAGCTTCCAGGAATTGAGTACAGATCCTTGCGACATGGGGCTGTGCAATGTCATGCTGAAACATGAGGTGATGGTGGAGGATGAATGACACGACAATGGGCCTCAGGGTCTTGTCATGGTATCTGTGCATTCAAATAACCATTGATAAAATGCAAGTGTGTTCATTGTCCGTAGCTTATGCCTTCCCATACCATAACCCCACCGCCTCCATGGGGCACTCTGTTCATAATGTTGACGTCGGCAAACTGCTCGCCGACACAACGCCATACATGTGTTCTGCGGTTGTGAGGCCGGTTGAATGTACTGCCAAGCTATCTAAAACGACACGGGAGGCGGCTTATTATAGAGAAATTAACATTAAATTCTCTGGCAACCGCGCTGGTGGCCATTCCTGCAGTCAGTATGCAAATTGCATGCGTGCTCAACTTGAGACCTCTATTGCATTGTGTTGTGTGACAAAACTGCACATTTTAGTGGCCTTCCATTGTCCCCCAACACAAAGCGAAATAAGCTTTTTGAGCATATGGGACATTTTTATTTTGTATATTTCCACCCCCCGCTTTTTTCCTCTCCCCAATTTCATGATATCCAATTGGTAGTTACTGTCTTGTCCCATTGCTGCAACTCCCGTATGAACTCAGGATAGGCAAAGGTCGAGAGCTGTGCATCCTCCGAAACACACTGCATGCTTCATCCGGAAGCCAGCCGCACCAAAGTTTAGGAGGAAACACCGTACACCTGGCGACCGTGTCAGCGTGCATGCGCCTAGCCCGCCACAGGAGTCGCTGGGACAAGGACATCCCGGCCGGCCAAACCCTCCCTCCCTAGGATCTGTAGTAACGCAGCTAGCACTGCCATGCAGTGTCTTAGACCGCTGTGCCACCCGGGAGGCCTTAGGTATGGACACTTTACATGTTGCGTATATATTTTTGTTCAGTGTATTTAGACTAGTAGATCCCCAACTTGTAGTACATATGTTTTGTCGTGTCCACCACATACTCAAGTGCCCCAAGTAAGTACAGACACGTCTACTTAGTTTTGTTGTTTCAAGTATATAAATGGTAGGTACATGTATTAAAAGCCATATTATATATATACACACATACACACACTGGGGGCCAAAAGTTTGGAATATTACATCAAGACTATGACATAACACATATGGAATCATGTAGTAACCAAAAAAGTGTTAAACAAATCAAAATATATTTTATATTTGAGATTCTTCAAAATAGACATCTTTGCCATGATGACAGCTTTGCACACTCTTGGCATTCTCTCAACTAGTTTCACCTGGAATGCTTTTCCATCAGTCATGAAGGAGTTCCCACATATGCTGAGCACTTGTTGGCTGCTTTTCCTTCACTGCGGTCCAACTCATCCCAAACCATCTAAAATTGGTTGAGGTTGAAACCAAAAATGGAAAAATTTCCACTGGTCTAATGTCCATCGCTCGTGTTTCTTGACCCAAGCAAGTCTCTTCTTATTATTATTGGTGTCCTTTAGTAGTGGTTTCTTTGCAGTAATTCGACCATGTGTCTGTTACTTGAACTCTGTGAAGCATGTATTTGGGCTGCAATCTGAGGCTGGTAACTCTAATGAACTTATCCTCTGCAGCAGAGGTATTTCAGGGTCTTCCATTCCTGTGGCGGTCCTCATGAAGCTGGTTGAGAGAATGTTATGAGTGTGCAAAGCTGTCATCAAGGCAAAGGGTGGCTACTTTGAAGAATCTCAAATATATTTTGATTTGTTTAACACTTTTTTGGTTACTACATTATTCCATGTGTTATGTCATAGTTTTGATGGCTTCACTTTTATTCTACAATGTAAAAAATAAAGAAAACCCTTGAATGAGTAATATTCCAAACTTTTGGCCCCCAGTGTATATATATTTCCCAAAACTCAAGGCAGGCTACCGTGGATCATCTCAGAGACAGCTTTAATACCTTAGTTTTAGTTAAACGTGACACTACATTCCCTTCCCCATCTACAAGTGCAGATTTCAAAAGGCGGGCTAAGAATGAATTGGATTAATAAGGTTACTGCCAGCAGACTTTTTGTCTTTGTGTAATTGTAATAACAATGCAGCTTGAATTGAAACCTGTAAAAGGCTGTAAAAGAAGCTAAAGTTAATTTCCTTTATTTTAGGAGGCAAGTATGAGTTTGAATGGCTGATAGTTACCTGTCCGAGTAGTAGGCATATAATTTTGCTATGTCAGCAGCGTCTTCAGTTCAGTGTCTCTTCGTGCTTTAGCACGCTGAGTATGATTTATTGTAGAAATGTTATCATGTGATCTACACACAGGATTTATTAAAAATAAGAAAAGAAAAATCTCCTACATATTCAATCTTCACCATCTAGTACGGACGGCTACACTTAAAAAGTGACAGATGTCCAAGAAGGATAAGTTAATGTAAAAAAATATATATATATTTTTCAATATAATTAATTCCATGCCCATCTTGAAAACTCTTAAGCTTTGATTCAGGTAAATAGCCTACTCTGTTTGGTACTTACCATGATCTAAGACAAAAAAAACTACTGAAATTCAAGATGGTGACAATGCTGTACTTTTAGTTCACTAAAATGAACTAATATTAGTTACCTCTTTGCTCCTGCTCCGACTTCGTCTGTGCTTTTTGTCACCTGTAAAAGTAACAAAACGGATTGGTGAGAACAGTGACCAATTCTATTGTACTGTCAAATTAGGGTTGCCTTAGCCCTTGAGAGCCCGGCGTCACGTACACAATTAAAGCTGCAATGTCACTTTTTGGGCAACCTTACCAAATTCACATAAATGAGAGTTATAGACTCATCATTCTCATTGAAATCAAGTCTAAGAAGTGGGATATATGTTCTATCTGCGCTATTTCTTGCATATTTTACTTTCGGTTTTGTACACCAGCTTCAAATAAGTGAAAATACAATATTTTGGGTTATTGAAAAATATATTACACAGCAATTTAGACAGTACAATGATTATCTACACTATACAGTGTCAATAACTGAAGTTCAACAAACTATTTTTCAACCAGGAAATGGCGGCACGATTTCTGCATATTGCACCTTTAACAACAGTAACACTCCATCTTCAAACATAACATTGGAGAAGAGTTTGAGTTATGTCACGATGAAATGACTGTACTAGGCTTGGGCGGTATCCAGATTTTCATACTGTTCTTCTCTCATACCGGGATAGGCAAACAAAAAAATGCTCATCCAGAAGCGGCGCTAGTGCCTGGGGAGGTTAATGCAGGCAAACCTAAATCTTTTTTACCTAATTTCTACCAGCATGTCACGTGCAACCAGGAAAAAAAAAAAAAAAAAAAAAAAAAAAAAAAAAAAAAAAAAAAAAACTCTGGATCATCTTCACTCCACACAAAGAGACGCATACAAAGCTCTCCCTCGCCCTCCTGATTCCTGCTTACAAGCAAAAACTAAAAGCAGGAAGTACCAGTGACTCGCTCAATAAGGTAGTGGTCAGATGACGCGGATCCTTCGCTACAGGACTGTTTTGCTAGCACAGACTGGAATGTTCCGGGATTCATCCAATGGCATTGAGGAGTATACCACTTCAGTCACCGGCTTCATCAATAAGTGCATTGACGACGCCGTCTCCACAGTGACCGTACGTACATATCTCAACCAGAAGCCATGGATTACAGGAAACATCCTCACCGAACTAAAGGCTAGAGCTGCTGCTTTCAAGGAGCAGGACACTAATCCGGACGCTTAAAAGAAATGCCGCTATGCCCTCAGACGAAACATAAACAGGCAAAGCGTCAATACAGGACTAAGATGAATTCTACAACACCGGCTCTGACATTTGTCGGATGTGGCAGGGCTGGCAAACTATTACGGACTACAAAGCCGCAAGCTTTCCAGTGATGCAAGCCTACCAGATGAACAAAATGCCTTTTATGCTCACTTCGAGGCAAGCAACACTGAAGCATGCATGAGAGCACCAGCTGTTCCGGGCGACTGTATGATCACGCTCTCTGTAGTCGATGTGTGCAAAACCTTTAAACGGGTCAACATGGGCCAGACGGATTACCAGGACGTGTACTCAGAGCATGCACGGACCAACTGACAAGTGTCTTCACTGACATTTTCAACCTCTTTCTGACCATGTCTGTAATACCTACATGTTTCAAGCAGACCACCATAGACCCTGTGCCAAAGGTAACCTGCCTAAATGATTACCGCCCCGTAGCACTCACGTCGGTAGCCATGAAGTGCTTTGAAAGGCTGGACATGGCTCACATTAACAGCATCATCCCAGATACCCTAGACCCACTCCAATTCGCATACCGCGCCAACAGATCAACAGATGACGCCATCTCAATCACCTATGTGAGAATGCTGTTCATTGACTACAGCTCAGCTTTCAACACCATAGTGCCCACAAAGCTCAACACTAAGCTAAGGACCCTGGGACTAAACACCTCCCTCTTCAACTGGATCCTGGACTTCCTGACGGGCCGCCCCCCAGGTGGACTTCCTTACGGGCCGCCACCCATGTGGTAAGGGTAGGCAACACCACATCTGCCACGCTGATCCACAACACAGGGGCCCCTTAGGGGCGCATGCTTAGTCCCTTCTTGTACTCCCTGTTCACCGACAACTGCGTGGCCAAGAACGACTCCCAACACCATCATTAAGTTTGCTGACGACACAACAGTGGTAGGAAATTCACATTGGGCCTCTTACCAGAATGCCAAAAAAATGTTTGCACAAACTAATAGCGAAATCACATAGACGCTGTTAGCTAAATGCTAACGACTGAACACGAACATAAACAAATATCAAAGACAGGCAAATCCAGCTCAAAGTTATACAAGCATGTAGCTACCGAATGGCATTTTCAGTGAGTGTGGCCATTTACAAGTGAATGTGAACGAGAGAAATTGTGCATATGAATAAAGTTGTGATGCATGCTTTTCTGAAGGAAGAGCAGCATGTGTACGCGGAGCAGATGGGAGAAGAACGGCGGAGGGAAAAAAACGCTATGCTTGCCTTCTCCTGTTGTGCCATTTACAAATAAACAGACTGGCTCAACTGTTCTGGGGAACTACGGTAAGCTTCATCAATTAAAATAATGTGACAGGTGAAAATAAAAAATGCAATCTGCTTTATCTACTAAGGTATTGCACAAGTTGATTGCAGGTAATAAATTAAAGAGTAGCTACAAATACTCAAATGTATTGAAAAACGTTTGCGTAGCAGTTGTTAGATTAACTTTTTCTTGGGTACTGTTCGGCGATGCAAAAGGCGCATTCCCAATCGGAACAGTCTACCGATTACAGATATACCTTCAGGTGTGGGAAAAGTGTCACCAAACAGGCATGGTCACAGGTTGGGAAATAACATGCAAGGTGGGTATATGTTATACAACTAGACCCGAGTTCCACTCAGTCTAAAACCTGGGCTAGGGTTGCCTCTGATGAGTCACCTGTAGTGCTTGACTATTTTGGACTTTCCTGTCAACAAGTTACAGCTGCTGCCCTAAGCTTATGTCAAAAGAAAAATGCCATGACCAGTTGGCCTGGGATCTGAAGATAGATGTGTGACCTAATTCAGCGCATTTAACTTACTTGATTTACGCTTTCGGTCCCTGGAGCGTGACCTTGATCGTGAATGGTGGTGTTTGGAGCTCCTGGGCGACTTGGATGATTCCATAATGTGTTTTCTTCTGTCTGTGTAAAGAGAGCCCATCAAGGGTAGCAAGTCAGTCGAATCGGCGTCACGTGCCTAAATTGAAGAAAGCACACACAGACACAATATTCAACATTACAGTTATTGGTTATTTAAAGCGGCAATCTGTGATTACTGTTTCAGCACAAAACAGCGAGTGAGGAAGACTCCTCTCGCGTCTAACATGTAGGCTCACTTTTTGTGAACAGTCCCATCAGACTGTTGAATAAACCTAATTTGAACGTACTTGTTGTCCGCTGATTTTGTCCTTATGTAGGAGGTAATCTAAGACAAAATATCAACAGTGTTATTAACCCAACTTTCAGTAGGCTGGTCTGTATGTCGGTTTATATTTTCAATGATGCAATTCACACGTGATTTGCACAATTTTGCCACGTTTACGTGCTAGTCGAATCAGCAAGTCGGAAATGTAAGAGTTCTGACTAGCATATGAACGCGGAATCAGTCAACAATGGCAAAGTTACTGCAGCACAGACCAACCGTTGTCCCTCGCAGTCAGCTGGCAAATTTCACAAGCACTTCCAGCTGATTGCGAGGGAACGCGCTTTGGTTAATAACGCTGATATTTTGTCTCAGATTACCTGCTACATAAGGACATTCTGTTACACTCGGCTTATTGTGCATCTCGTGAAATGCGTCAGGAGATGGAAAATACAAACAGAACCTACCGGCAACGCCAAAAGTCAGGTAAACAACACTTTCCTGTGGTTACCCCATCTCCACTTTCTACCGCCAAAAGGCCCAACAGCACGGACAATCGTTAAATTATGTTTAAATAGCCTCATTGTATTCAACATTCTGGCTTGTAGAGAATTTTTTACAGCTGATATCAATGGTGTAACATTACGACTAGACATCAGTTCTGAGGGTTAAACAAGTTTTTGGCAAGGTTACTCGTCAGTCACACTGACGCGACTAGACATTATGTACCTCCCTTACGCTTTTGAGGCAGCAGGTAGCCTGACGGTTAGTGTTGGGACAGTAACCGAAAGGTCGCTGGATCGAATACCCTAGCCGACAAGGTGAAAACTGTCGATGTGTCATTGATCAAGGCACTTAACCCTAATTTGCCGTCATTGTAAATAAGAGTTAACTGACTTGCCTAGTTAAATAAACAGTAACATTTATTCACTAAAGATTGCTCTTTGGGAAACAATCTCAGAAGTGATAAGCCCTCCTCCTGGACAGGTACCGGGTAATCTGGTATTTGCTACAGCCCTATCAATACAACTAATGAAGATCCTGACGGCCATGGGCAGTTTGAAGGGGTCGTTCTAAACCGAGAAATTAGTTAGATTGCAAGTGCCAAAACATAGTTAGATAGAAGGCTAACTTACTTAAGCTAGCTAGGTTTACTAAGTAACGGATGTGTAAGCCAATTTTGACCAATAGCTATAACGTTATGAAGGAGAATTTCCATTTATTTACTAAATCAACGACATACCAACCTGGTAAAAGCGACCTAGCTAACTAATGACAGTTAGCAGGACACATTATCTTTAGTTAGGTAACTAACTTATCTAACTAACCTAAACTCGCTGGCTGTCGACATGGCTGCCACTAGAGATCGTATTCTAATTCCTAATGCTATGGCTGCCACGGCCAGAAAGACGCCATCTTGATGAAACAACATCTTTAAAATAGCAATAGTTAACACAAATTATTCTATGAAGTCGATGGTAATGTATTTTGTTATGTTTTGTAAACACTTACCGTCATGGTACAGTTCCTAAAACTCCCTAAAATTAGATTGGAGTTGTTATTTACTTGCAGTCTGAGTTACGTTCGATATTCCAGTAGTAGAGGTTTTTCCAGTCTCTACGGGACGCGAGAACCCGGATGACTATGGCCGTTAGCGCATGCGCACACGTCTACCGAAGATTGTGGAAAATTGTAAAGATTGAATTAGCTTCTTCTTGTTCTGATATCGATTTTCGTAAATCTAGAGAGCGCTAATAAATATAAACACCATTATATTAGTTAACAAATGTCAGAAAGTCCAAAAACTATTATCAGAAAGGTTTTCAATAATCGTATCTCATTTTGGTCCCACTACACAGCTGCGGACCTAGGTGCATTATCTGGCAGAGAGGGAGACATACCAAAGCAGCAGAGCGTTTTCCAGGGTCTTCTACAGTAGCAACGGCCGACGCCGCAGGAGGATACAGACGCGTTCACATAAAAGGGGCGGCGTTTGCACTACATGACCAATCGCAAACATGGACAGTCTACCAGAGCCGCATAATTCACTCAAGAGGAGCAAACGATAATTTTAGAGCAATATGAAGAATATAAAAATATAATCCAGGCTAAAAGCAACAGTTGCTGCTGCCAAAATCAGGAAGGAAAGCTGGGAAAAAATTGCCGACTGTCTAAATGCGTAAGTTACAAGGCTTATCAATATCACTGCCCCATCATTAAGGCACAACTAGATCTGACTATAATTACAATTGTGTATTCAATTAAATTAATGTGTTGCTTAGATTAATTCTTATGGCGTTTTAAGACAATTTCAGCCGTATTCTTTCAGTTGCAATCCTGGCAGTCTTAAGCGGTCTTGGGAGCAAATAAAAAATCTATATAAAAACATAATTCAAACCTCTAAATAGGCTTACTTGCAAATCTTTTAAGGTCAAAAAGTACATGGCTTTAGTGCTCGAGCCATTCTCTGTTTTAGGATGATATTGGTATACAAAGGCCTATAGAACAATGAAAATTAAGCGAGGAAGACTGGAGGGGGCCCTCCACAGGACTACACTCTGGCTGAGGAGCTAGCCCTCTCCAATAATCAGGGTCGCCCCTTGGGGTGGAATGGGGTATATCCTCAAACCCTGGGGGGCTTTCAGTATGCCAAAAGTAATTTCTATCCTGACCCTTGTTTTGGTAAGGGCCACGTTGAATGCATTTTGTGGCCCTGCTGGCATGCATACCCCCTGTCCCCTAGCAGCAATCCACTGAAAAGCCCTGAAGATAAAAAGGAATATTACCATGATCAGTATTACAAAATGCAATAAAAAATGTAATGTACAGTTGCCATACCTTGCTCAAATCTGTGGCACAGTGCAGACTCCCTAAAGATCCGTGAGTCATGGACTGACACAGGCCACTTTGCTTCAATTCTGGGGACCATACACTGATTGTGACAAGTCATCTGCAAAAGCATTTCGGGTTAACAATACTTCCACAAGTTAACAGCATTAAAGTAAGTGAAACATCAATGTGAATTTGAAAGGACTCCATGGTGGAGAGAAAGATAGTCCAACTGTGACACCTGTGCTGTGTGAATATTTCCATATGTGCTAAAAAGGAATTACCTTTGTCCAGCCTACTGCTTTTTCTGAAAACCCTTGGTGTCAGAGTTTGATGACCGTTTATAATTTTAAACTTGGAAAACATACCTTCATTCCAGATTTGAGACTACGCAGCCGCTCCACTGAATAGCAGGCTAGTGATTGCTTTGCAATGCTTGCAGTTAGCCACTGTCACTGAGCCTTCTTGGATGTGTACTTCTAATGTAACTATGGCAGCACCCAAGGGGCTTGAATTCTCTAGCTCTACCCTTAGACTTGGCGGTGACGTAGTGTCCCCATGAGGGACAGAACACTGAGCCAATCATGGCGTAACTCCGTATTTTCTACTGGCTTGCCCCACCACCACAGAAAGCACTGAGCTAGGCTGAAACACCTGCATTTTGGAGCTGCCTTACTCAAGAAAACAAAAAAAGAGACCATGCAGCTTTATTAATTCAATGATGTACAGTATTTTTTTTTTACAGTGTTTGCAAACTGATATGTGACCTGTATTAATGCCAAAATAACATGCAAAAAAGGCTCTGCCCCACCTACCCTGAATGACGGGTTGCCTGTCTTTGAGCTATATGGACAATTCCTTCAACCTCACGGCTTGGTTTTTGCACTGTCAACTGTGGGACCTTATATATACAGGTGTGAGCCTTTTCAAATAATGTCCAATCAATTTAATTTAACACAGATGGACAACAATCAATCAATCAATTTGTTTGTTTTATTATTTTTTATTAAACCTTTATTTAACTAGGCAAGTCAGTTAAGAACACATTTTTATTTACAATGACGGCCTACACCAGCCCAACTTGGACAACGCTAGGCCTATGGGACTCCCAATCACGGCCGGTTGTGATACAGCCTGGATTCGAACCAGAGTGTCTGTAGTGACGCCTCTAGCGCTGAGATGCAGTGCCTTAGACCGCTGCGCCACCTGGGAGCACAATTCATCTCAAGGATGATCAATGGAAATAGGATGCACCTGAACTCAATTTCGAGTCTCATAGTAAAGGGGCTGAATTCTTAGGCAAATAAGGTATTTCAGTTTTTAAAATGTGCAAAAATTTATAAAAACCTGTTTTCTATATAGTAAAGATTTCTGAGGATGTTTTTTTTATTTAATCCATTTTAGAATAAGGCTGTAACGTAACAAAATGTGGAAAAAGTCAAGGGGTCTGTGTTCTGGCATTGTTCCTGGTATGATTTGATATTATGTTGGTTATATCCAGGTTGGAATATTTCAAAGGGAATTCTACATAACACATTTTTTTTAAGTTTGGGAAAAATCTGACAAACATAATATTGTGTGGTCATTGACTGCTAGGGAGATGTGGATAATTCGTCATGTTTTGTTCACCTCTACTGCTTTCTAGTGAGCAAACTGAAAGTGCAGTTTGTCACTGTAACTAAAGATGGTCACCATTTTTTTAAAGAAAATGTTATTTTTTTCAGAATCTTTCTTTAGTCACATTTCACTAAATTCAGCAAAGCTGACAATGACAACTAGGAATTAGAGTGTAGGTTCATGAGAATTGCTCCTATTTCATAGACAGACCTAGCTTTCTGTGTTAATGATGAGAGGGAAATTAGCCAAGTCAGTGGTGATGGCATGCTGCATCCTGCCCAGCAGGGGACGTTGTGTTCCATTGGTTCTCATTATCCAATCAAGCTTTTTTATGTACTTTTGTTCAATAGTGTATTCTAGTAATCATATAATTTGGAGAAACAAATACATATCTTTACTCATGTGAACTGTAATGAGACTGATAGACTGGAGTCTTAAGGAAAAGACTCCAGGCTGCATCATCTACTGATGGGAAATACATACAGATTTGTAGACATGCTTGTTCACAGGAGGGTGGTTGGAGAAAGAAGTAGAGGAAGTGGGAAGGACCATATGCTCTCTTTTTCAGAAATCTTGACAACCTCAGGGCTCTCCAGAGGGTCGTGCGGTCAGCCCAACGAATCACTGTGGGCACACTGCCTGCCCTCCAGGACATCTACAGCACCTGGTGTCACAGAAAGTCCAAGAAGATCATCACGGACCTCAGCCACCCGAGCCACAGCCTGTTCACTCCGCTACCATCTAAAAAGGTGGAGACAGTGCAGCTTCATCAAAACTGTAACAGAGAGACTGAAAAACAGTTTCTACCTCCAAGCCATCAGACTGTTAAATAGTCACCACTAGCCGGCCTTGGCCCAGTCCCCTGCCCTGAACCTTAGTCACTGATACTAGCCGGCTACCACCCGGTACTCTACGCTGCATCTTAAAGACTGCAGCCGTATGTACATAGTCATTAAACACTGGTCACTTTAATACTGTTTACATACTGTTCTACCCACTTATTCACACCTATTCTATTCAAATACTGTCCATACTGTATTTCACACCAGTATATACTGTCCATACTGTCTATTTCACACCAGTATATACTGTCCATACTGTCTATTTCACAACATTATATACTGTCCATACTGTCTATTTCACAACATTATATACTGTTTATTTATATTCACACCATTATATACTGTATATTTATATTCACACCTCTTCTATTCAAATACTGTCCATACTGTGTTTCACACCATTATATACTGTTTATTTATATTCTGGAAATTTCGTAATTGTTGTTATTATTTTTATGTGTGTATTGTTAGGTATTACTGCACTGTTGGCGCTAGAAACATAAGCATTTCGCTGTACCTGCGATAACATCTGCAGAATATGTGTACACAACCAATAAAATGTGTCTTGATTTTGATTATCTTTACTCTTCATATAAGCAAATTGAGCTCTAATTTCTGTGGTAAAAATTACACTGTTACTGTATTTGGAGTTACAAGTCATTGTCGATGTAATCTGCCAGCAATATTTAGAAAATGTCTGATTTGTGACCCATTTCCAAAGATTGAGCTTGGTCAAACAAGTTTCTTGAGAGTTGGCAGAGCTTCAGGCTTTCAGGCTTGCATTTTTGTGCTCTGGGCTTTCTGGGCCTTTTCCTTCTTCACAGCCATAGCAGTGGAACTGGCAATCCCGGTTGGGTGGTTTGTAGCCATAGCTAACCAGTGCAGGGGAGGAATGTGAGAGCCAGTTTGTCCTGTGGTGCAAGCAAACCTCTTCTCTCTTCTCTGTTCCCCTGAAGTCACAAAATCTTTCCTGTTTCACACCCCTGCATACCTGACTCAGGAGCGTTACTCCACCCGGTGCCATGAACACGAAATTCAGGTCCTGCAACCATGATGATGTTTAAATAGCAGATAGGCTCTAAATATGGAATGGAAAACAACAAAAAGGAATGATTACATTCTCTATCACGTTCACCCTGAAACATTTAAGGTCAAGGTCCTATTCCACTGGTAAAATAAAACATATGATTGTAGCGCTCATGCCAGGGATGATCTGTGATTGCTTAGTGACCGATTTGAATAATATGTTTCATAAACAATTTGATGAAGGGTCAGTGAGATCTCCAGGTGCACCCGTCTGTATTACAACATCTCAAAGAATTTAGTCAAATAGTGAAGCAAGACATTACCTAGTGCAGGGACGGGCAACTGGCGGATCAATTTCCAAAAACGTATTGTTGACACTTAGAATAATATAATACACAAGGGGCAATTTCTAAATGTAGTTGTGCATCAGCAGTTCTTCTCTTGTTATGTCAGTCACTGACAGTCATTCAATTAGCCCATCTCAGCTAAACATTTTTAGATTGGTGATTTAGTCTAGCGGCCAGCTATCTAAACTTGTAGTAATCATGGTCGAATTACCGACCAGGGGCCCTCCATCGATCATCAGATATCATATTAAAATCCGAAAACATTTCTCTCCATCCTATGGCAAAATATGTAGAATTCCAGGAAATTAGCTGTAAAACTTCACATTGTTCTCCCCGCAGCATGGCAAAATTAGAAGAATTGCATGAAATTTGTTATACAATTGGAAAATCTTCTCTCTGCCCATGGCAAAATTTGTAGAATTTCAGCAAAATTGCTTTAAAACTGATATTTTTCCTCTTTCAAGAGGGGGCCACTAAAATGTTTTGCTCGCAAGGTGCCCACCCCTCACCATTAGCTTTCAAAAACACTGATGATACTGTCATGATGGTCCAAATGATCTAGTCACATCTGTAGCTCCCTTAGGCAGGTCCTCCATACAGTGAGTGCACCCTATCAGTTGCCACTGTCTGAACATGCTCAGTGAGGTCTCTGGCCTGTGTCCAGTGTCAGTTGGATCACCACTCTTCTGCAGCACACGCCAAGGATTAACAGAGAGTCCGTTAAACACTGATAAACTCACTATAAATCCCCTAACTGAACAAAACAAGCTCTTATATGCTTTCAGAGGAGCAAGCCTGGTGTCAACTATAACTGACAACTATCCTACTGTCCAAATCATACTATACAGGATGACACTATACATTTCTAGAATGGTTAATATTCCGCATTGTATAACCTTCTCCTATGGTGTCAATCAAATAATTTTCATTCCCCTCTGTTTCCCCTGTTGTTTATTGCAATATCTCCCCCACTACAAACAAAGTGACAGTAAATGTTCTGATGTTTGGCTTTCTTGATCAAACTGAACTTGTAATCTTTGTAAACCTCTTTTTATAAAGCATTTTTTTAATCTAGGTTTGGCGGATGTTGTTTTCTATTACATAGTTGTGTACTTTTTACAAAGTATTGGGCCTACTGTTATCCATATTAATTTTCTCAATTGTGTCACTGAATCCTTTACCTCTGCTTCTCTGGGTTTAATCTATGCTTACATTTCTCATACATCCAATCCGTTTTAATACTGTCGACCTAAAAGCAGGCAATCATTTCCACAAATGCCTCCCTTTTAATTTCACAGAGAAAAACGTATTCTTAGCTTAAGGGTCAAGTAGTACTTGAGTTTGACAATAAAAGTAGGACAAAATCTGCATAATAACACTTGACTATTTCACTTTTATGCTCACTTGAGCTAACTTTTCCTTTTATGGGTACAGTAGTTGCTGGTCATTCCTCGCTTGCAGTGATGAGGGTGATGTTAAATTTGATCCCACAATGAAAAGAGCAGACAGGCTGTTTCCAAAATAATGGGATGAGAGGTGGCCTACCAAAATAATATGCTGCTGTGCACTCACAGAACAGGCCTACAAGGGTAGGCTATAGGCTATGATTAGCAAATGACGAAAATAACTATGTCAGATGGGTTGAATTAACTTTTGCAGTGATGGGGCCATGCCTGAAAATAGTTGTTGGCTGCATGGCAAGCCTACATGGCTCTATTCTAAGCACCTACATTTTATTAGATCATATTGCTATTATCATTTGTCAGGGTCTGACCGTAGAGAGGCCTCCGGCTTCTCTCTGTTATCACGGTCAGGGCCTGACAGTAGAGTTCCATCAAACTCTATTTTGTTTTGTGTTAGGTCCCCAATTAGAGACAGCTGCTATGCGTTGTCTCTAATTGGGAATCGTATTTAAGTTTGTTTCAATTCCACCTGTGTGTGGTACATTTTTTGTGTGTGAGTTTCATTTTTTGGGGGAGCCATGGGGGCTGTGTGAGGCGAAGGATGCAGAAGAGGAAGAGTGCCTGTGGCGATATTTTGGCTACACCAGGCCTCCTGTGCGTGTGCAGAGCCCGGTATGTCCAGTGTCGGCTCCCCACACCAGGCCTCCAGTGTGTGTTTCCAGTCCGGTGCATCCAATGCCAGACTCCTGCACCAGGCCTCCTGTGCATGTCCCCAGCCCGGTACGTCCAGTGTCGGCTCGCCGCACCAGGCCTCCAGTGTGTGTTTCCAGTCCGGTGCAACCAGTGCCAGAATCCCGCACCAGGCCTCCAGTGCGTGTCCCCAGCCCGGTATTTGAGGTGCCGGCTCCCAGTGACGGTTTCCAACCTAGCTCCAGGGTCGGAGCCTTATAGAGGGGGAGATTGGCCTCCCGAGGGTTTTAACACCTTGCCTATGGTGGTACAGGCAGTCTGGTGGAGGGCGTGGCAGCCCAGTCCAGCTCCAGGACCGGAGCCCCCTGCTGTACCGGTGCCCAGTCCGGGACCGGGCTCCAGTATGAAATATAGGAAGAAATCTAGACAGGAACCAGGCTCTGAGGGGTGGCCAGTCCTCTTCTGGCTGTGCCGGGTGGAGATTATTATTATTAAGAGTACATGGCCATTAAGGCCAGATCGTTCTTCAAGATGTTCAAATGTTCATAGATGACCAGCAGGGTAAAATAATAATCACAGTGGTTTTAGAGGGTGCAACAGGTCAGCACCTCAGCAGTAAATGTCAGTTGGCTTTTCATAGCCGAGCATTCAGAGGTCGAGACAGCAGGTGTGGTAGAGAGAGAGGGAGAGATAGAGAGAGAGTGTTGAGAGCAGCAGGTCCGGTGAACAGGTCAGGGTTCCATAGCCACAGGCAAAAAATAAGAAACTGGATCAGCAGGACTGGGGATGGGGACAGCCAGGAGTCATCAGGCCAGGTAGTCTTGAGGCATGGTCCTAGGGCTCAGGTTCTCTGGGAGTAGAGAGCGAGAGCGAGAGCGAGAGGGATGTCAACAGACCACCAACTTACTACCCCGAGATAAGGCTGAGTATAGCCCACAAAGATCTCCTCCACCGCACGAGCCCGAGGGGGCGCAAGACCGGACAGGAAGACCACGTCAGTGACTCAACCCACTCAAGTCGAGTATAGCGAAAAAAGCCTGGCAAGACAGGACGCACCCCTCCTAGGGACAGCATAAGAGAGCACTAGTGAGCCAGTGACTCAGCCCCCATAATAGGGTCGGAGTCAGAGAATGAAGTTTATTTAGTACTTTATCCAGGTAGCCGGAAAGTAGAGCATTACAGTAGTCTAATCTAGAAGTTACAAAAGCATAGATTAGCTTTTCTGGATAATTTTTGGACAAAAAGTTTCAGATTTTTATAATGTTACGAAGATGGTAAAACGCTGTCCTTAAAATATACTTGATATGTTCGTCAAAAGAGAGATCAGGGTCCAGAGTGACACCAAGGTCCTTCACAGTTTGGTTGTACGACTGTACAACCATCAAGACTAATTGTCAGATCAAACAGTAGATCTCTTTGTTTCTTTGGACCTAGAACTAGCATTTCTGTTTTGCAGTAAAACATTTGCCGTCATCCACTTCCTTATGTCAAAAACACAGGCAATTTTGGGGCTTCACCATGTTTCATTAAAATGTACAGCTATGTGTCATCCACATAGCAATGAAAGTAAACATTGTGTTTCAGAATAACATCACAAAGAGGTAGAATATATAGTGAAAACAACAGTGGTCCTAAAACGGAACCTTGAGGAACACCGACACTTACCATTGATTTGTCAGATGACACACCATCCACAGAGACAAACTGATATCTTTCTGACAGATAAGATCATTAAAAATGCTCAACCGGCAGAACTATTCAAAGGGGCAAGCTAGGATTCAAACAATAACAAAGCGCCTTTCACGCTACCTTATTTGGTAAACAGTTGAGGAATGGGGCAGGAGATATTGTACCACTCTCAAATATATAGATGTAAGGACTCTCACATATGGATGCAATTACTGATCAAAATTAGTTTTAAACATGTTTTGAAGCTATACAGTGTTTATTTACAATTACATTGTTTACAAACAATGGAGTAAAACAAGCTTATATTTTAAGTTCTGATGGGGTAAGACCATTGCTCATGAGGCATTTCTTCAAGAATTGCTCATGTGCCATTCTTCAAGAATCAATGGCCAAAAATGGGATGTACCAATCCCAGATTGCCCCATTAATGGATTGAATTGAATTAATTAAATCTGATGCCAACCAGATGTCATCAAAAAGGCAACAACTCACATCAACAAAACTCTCCAATCCATTAATACACACAGTCACACACACGTGCTTGACTATAGTATACACATAAGGTTATCCTTGAAAGTTGGAGGGCCTGATGCAAAGTGCACATTGTATTCATGTGATAGAGATCGTCTAATATCATAATAATGACTTACTATATCAATACTATATCAATATTATGATTTACTATTTACATCTATCGTTTTTTGGGGGGCGGGAAAGGTCCTCCATATGGCTGCTGATAAAACGGCAGCTATATCATCACAACAGCTATGTAGCCTTATAATAACATTTCAGGTGTGAGGTGAAGAAAAATAAACCCGTGCCATTTCAATAGCCTGCTGCATGAGCGAGGTAAACGCCTCCTTGTACTCCCCCGGTGATTCTATGTGCGAACTACTGTCGTATCCTCTGTAGACGAGGATCCCCAAGTACAGGAAAGGTTACATTCATTTCGCCTTTTCTCCGTCACGGTGATGCGTTCTCGCCATTGAGTTCGCTGCCTCCAAATGCCACTCGCAGACGTCTAACGCCTGGAACCGGTTGTTCGCGCGTTGCTCCTACAAAAACTGCAAGGAGGGTCACACTTTGACTGCTTTTATAAAAGAACACTTTCCTCAAGAGTGGGTATTTGTTACAAACAGTCCATATCGTCGAATATCCATTAAGAGTTTAACCGGCTTCCAAGACTTGAGGATGAATTCCATACGACGGGTGCCTTCAAGGGTGAAAACCAAAATGACCGAAACCAATTTAGGTGCGGAGAGGGAACATTTTGACAAGCAGCAGGTAAATACGAATAGCCTGGTGATGATGGAGGCATTTACCCTGCTCATCTGTTTGTTTTACGGCTTTTCGACAAACTAGTCTTTGAAATAACATGTGATGCCTTTAACGTCTCCAATGTTCTTCTTATTTGCGCACAGGCAGGGTTGCATGTTTCAAAAAAACAGCGCCTGTGAACTGTATAACTGTAATATGATGCTTGAGAACGTTTTGGTGCAAAGTCTGCACCTGGTCTATCACCTGAGTTACTATTTTGATAGGCCTGTGGCACCCCGTGTGGCGAAACATGACTCACAGCATAATTGAACGTTGTGTCAGTTGTTGGTGGTTGCCTGTGATTAATAATTGAGGTTGTGGTGTAGGCCTAATTCCTTTACATTAATCAGCCATGTATATTTTTTTCGATAAGATATGTCTCACTGTCCAGACATTTTAACTGTATCATCATAACCATCATCCAATTTTCTGTGTGACCCCAGAGACAAGTCTCTGCCATCTCCTTGTGCCTTTGTAACAGTACGTCACTTGAATATATTGATCGATTGATGCAAAAATACAGAACCTGTTACTGTTGTCACGCTACCAGTATCGCAATACTAGGAAGTAATTAAGGAAGCGAAGGAAACAAAACATGAAGCAGACAAAGTTGTTTAGTTAAACAGCCTTTAATGTTTGAAAAAAACAGCCTTGTCACCCAGAGTCACATTTGTTTATTTTGCAAGCTATAGTACAATATTTTACAAAAGTAGGTTTTAAAATACCATAGTTTAGTCTGCTTCGTGTTTTATTTTTTGCCAAGGAAAATCTGGTATTGTAGTGTGGCGATACTGATATCTGACAACACTGGAACCTATAGCACGCAAGGTCAGCCAGACAAAGTTAGGCAGTGATGATACTAAACTGAATCAATGAGGGAGAGGAAACATATTCATTTGGCCTGCCAGATGGAAGAAGGAGTGGGAAACAGAAATTGTGTGTTCCCTTTGACTGGATGTTTAAATTCTACTAAAATTAGCACACCAGATCATATCAGAGGGGCAGTCACATGCCCTCCGCACATCTCTGTTCAGCGCTGCCATAGACATGAGATCCTGACATGTTACACCCTAACAGTGACTGGCTTTAGGTATAGCCATTAGTCAGACCTTTGTACTGCTGAGGGAGACACTAAACTGCTCCTGAGTGAGCCCTGTTTTTCCTTCCCTGTCTATGGTCTACTTGCCCTTTATCACAGGTTCCTTGTTCCTTGTATCTTGTTCCTTCCTGCTCTGCTTGTGACACCAACTCTTGATTTGATATGTAGAGAATGTTATGTAACGTGCTGCAATGTCCTGGTACTAAAATCAACTCAACTCTTGACGGTCACATATAGGGCCTCTATCCAAGGACAGGCAGCTCCACCATATTGTCTTTCCATAGAGGGTGCTGCAGAGTTGCTCTGTGTGTGCTGCTGTATGTTACTATTCATATAAAGCTTCCCAAAGCTTCCTCCAATTCGTTTTTTGTATGTTACTTTGACAGTTAACAATTCCAGCCTAATGTACAGCACACTAATGTAGCTCTATTCCGGTCCTCAAAGGCACATAACTGGAAAGACATTAAAAGGCTGCTATACTTGCTCTTCATTCAATACTGTATTAGTGCATTTCCATTGAAAAGGACATAAGCAGTTTAATAGGAACATATAAAATTGGGTGTCAAATGAAAGCGAAGACTTCATATTTTTTGAAAATGAAGGCATAGATAAATGTTTCAACCATTCTCCATATAACAAATTTGGCATAAGTAAAGGCTTTAATTTCTGCATAAACAGATGGAAAAGGGTTCCTTAGAAAACATTGACAAGAAAAAGTCTTAAAGGTATCAGAAATATATTAAATCATTTTAATTAAAGCACAATATATATAATATCATCAAATTAAAGCACAATAATGTTGACGTAAAGGACACTGCCGACTAATATCAACACTTACATTTTGTTTGAGAAATTGTTTACCTTCTGTAAGTTTAAGAAATATTGTCTTGTAATTCAGGTACCAAAAACCCACATCTTTAAGATATTTTCTCATTTCTATAATGAAAGTTCACATAAGTAACAAGTAATTAGGTACCAAGTGATTGTATTGATATAATAGTTATTAAGTGATTACAATTCGTAATTCCATTACCAAATTGCTAATGAAATGACCAAAAATCAGTAATGGAATTACTGCAACTGAATTGGCTACAATGGGAAATCATGATAGTCACAAACCCCAGTTGGGTCACCTGCTACTTTCCTCCCTTCCACTGGCATACTGTTCAGCTGATAACTGTTTTCGTTGTCTTTCTTTTGTCTGGTGGTAAAACCAAGAGTGTTAAAACAGTCTGACTGGACAACCCCTCTCTCTCTCTCTCTCTCGCTCGCTCTCACTGACTCCTACCCATGAGCCCCCTCTTTCCATTTACTGTAACCAGTTTCTTGCTGTTTAAGTACTTACCTAGATTACTAACTTATCTCCGTTTTGACCGGTTGCTTTTAAGTGCAACGTATCTTATATCCAACCATTGTAGGATGGAGTGAAGCAATGGCAAGTCCTTGTTGTGCCACCAAAAGTGCATTCGGAAAGTGTTCAGACCCCTTTTTCCACATTTTGTTACGTTTCAGCCTTATTCTAAAATTGATTAAATCAATATTTTCCTTCATCAATCTACACACAATACCCCATAATGACAAAGCAAAAAAACAGGTTAATAGATATTTTTGCAAATTTATAAAAAAAACTAAAAACAGATACCTTATTTACATGAGTATTCAGACCCTTTTGTTATGAGACTTGAAATTGAGCATCCTGTTTCCATTTATCATCCTTGAGATGTTTCTACAACTTGATTGGAGTCCACCTGAGGTAAATTCAATTGATTTGGAAAGGCACACACCTGTCTATATAAGGTCCCACAGTTGACAGTGCATGTCAGAGCAAAAACCAAGCCATGAGGTCGAAGGAATTGTCCGTAGAGTTCCGAGAAAGGATTGTGTCAAGGCACAGATCTGGGGAGGGTTACCAAAAACAAATCTGCAGCATTGAAGAACACAGTGGCCTCCATCACTCTTAAATGGAGTTTGGCAAAAGGCACCTAAAGGACTCAAGATTCTCTGGTTTGATGAAACCAAGATTGAACTATTTTGCCTGAATGCCAAATGTCACATCTAGAGGAAACCTGGCACCATTCTTACGGTGAAGCATGCTGGTGGCAGCATGCTGTGGGGATGTTTTTCAGCGGCAAGGACTGGGATACTAGTCAGGATCGAGGGAAAGATGAACGAAGCAAAGTACAGAGAGATCCTTGATGAAAACCTTCTCCAGAGCACTCAGGACCTCAGACTGGGGCGAATGTTCACTTCCCAACAGGACAAAAAACCTAAGCACACAGCCAAGACAACGCAGGAGTGGCTTCGGGACAAGTCTTTGAATGTCCTTGAGTGGCCCAGCCAGAGCCCGGACTTGAACCCGTTCGAACATCTCTGGAGAGACCTGAAAATATCTGTGCAGCGATGCTCCCCATCCATCCTGACAGAGCTTGAGAGGATCTGCAAAGAAGAATGGAAGAAACTCCCCAAATACAGGTGTGCCAAGCTTGTAGCGTCATACCCAAGAAGACTCAAGGTTGTAATCACTGCCAAAGGTGCTTCAGCAAAGTACTGAGTAAAGGGTCTGAATACTTATGTAAATGTGATATTTCAGCTTTTTATTTGTAATACATTTGCCAACATTTCTAAAACAAGTTTTTGCTTTGTCATTATGGGATATTGTGTGTAGATTGATGAACATGTTTGAGTAAGCCTGTAACATAACTAAATGAGGAAAAAGTCAAGGGGTCTGAATACGTTCTGAATGCACTGTATATATCCGTGTAGGATGTACGGCTTAGGAGAAGAAGCAGCAGGGGTGAGGACAGAATAGTTTCATCAAAGGCAGGAAAAGCTAGTCCAGGTCGGGCTCAGGTTTCTGTCTGTATCAATACTGCCAGCTATTGTTGTGCTGCCTTGGAGACAAAATACAAGAAAGCAGGAGTCAAGGAGAAATGTAACACAATAGGGAAAAATAGCCATGAAAGGCTGTTCTATGAAAACAGCTAGTATTTGATGTTGCTAGAATGGTAATTGAAACTGACATGTTGAAATCTAAACGTTTTGTAATGTTGCCAAGTGACAACAGGGAAGGCTGTCTTATGAAATCAAAGGGGTTTGATATAGATATTTATCAAAACACACCCCAAATCCCACACTCCCATTTCCTGTTTACCTGAACAATGTAGTGTTGGATAGAGAAATACAGGACATGCATTTCAATTAATTCCCTGATAGATTTGAACAGCGGTGTGGTGGTGACTGAGGGGGCCTCTTGCTACCATCAGTACTTTACTATCTAGATCTTCTATCTAACTCAACACTCCCAGTGAATTAGTGCCAGACTAGTTAATGGTAACATAACGTGCGTTGAGCCTCATTAGCAGTGTGTTTACACTAGTTTAACAGCTTTAATAGTGGCAGCCGTGCAGTGCTTGGGTCTGTGTCTGACCTTGACAGCCAGAGCTGCAGCAGCAGTCTGTTAAATTAAGCTGATAAGGAATGCAATACCTAGAGTCACTGCAGTGCACCTGACTGCCTAGTGTGGAGTAGACTAGAGGTGTTGCTGCTGTGTCTCCACTAACTATAGTCCTCCTGGCAGGGATGTCCAAGCACAGAGACACACTGCTGCTGAAAGGCAAGAAGGGAGAAGATGAAAAGGTAAGACTGGAGGGATCGGGAATGGGATGAAGCAGTGTGTGTGTGGCGAGAGTTTATCTGGTGATGAATCTTCTTAATGGCCTCAGGGAATTAGGCTGGGCTCATCCCTCCCTCTCACTACTTGTCCCTCTATTGGGGGATTTAGACATGTTTGGGACCAGGTTCAATGTTGTATCATGTGTCAGACAGCTAAATGGTGTCAGACTGTTTCTGGCCTACTCACAGTTAACCAGCTCCTCCTGTTTCCAACCGGATGAATGTACACTTTTCTGACTTTATGGCATTGCTGTTGAACGTTTTCATGGTGTTTTTGTTTCTTTGTATGAATGAGTGTGCCAGTGGGGGATTGGGTAGGTCTTTTGTTGGTTTGAGACATTGCCAACCTCCAATTCTAGACTTTAAGTAGTTGTGTAAATTTGATTGCTCACACTTCACTGCATTATGCACTGTATGCAGTTTCTGATAAGCTTACTGTAACAAGGATCTCCCTCCCTCCCCCTTCCCTCTCGCTTCCTTTCTCCCTCAAACTCCCATTTTTTTCCCACTCACACTCTCTTTCTGTCCCCCTCTACTTCTCTCTCTCTCTCCTCTCTGAGTGACAGTCATTCTGAATGTATTAGGGAGCCTCCCTGCGGCCATGCTGCTCCATTGCCATCTGTCGAAGCCTCTGTGCCAGATCGTGGCCCCATCCAACCCGATCTTCTACCCCAGCTGACAGGGCTTCCTCCTCCCACAAACCCCTCATTGTCATGCACCCCTCCAGGCCACAACTTGCTCTGGCCCCCTATAAGCCAGGGGATAGCTATAACACCCTTCTCTCTCCTTCCAACTCTCCCCTCACTCGTGAGTGGTTGCATTAGGCGCACAGTAGCCCCTCTGTGCTTTGTTTAGTGACTGTGTGTTTTGGGAGAAGGGGAGGTTGGTGGGTTGTGGTCTGTGGTGGCTCCACAGGTTCACTAACTAAATGAGGTCTTTATGCATTTCCGGGATTGCTGGCAAATTTCGCCAGGCCTGCCTTGAATTTCCGATAAATGTGGAGATTGTGTTCCTCCCTCCCTATGTGTACGATAAGTACCAGAGAATCCGCATAAATGAACCATAACAGCTCATGCATTTCACTGCAAGCTGGATAAGTCAGTCAGTTATGTAATTAATTAAAATTAAATAGAACAGCAGGCTATAAGTGAATAGGGGATCCAGAGCTCTTGACTTCATCCATCATCTTGTCCTTTTCACCTGCTGTGGTACAGTTGAAGTCGGAAGTTTAGCCAAACACATTTAAACTCAGTTTTTCACAATTCCTGACATTTAATCCTAGTAAAAATTCCCTGTCTTAGGTCAGTTAGGCTCACCACTTTATTTTAACAATGTGTCAGGATAATAGTAGAGAGAATTATTTATTTCAGCTTTTATTTCTTTCATCACATTCCCAGTGGGTCAGAAGTTTACATACACTCAATTAATATTTGGTAGCATTACCTTTAAATTGTTTAACTTGGGTCAAATGTTTTGGTTAGCCTTCCACAAGCTTCCCACAATAAGTTGGGTGAATTTTGGCTCATTCCTCCTGACAGAACTGGTGTAACAGTCAGGTTTGTAGGCCTCCTTGCTCGCACATGCTTTTTCAGTTCTGCTCACACATTTTCTATAGGATTGAGGTCAGGGCTTTGTGATGGCCACTCCAATACCTTGACTTTGTTGTCCTTAAGCCATTTTGCCACAACTTTGGAAGTATGCTTGGGGTCATTGTCCATTTGGAAGACCCATTTGCGACCAAGCTTGCGACCAATGTCTCGAGATGTTGCTTCAATATATCCACATAATTTTTCTTCCTCATGATGCCATCTATTTTGTGAAGTGCACCAGTCCCTCCTGCAGCAAAGCACCCCCACAACATGATGCTGCCACCCCCGTGCTTCACGGTTGGGATGGTGTTCTTCGGCTTGCAAGCACAATTGTCTACAATTGTTTTCTGAGGTCTTGGCTGATTTCTTTTGATTTTCCCATGATGTCGAGCAAAGAGGCACTGAGTTTGAAGGTAGGCCTTGAAATACATCCACAGGTACACCTCCAATTGACTCAAATGATGTCAACTAGCCTATCAGAAGCTTCTAAAGCCATGACATAATTTTCTGGAATTTTCCAAGCTGTTTAAAGGCACAGTCAACTTAGTGTATGTAAACTTCTGACCCACTGGAATTGTGATATAGTGAATTATAAGTGAAATAATCTCTGTTAACAATTGTTGGAAGAATTACTTGTCATGCACAAAGTAGATGTCCTAATCGACATGTCAAAACTATAGTTAGTTAACATGAAATCTGTGGAGTGTTTGAAAAATTAGTTTTAATGACATCAACCTAAGTGTATGTAAACTTCCGACTTCAACTATACATACATACATACATACATACATACATACATACATACATACATACATACATACATACATACATACATACATACATACATACATACATACATACATACATACATACATACATACATACATACATACATACATACATACATACATACATACATACAGTGGGGAGAACAAGTATTTGATACACTGACGATTTTGCAGGTTTTCCTACTTACAAAGCATGTAGAGGTCTGTAATTTTTATCATAGGTACACTTCAACTGTGAGAGACGGAATCTAAAACAAAAATCCAGAAAATCACATTGTATGATTTTTAAATAATTAATTTGCATTTTATTGCATGACATAAGTATTTGATCACCTACCAAACAGTAAGAATTCCGGCTCTCACAGACCTGTTAGTTTTTCTTTAAGAAGCCCTCCGGTTCTCCACTCATTACCTGTATTAACTGCACCTATTTGAACTCGTTACCTGTATAAAAGACACCTGTCCACACACTCAATCAAACAGACTTCAACCTCTCCACAATGGCCAAGACCAGAGAGCTGTGTAAGGACATCAGGGATAAAATTGTAGACCTGCACAAGGCTGGGATGGGCTACAGGACAATAGGCAAGCAGCTTGGTGAGAAGGCAACAACTGTTGGCGCAATTATTAGAAAATGGAAGAAGTTCAAGATGAGGGTCAATCTCCCTCGGTCTAGGGCACCATGCAAGATCTCACCTCGTGGGGCATCAATGATCATGAGGAAGGTGAGGGATCAGCCCAGAACTACACGGCAGGACCTGGTCAATGACCTGAAGAGAGCTGGGACCACAGTCTCAAAGAAAACCATTAGTAACACACTATGCCGTCATGGATTAAAATCCTGCAGCGCACGCAAGGTCCTCCTGCTCAAGCCAGCGCATGTCCAGGCCCGTCTGAAGTTTGCCAATGACCATCTGGATGATCCAGAGGAGGAATGGGAGAAGGTCATGTGGTCTGATGAGACAAAAATAGAGCTTTTTGGTCTAAACTCCACTCGCCGTGTTTGGAGGAAGAAGAAGGATGAGTACAACCCCAAGAACACCATCCCAACCGTGAAGCATGGAGGTGGAAACATCATTCTTTGGGGATGCTTTTCTGCAAAGGGGACAGGACGACTGCACCGTATTGAGGGGAGGATGGATGGGGCCATGTATTGCGAGATCTTGGCCAACAACCTCCTTCCCTCAGTAAGAGCATTGAAGATGGGTCGTGGCTGGGTCTTCCAGCATGACAACGACCCGAAACACACAGCCAGGGCAACTAAGGAGTGGCTCCGTAAGAAGCATCTCAAGGTCCTGGAGTGGCCTAGCCAGTCTCCAGACCTGAACCCAATAGAAAATCTTTGGAGGGAGCTGAAAATCCGTATTGCCCAGCGACAGCCCCGAAACCTGAAGGATCTCTATGGAGGAGTGGGCCAAAATCCCTGCTGCAGTGTGTGCAAACCTGGTATAGAACTACAGGAAATGTATGATCTCTGTAATTGCACCAAATATTAATTGTACCAAATATTAAGTTCTGCTTTTCTGATGTATCAAATACTTATGTCATGCAATAAAATGCAAATTAATTACTTAAAAATCATACAATGTGATTTTCTGGATTTTTGTTTTAGATTCCGTCTCTCACAGTTGAAGTGTACCTATGATAAAAATGACAGACCTCTACATGCTTTGTAAGTAGGAAAACCTGCAAAATCGGCAGTGTATCAAATACTTGTTCTCCCCACTGTACATACATACATACATACATACAGTATGTGTCTGCCAATCCTGGGCCACAGGGAGAGTGGGTGACCTACGAATGAGTTTCTATTAGCCAATGCCTCTGTGTTCTTGTGTGAGGTATGCGTTTAGTCCATTGTTTGGTGCTCTTGCTCCTCCCCTCCCTTCTTTACTCAAGTCTGGAGACAGAATTATATATGACCCATATTTCCCTCATTTATTAATTGAAATCGGTAGAGCTTGTCTTCAGTGGGTCTAAATGGGTCAGTCAGAATATAGCTTGTTCTCTGTCTGTTCAGAACTGTTGAAGATTCAATACAAATCTTATGTTGGGACAACATTAGACTGAGGGTGACTATGACAAGACTGGCTGAAAAGACACTGGTATTTATTCAGATGTCACAATATACTTGTCATATTTTGGATTCAGAGCATCTTCTGGTGTTACTAACTAAGCCTTTATCAGTGACTGGGCAACGCCATGTACTGAACACACACACAGGTACAAACACACCAGTGGAGGCTCCTCAGAGGAGGAAGGGGAGGACCATCCTCCTCAGTGAATTTAATAAAAATAAAGACGTTATCCTTTCTAGATAAAACTATACAAAGCTGCTTACTACACTGTACTGCATGATTGTACCGGGTGAACTAACGTGTTAGTTCTATTAGCTATGTTGACAATGGCGTTACTTTAGCTATTATTGTGAGCTAGCTGTGGTTATGATATGAAAGTTTGGCATGGAAAGGTTTTTTCGACCGGTCACAGACAGCTGATGTGTTGTGCATTGAAGTCCCCAGGCGAAGGGAAAAGGTGATTGGAGGAGAGTGCGAGAAGGACTATAACGAGTTGTTTGTATGTGGCTATGAAAGTGAACTGTTTGCATGTGACCAGGGGTGTATTCATTCCGCCGATTCTGTTGAAAAACATTTCTTAAACAGAAGGAAACGTGGATAAACATACCTGAATTTGTCTAATAGAAACTCTTGTTTGCAACTGTTGGACTAATGATTACACCCTAGGTCAGCTAGATGCAGGCAAGAGTGTGCAAGGGGTATTGAATGTGTCACTGTCTGTCCATGTGTCAGTCTGCCACCTCATCTTTCTCTCGACCTGTGTGCATCTACGTTGAATTCATGAGCTAGGTTGTAGCAACTTCATGATGGGTATATGGAAAATGTGAGTATCATGTAGTAGCCTAAACCTATTGCTATTAAACTGGGTGAATGGAATATGAATGACAGTCATCCAATATGCTGTAATAGAAATAAGGCCATGCAGGGCTGTTGCGGTGACCGTATTACCGCCATGAAGGCAGTCAAATTCCACGTGACCGTTTAGTCAAGGTAATTAGCCTACCAAACTTGCTAACTACCTGGCACTCAGCACTCTATTGTCCCTCTAATCACTCTGACATCAATGCAAATGTTTTTAAAAAATCTCATCAAACACTTAATGAGAGCTCATGTTGCGCAAAAGTTAAATATGCAATTGCATCAGAAAACAGAGTGATGGCCTCTACTAAAAAGAGGAGGATCCCATCAGGGCTACTATATTTATTTCTCAACTTTCCTAATATTAAACACATTGCTTCTCTTTACAACAGGAGTATAGCCTACCTGGCTGGCATGAAAATAAACCACGGGGAAAAGCGTCCTACATTCCCTATTTAGGTGCATAGATGACATGTTTTTTTCCCCACTGCCCCTGTTTCGATACAGGTGTATGATAATGGTCCATCCTAAATCAAAACAAATTTCAGACATATATTATTTAGTATATGTAAAGTCAAGATTAAATCAAGAATAGTCTGATGGGTGACAATATTAGCCTATCACTGGTGAATGATGCTCAGCATAAGAAACAGTATTTTTCTTTTGCGACTTTTTCGAATCATAGTCTCACACTTCATGTAGCCTAGCCCATAGGCCTATATGTTTTAATAAGGTTTGTATCACTAAAGTAGCCAAACAACTTCTTAAGCACATTAAAATTGAGACCTAGCTCTGCCTATCTGCTTCTCTCCCTTCCTCCCTCCATTCCCTCGGACTAGTTCTACCTGTTGGCCCAGATGCCTGAGGGGCCAGGATGGAGACACTGTGTTGCTGGTGACATTAGGCCTCTTTTCTCCATCGTCATTGTCAGCATAACATGGAGAGGACAGCCTGATGCAAATAGTTTTTTGGGAGCATGTAGGGTATCAACTGTTAAGAATACTTATTTGACACGTTTTGTAATCTGTCTAATGTAGGGATTCCAGTTGCCATCAGTGGTGTAAAGGCAAACCGGCAATTATGTTTGGAATGTTGTAAGCATGTGTCATGTGTTTGGGGAAAAATGGACACCAACTATTACATATCTTAAATGCTTCATCAGAAACAACAGCTCCTTGTGCTGTATTATCTCTCAATGCAGAAAAAGCTTTTGAGATACTTTTCTCATGGCTACTTTAGAAGAAAAATGTACTACTGTGATATGTGGTTGTCCCACCTAGCTATCTTAAGATGAATGCACTAAGTCGCACTGGTTAAGAGCTAAATTACTAAAATGTAAAATATCTCTGGTCTGTCTTGGAATTGGCTCCAATTTTCATTAATATGATTAAAATACTATATACCAATCCCTCAGCCATAGTTATAACATGCCATTTCTGCTCTGCTCCGTTCAGAAGCACTAGAAGCAGCAGATCCAAACACATTGAATATCATAGATAAATTCAGCGTTATCTCTAAATGTTATCTAACCAAATCAGCCCTGCTACCTCTCAAGACCCTGTATGGAGGACTCAATCAAATTGATTTGCGAGCGAGAGAGAGACTCTACTTATGGAATCACAATCATTTCCCTTTTCAAATATTTGATGTTATTTCATTAGATAAAACAATTGCCAGAAACTTCAAATATGCTGTCTCCTATTGCCCTGGAAGAGGTGGTCTTCACACATATACAGTACCAGTCAAAAGTTTGGACACACCTACTCATTCCAGGGTTTTCTTTATTTTTTACTATTTTCTACATTGTAGAATAATAGTGAAGACATCAAAATTATGAAATAACACATATGTAATCATGTAGTAACCAACAACAGTGTTAAACAAATCAAAATATATTTGAGAATCTTCAAATTAGCCACCCTTTGCCTTGATGATGGCTTTGCACACTCTTGGCATTCTCTCAACCAGCTTGCCCATACTCCAATATTTCACAATGATGCAAAAAGGGCGGCCTTTTGCACCCCCCCCCCATGGTCCAAATGTGGAATCTGTACCCTTACCGATTATCATGGTTTGAGAACATTCCAAGATTTGAAAGATGCATACACATTACCAGGCAACTCCTTTTTTCTATATTTACAACTTCATAAATGAAATGATCTGGGCTCCCGAAAGGACTCATCTCTATAATATATAAACAACTATTGGAAAGCTCATCCTGAGCTAGTCATGAAAGTATGGTCCACAGATATACAGTAATTGAATCTGAACAACCCTTTATCTAGAACAGAATATGGAAAAATATAACATTGGCATCCCGTAATCCGAACCATGAATTTATACATTTGAAGTCTGTTCACACACTGTATTTAGCGCCAAGGAAATGTTTTACTATGAAATTGGCCCAAACTGTTCACTGTGTCCCCTAAATCAGGTAGGCACATTACTTCATATGATGTGAGAGTGCCCTGCAGTTAAATGTTTTTGGGGCAAAGTTGTGAATTTAAATATTCAATGTAAGGGGAGACTAGGGTTATATTCGAAACACCCAAGTATATAGAACAGAAACCTAGTGGCTTTTTCAGTCCACATTACTTACGGTAGCCTAATGAAGGGAAAACAACAAGATGATTGAGAGGTTATGAACTTTTATTACAAAATCCTCTGTAATAAGCAATAGTGCAATGACTGGAAGTCTATGGGCAGAGATGTTCACAAGTCTTTGAGGTAGAGTCCATGTCAAGGTTCAAGTCTTTTGGGGCCAAGTCTAATTCAAGTCTCAAGTCCCTTTTGGCAATGGCTTTCTGCCTGCTGTGGGTTAGGTCTATAAACCTTGTAAATTATTTCCTACATTCCTTTTTGGACAATTTCATACATTTAAAGTTAGTTGCCAAACACTGTCATAATTATGTAATTTACAGCATATTATTTAAATATGACATGATTTCACATACTATGATAAACGATTGCTAACTTTTGCTTGTCTTAACAAGCTTAACTTAAGATAAACGTCTGTTCCATGTTATCTGACAGAATGCACAACAAAAACTTATCCCAGTACTGACTTGCATTGTTCACGAGTCTCTCATCTAGAGTCCAAGTCAAGTCGCAAGTCATTTTCTTTGCGACTTAAGTGTGACTCGAGTCGGAGTCTCAGACTCGAGTTTCCATCTCTGTCTATGGGTCTATACTAGCATGCTAGCAGATACCTATACATTTCCAGTCATTGCGCTAAAGCTATTTAGCGTTGTCTCGCAAAACTACCTCTAACTTCCTTCCTTCATACTGGACACAGAAGCATATAACTTGTATCCACAAGTTCATCTGACTCTGGGGAAGTAGATAAATGGCCTCATTGCCAAAATCCCAAAGTATCCTTTTAAAAAAAGCTTTTTGTCACTGAGTGGTAGTTCAGTAGCCATAGTGACTTATGGCCTCAACCCGTCCTTTCTCTCCTCTCTCTTCCAGCTCAGCAGCATCATCAAAGCCATCAGCTCCAACGAGGCGCCTGTGAAAGAGAAACATGCACGCCGTATCCTTCAATATAACCCCAAACTGGGAACAGGAAACCTTTTTGCTATTAAGTTCTCTAACCACTGGGGAGTTATACTGTAGAACCCCAACCCTGTTTGATATACTGTACAATGTAATCATGTGTTGTTCTGTAAAGGTAATTGATTTTTAGAGCTGACATTTGCCATCATGTAGGCTGTACATCCATCTTAGGATAAAAAAGAATGAAAGTTAAGACAACAAAATAATTCCATGAGGAGCGTTTGCAAATAACACATTCGTTAGACCAGCGCTGTTGCTGATTCTACAGCACTAGCATTGACCACAACTATGAACACCAAGGTTCCAAAGAAACCCCCAAGGATTGTGGTCAAGATACATTTAATCATGAGCTATTTCAAAGTTATTTGCCTGCTGTACCCTGGGAGTTGATTTATCTAGAGGATGATTTAAATGACACTACAGAATGTTTTATTGATTTGCTCACTGAAGTAATGGACCATCATGTCCCATTTAAGAAAGAGTACAGTTGGGGCTTGTCCATCTCCATGGATTGATGATGAACTGGGTGAGGCATTTTGTCAAAGAAATATGGCAAAAGTCTTATTAGCCAAATCTAAACTGGAAATTGATTAACAGAATTATAGAACACTACGTAATTATGCAGTTAAATTAAATCGTAAGAAAAATGTTATTTTATAAAAATGCTTTTATTGATAGTAAAAATGATTTAAAAAAAGGGATGGAATACAGTTAAGGGCTTACTTGGTACATCTATCTCATCATGCCCATCTAGTGTGGAGCTTGATGGGAGAACGATAACAAAACCAGCCGATATTGCCAATAATTTTGTTGATTTTGTTTTTACAAATAAAATTAATTTACTGAGCGATAATGTAAACACCCATTCTTCCAAACAAGTTATTGTTCATTAGATTGATAATCACATTATGAGCAAAAAACATGCTCTTTTAATCTACAAATGGTGTCCGTACAGGAGGTGTTAAACTTATTGAAGTCATTACCCAATGGTAAATCTACAGGTTATGATCTTATGGACAATTTTTTTACTTCGCTATACTGCTCCCCAGATTGCAGCTCCACTGAAATACATATTTAATTTGTCACTGGAAAAGGGGACATTTCCAAATGTATGGAAGCATGCTAAACTGTGTCCAATCCTGAAAGACAACAAAAAACCCATTACTCCTGCCAAGTAGTCCACAGTTTAAGCCATGAGGGGAGGAAAACGACCCATTTAATATAGGTGGACTGTTTCCTGTCAGTTAGATATGACTGTACCCAGTTCAATGCTGCCTCCTTAAACCCATAATGCAATAATTTTGTCAAGATTATTTCATGATGCACTAAATCAAATGCTGCACTAAAATCTAAACATAGTACACCCACAGACCTGCCATTATCCATAGCATTGAGCCACTGGTCAGTAATATCAACCAATGCAGTAGTAGTAGAATGTTTCTGCGATAAACATGCTGATTGGCTGTGATCAGGTCATTATTTACCATATACTCCCATATTAGTCTACTCACAATACCCTCCAATATCTTACTGAGTGAAGGGAGTAGACTAATTGGTCGACTACCGCAGGGCAGCTGCCTTGGACCACTTCTTTACTTAATATATACCAACGACCTTCCTTATGCCTTATCTGAAACTCAAGCCACTATATTTGCAGATTATACTACAATTTATACAGCAAGACAATCTGTTCAACAGGTACAGCAAGCTCTACAAGTAGATCTGGGAAATATCAGGGAGTGGGTTTGCTGGAACAAACTAGTTTTGAACACCAAGAAAACCAAGGTTATGTTGATCTGTTCCACCAGGAAATGGCCAACACAACATGGGATACAATTAAGTATGGGGGGGAGTACAAATTGAGGAAGTGGCAGAAACCAAATTAATAGGGGTGCAACTAGACAACTGTTTATCATGGTTATTTTATATCACAATGTACACTATCTAAAACTGCCAAACTCCATTCACAACGGTATTCAGTTGGTAAGAGACAAACATTCAGTAAATACTAGGAATAGATTGTCCACCATCTGTGTTATCCAGACATAAAAGAGAAATAGGTAAAATAACATTTGGATTTAGAGCAATAAAAAATGTAATAATTTATCTGAACAAACCAGAAGTTTTTCAATATATAAATTCAAACAATACTTACAACCATTTAAATGTAATAAATAGGAAGGTTGTGCATGACTATGGTAGATGAAGGAATCAATCTATCTTTTTAGACTGTTAAGAGTATTGTCTGGTCAATATGTCAGTGTATTTTGTTTTGTTTGTAACAATATGTTATATGTGATCGTTTTATAAATTATATTTTAATGTTTAAGGACTCTTGGAAGATTAGTCCAAATGAGGACTAAAAGAGATCCTAATAAAATATAATCCTAATAAAATAAAATAAAATCAATCAGTGGTCGGAAAATCAAATAATAAAGTGGCTGTAGATTACTTGAAAAAAGTTTTTAAATTAATAGAATGACAGTAAAACAGTTATGCCATGTGTTGAGTAGTTAGCTGAAATTCACTACAATTGTGTTTGATGGCAAACTTTCTGTACTGCTACCATTCACTCTGTCATTTTCGCTGTGGCGCTGGTTCAGTGAATTAGTTTATTTTCTAACACTTCTGCGTGGAATTATTATGTAAGGGATAATCATTGAGGGGCTATGCATTCTATGTAAAATAATGAACGCTGTGGAAGGTGTTGCTTTATTTTCTAGAGAATGCATAGAGTCCCGAGTGTGTGTATATAGCCATTGAATTCTATTGTGCTGATATACCGTACGTTATATGGAAATAATGCATGCTCTAGAATGCCCTTCAAACCAATCAGAGATTAGGATTCAACAATGCTATGGTATAATTAAGCAATAATGCATGATGGGGTGTGGTATACTGTATGTGGTATATGCACATCTATCACTCCAGTGTTAATTCTAATTTGTAAATTATTTCGCCACTATGGCCTATTTATTGTCCTACCTTCCTAACCTTACTGCATTTTGCACTACATTTGCACACTCTGTATATAGATTCTCTATTGTTTTATTGACTGTAGGTTTGTTTATTCTCATGTGTAACTCTGTGTTGTTTTTTTGTCGCACTACTTTGCTTTGTCTTGGCCAGGTCTCAGTTATAAATGAGAACTTGTTCTCAACTGGCCTACCTGGTTAAATAAAGGTTAAATGAAAGAATATGGCCAATATACCATGGCTAAGGGCTGTTCTTATGCACCACGAAACGCGGAGTGCCTGGATACAGACCTTAGCCGTGGTATATTGGCCATATTCCACAAACCCCCGAGGTGCCTTATTGCTATTATAAACTGGTTATCAAAGTAATTAGAGCAGTAAAAATAAATGTTTTGTCATATCCTGCTGTCAGCCAATCAACATTCAGGGCTCGAACCACCTAGTTTATAAGTTGTCTTAACCTTTGTTATCTTAAACCTAGCATTCACCCAGGATATTTTACTGATAAATATATCTATGGCAACAATGCTTATTATCAAATCAAAGTTTATTGGTCATGTGCACACGGTACAGTGAAATGCTTACTTGCTAACTCTCCTCAAAAATGTACAATGCATTTTATGCTCCTAGGATGATTTAGTGTTCAGTATACATTAATCTCTTAAACTGTGTTTTGTTTTAGGTAATGTAGTAAGATCGAGGGGTTGAAATGGTGTGATTTTATTACTGTCTCCATCGCACATGAGAGGGAGAGAAAGCAAAAGAATATGTGAGGGACTGAGTGAAGGTATTATTTTGGCTTTTGTATTTTGTTGCTTGGCTCTTCCTTGATGGCGCCTACAGGGATCATTCTGGGGACACACAGGGAGAAGGGGGCCTTTACCTTCTGGTCCTACGCCTTGGGCCTCCCCTTGTCCAGCAACTCCATCCTCAGCTGGAAGTTCTGCCACGTGCTTCACAAAGTGCTGCGGGACGGTCACCATAACGTAAAAACCTGCTCTCCGCTCTATACACTCTGTATTAGGGTTTTTATTTCCACGTATTCAAATACATATAATTAAAAAATATAGAGAGCGAAAAGGAACTTACATGTGCAGGTGGAAAATTTGAAACAGGCCTTGGATTAAAGTCCTGCCTAATTGGTAGCCTACATTTAAAACAATGCAGTATTGCTTTGAGCAGAGCTCTCAAACTCATACAGATTGTGTATTAATCAAGCATTCTGTTTTTTTTATGCTGACCTCTGTGGCCTTAATTAGTCCAGTAGTATTAGCTTAATGGTGAAATGTTATAATTGCTTAATTGAACATTATTGAGTTTCAGTACTATTATTGAATTGACATTATCACTCTTCTTTTTGCCCTCCAGAGCCTTCAGGACTGCATGAGACATCACAGTAACATAGTTGAGATGGGGCAACTATGGGTGAGTCTGGAGATTATGCTGTGCTGTGTTTTTGTCTCGAGGGGTGCTTGATTAGGTTGATGACATTTTGGGTGAAGAAATTGAATTTCAGATTACTTAAAATAGGGAAACTAACTTAAAATGTTTGGTTTCGTTTTTAAAAATAGGTTCTAAAACCTCTTTTCAAACATCAGAAGTTTTTAAAACCTCTTTTCCCTCCTCATACAGTATTTGTGCTTCTTGTGCAGCCAGAGTTACTCTGTCTGCTACAGTTAAAGAGATTCTCTGGTACTTTTGTTTACTTTTTAGCCAGTAGTTCTGAAAGTAGCGTCCACAAGCCAAAAGTGGTCCCTGAAAATGGCATACTACATCACATATGTGCACCACGTCAATGCTCTCTTTCTTGCTCTGCTGTGTGTGATTCTTGCTAGCTGTCACTCAAATGGCGAGGGGCTGAATCTCATTGGCTGGAACTTGAATTGCTAGGGGCTGGCCCACGTGGGGGGAAATGTAGGTAAAATGACGTAGCCCAGCTTCCAGAAAACAGTTGCTTTCACACTAGGGATTTTATGGCTAATTGAGGCAGTAATTAAGACAGTAATTCTGTTCATAGATTATGCATGTATATTGACACATCCAGCCCAAGGTAGGAGGTTTAAAAAATACTTAATAATCGCCAAAGTACCGGAGCATGTCTTTAAGAGAGGAGTGGGTAGAGAGGAAAGGCTTTTTCTTGCCATCTTCAAATAAAGCAAAGCTTTAATGCTTTTTGCCTGCTCCTATTGTTTCCAGGGCAACCTTCATGACAGATATGGACAGCTGGTGGCTCTCTACTCTAAGCTCCTCTGCACAAAGATGGAGTTTCACATGAAGGTAAGAGCACCCTCTACAGTGTTTGCGGGCGGCATGTTTTACCATGATGGGACATTGGCTGATCTTACCATTGTATGCATTGCATTGACACAAGTGCTTTCACAAAATGCCACCTAGTTGAACAAACAATGTAGGTTATTTTAATTGATGTGATTAGATATTTCTAATGTTGTCCCATCCTTGAAAAATATTGTTCAAGAAATGTTGGATCACTTTTGACATCCTTTTGTCTTCCATGCAGCATTCTGAAATCCGATCTAACCTAGAGGTGACAGATGAGGTTCTGGAGCGTGTTGCAGGAACAGACGTCAATAATGTGTGAGTGTGTTCTCTACTCCTCCCTCTCCAGTCTCCACACATCCCTGGCACTCTTGACTGTGCACTCCCTCTCCTGTTAATGAGTTCAGTATCAGAATATCACACAGAGGCATCATACATATGTGTATACATTTGATTGGCATAACTCAAGGGAAGTAAATGATTTATATAAAATACAAATGCTCTGTGATTCAAGGGAAGATATCATACCATTTAGTTGGAGAACTGTGGGTACTGGGGAGCGAGCCTGCTGCTCTTTCCTTTCTTAAGGAAGCCATTAGCTTTGTGTTACTAAGGGCGGTATCGACTTCCCCCCTGTAGGTTCCAGCTCACTGTGAAAGTGTTTGATTACCTGGATGCAGAGTTGAGGCTAGCCGAGACAGGTGAGAATCCCCCGCTTCTCCCCAACTTACCTACCTACCTCCACCTCTCAAAGGATGGGTAACCTGAGCTACAGGGCAGTGGTCTGTTTCCATCAACTGTTTATGTTCTGGAAATGGAATAGGGACAGGATAGCAGCCAGTTAAATAAAGACTTGTGAGCACACACTTGTGCTGCTGTTGAGGGAGTGACTTAATCGCCCAAAATGACTACACTTTATCAAGGGATGTTTTCCTTGTGTAAATTAAACATATTTCTAAACCACTTGTTTAATATGATTTGTGCCCTCAGATGTCATTTCACCAAAACCATATTAATAGGTTCTAAATGTTTGCGATTAGAGGACATTAATTGTGTTTCTTCTGATTGGCTGTAATGGCATCATGCCCTGCAGGATTCGGTCACAGCCTGTCATCCTGAACAACCATAAACAAACCCTGCAACTGTAAACAACCCTGCCTGCCTGTCTGACTTACTAACTGGGCATCTTGTACTCAGAAAACATGGGAGCTGCCTTCTTCCTTCTACCCACCCTAGGGCTAGATCTGTTTTCCACCCACCCAGAGTGGGTGATTTCATGAATGTGTGAGCCATTGTTTGTGTTGTATTTCTGAACCAGTGACAGAGAAAGGTGTTTCATCCAGGCAAGCCATCGATACCAAATCCTTCCAATTGAGGCCATGTGTTTGTTTATTGTGTGGATGAGTTATGTTTGTTTTTTCTACATTGGTGTTTCTGTGATCTGCAGTGATCCGGCAGCTCAACACGTCCATTGCCATCTCTACGACGACGTCAGGCCAGTGTCGCCTGTCCCCCCTCATCCAGGTCATCCAGGACTGCAGTCACCTCTACCACTTCACCGTCAAGCTGCTTTTCAAGCTGCATGCCTGTACGTTGGACCTCTTATGTATCTTTAAAGTGGAACTGACAGCATTTTAGCAATATGAAATCTTATTGTAATCTGTTCATATACACCCCCAGGAAGAATATGACAACTTTTCTAAAAAATATATATATTTTCTGACAAGCAAGGACTTAGATATGGTCATTTTCACATTTTCATAAAATCATAGAATGTTTGCGAATGTCGTATAGGAAGGTTTTTTTGATAATTCTATAGCAATATAGTGTGGGAAAGTGGCCGTGTGTTTGGACAGTTAATAGACACTGTAGTAAATAAAAACATCTGTCCTGTCCAGGACCCGAGTACGCAGACCGGTGCGCCATAGCAAATCAGAGCTAAATTAGGTCTATGTGGAAACAAGCCATTTCCCACAAAGGCCTGCCATCATTCACTTTGAAGTGGACTGTGTGTGGACTTTAGATCATAAGAACGCATTTGCCAAAAGCCCAAAAATACACCTAAATAGATTTCTGCCAAATATGTGAATACCACGGGAGTCCTCTTACATTTGGGAACATCACAATCCTATCGATGAAACAACCATGCAGAGGTAGGTTATATCTCCCTCAATTGCCTATGCACATCAAGAAACAACTAGATCAACAACTAATGCTAGCCAGAGCGAGATGAGCTAAAATCTAACGAGAGAACATTAGATAAACTCTCTCAAACCTTTTCAGCTAGTTGGCTGCCAAAATTGCACTAATAAACAATGGGCAATAGTAGCCTGCTCATCCTTCTGCTGCTTGCCTTCCAATGCATGCTTGGGGTTAATGTAGCCTACTCTGCTGACCCTGACAAATAAAAACAACGTTGTCTGATCCATATAATTGACCTACGAAAAGGGGAGACACAAATACAATATGACATCTAACCTGGAGGAGGAAATGATTGTCCAAAAACAAACAAAAGTGGCTATGACCCAATGATAGACAGTGAATATGCACACTCACCGGGGTATGGCCGATGTTCTCAGCTGGTGCCAATAAGAAAGGCTACTGTTCACTCAATTAAGTTAAGAATTTTGATAACTAAAAGACAGACTGGAGCCATCTCATTGTCATCTCTTTACATCAATAGCCATTTGCGTTCCAATCAGTTTTTCCGCTAATGTATTTTTAAATATTGCGGTATGCCTGGATGGGTCTCTCTGCTTTACAGTGACAGTAGCAACTCAACAATCATCTGTTTGATTGTCTGTTTGTTGCCAAATCATGCTTTCTTGTGTGGTAGCCTATTTTGAATTATTTAATTTATTTCTGTATAGACAGGAGTACGCTAATTAGGCTATGTAATTTTAGCAAGTTAATTTAGGGAAAGCTTAGATTCCCCAAGACTTATGGACACACCGTCTATACCTTTTTTTAATGTGGCATAAACACAACCAGTCATTATGTTTTAATCTGATTGTCAAACAATCACTTAACAAAGGCGCTCCTGTAGGCTACCTACGCATATTCGTCCACTCAACAAAATAATTTCAGCATCCAAACCCCAACTGTGCACCTGCGATTTGATGAATGGAAAGAGATATCTTTTACAAAACATCTACGTGTATTGTAATGACATTACGCTATTGTCATTAGGCCTACACTTGTAGCCTGAATTGGTGTATCCACTGTTGTCCACGCGCACCTCTGTCTCGGCCATTGATCCTTACCTTGTCCGCGAGGATCTCTTGACAAAATGTGTGTTTTCCTCAAACCACAACGCAATTTGGAGAATATACTACCCGGTTTCCAGTCAATTCCTAGATGTTTTATGTGGATGACATGCAGTAATGTTAAATAATGGTGTAACGGCCTATAGTTTTTGTGGCAGGTTGTAGTCTATAAATTGTGATAGGCTCACGTTTTACCGATATGGCGTACCCCCACTATTTATTTTTCCGGGACGCCATACTGGGCCGTATTGCCTATTTCACCCCTGATCCCAACCCAACTGAATTGGAACTTGCCTGCCAGACAATTTGATCGGGCAGGCAAGTTAGCATACCTTTGATTGACATGCTAACTGTGGTTAACAGTCTCAAGTTCAGCATAGCTATACAAGTGATTTACATTTCTTGATAACTAAATGACACCTGCAGCATCTATAGCTGTAGCCAACAAAAACAAGTTATTAGGGGAAAAAGTTGGTCACTCACCGACTCCTCCAATGATATTAAATCCTCCTGCAGCTAGCTAGCTAACGTTAGGTTCCATGTCTTTAGCTTGCTAAATCAATAAACTGAAACAGTGCATCCCGAATAGGTGGCGGTAGCAAAAAATGTACCAGGCCAGCTCTGTTTTTACAACTGATATCAATATTTTCTGGTGGTACTACCAAGAAATGTATTGGTGAATTATATGAATCATGCATGGACTGCATCCATCTATTCTGACAAAAATGCCTTACTGTGCATCATGGAATTTTGAGTCAAATATAACCTATTTTTAAAATCTCTTTGTAAAGTTGGTTTTCAAATCAAACTTTATTTGTTATATGCGCCTAATACAACAGGTGTAGACCTTACCGTAAAATGCTTACTTACAAGCCCTTAACCAATAATGCAGTTCAATAAAGAGTTAAGAAAATATTTACCAATAAACTGGTAAGAAATAATAAAGTAGCACAATAAAATAACAATAACCAGTCTAAATATAGGGGTCAATGTGCGGGGGTACAGGTTAGTCGAGGTAATTGTAAAGTGACTGTCTTATCTATGCACAGCGGGTAGCAGCAGTGTTAAAAACAAATCGGGGGGGGGGTGGTCAATGTAAATAGTCCAGGTGGCCGTTTGATTAATTGTTCAGCAGTCTTATGGCTTGGGGGTAGAAGCTGTTTAAGGAGCATTTTTGGGCCTAGACTTGGCGCTCCGGTGCCGCTTCCCGTGCGGTAGCAGAGAGAACCGTCTATGACTTGGGTGACAATTTTTGGGGCTTTCCTCTGACACCGCCTAGTGTATATAAGTCCTGAATGGCAGGAAGCTTGGCCCCAGTGATGTACTGGGCCGTACTCACTACCCTCTGTAGTGCCTTACGGTCAGATGCTGAGCAGTTGCCATACCAGGCGGTGATGCAACCGGTCAGGATGCTCTCGATGGTGCAGCTGTAGAACTTTTTGAGGATCTGGGGACCCATGCCAAATCTTTTCAGTCTCCTGAAGGGGAAAAGGTGTTGTCGTGCCCTCTTCACGACTGTCTTGGTGTGTTTGGACCATGATAGTTTGTTGGTGATGTGGACACCAAGGAACTTCAAACTCTCTACCATCTCCACTACAGCCCTGTCGATGTTAAGGGGGGCTTGTTCGGCCCGCCTTTTCCTGTAGTCCACGACTTGCTTACATTGAGGGAGAGGTTGTTATCCAGGCATCACACTGCCAGTTCTCTGACCTCCTCCCTATAGGCTGTCTCATCGTTGTCGGTGATCAGGCCTACCACTGTTGTGTCGTCAGCAAACTTATTACAACTGCCAGGTCGCAGTTGTAAATGAGAACTTGTTCTCAACTGACCTACCTGGTTAAATAAAGGTGAAATAAGAAAAAATAAAAAAGTACACGTCCTGGTAATCCGTCTGACCCCGCGGCTTTGTGAATGTTGACCTGATCGGCTACCGAGAGCGTTATCACGCAGTTGTCTGGAACAGCTGGTGCTCTCATGCAAGCTTCAGTGTTGCTTGCCTCGAAGCGAGCATAAAAGGCATTTAGCTTGTCTGGTAGGCTCGCGTCACTGGGCAGGTTTAGCTTAAACTGGGAATTTGATATTTTCTACTTATATTATGATTGTTTCATATCGACAAAGTAGTTTAACTGCTTGATTCTATTTTTCAACATGTACTGTAACATCAATGAGAGGAAAATAACTGGAGATCACAAATCAGAATGTTTGTTGTGATATGAAAATGATGCATAATAGAAGTTTAGTATTTCTACTTGCTGTAAACTATGCTTTGGTGACTTGATTACAAAAAGCTTGTTTCAAAGTCTTTTTAGTGACTTTGTCTCTTGCATGTCCTGGATTTCAGGTCTCCCAGCAGACACCTTGCAAGGACACCGTGATCGTTTTCATGACCAGTTCCACAGGTAAGTCGCCCAGGGCCTCAGGCTGTTATTAAATGAGGGCGTTAGGGAAGAAAGGGAAGGAGGGAGCCTCTGTATAATAGGGGAGGCTGTAACACAATCTTGCGCCTCCCTGTGTTACTCTGAGCCAATGCAAATATACTTATCCCTACCACCCAGCTTCCACCCATTTGAATGTGTCATCATGACATCACTATCCTATGCACACCTGTGAAAGTGAAAAGGGGTTGAATCTGAGCAGTGTACCAGGTGACATGTTAATGTTATCGACCTGCACAACGATCAGCCCAGAAAGATAGCAGAGAGGCAGCTTGATATGTTAGTTCCTCTGGATAGATAGATAGATAGATAGATAGATAGATAGATAGATAGATAGATAGATAGATAGATAGATAGATAGATAGATAGATAGGTACTTTATTGATCCCGAGGGGGGAATTTCTTTGTCAAGCAGCTCCAACAACAAAACACAGGGAAGGTGCAAAATGCCACAATGAAAGTACAAAAGTACACAGTGGCAGTATGAAAAAGTATAGAAATAAAAGATATCTGGAGTGCAAAAAAAGCTATAAAAAGACATTGCATAGTATGGGTGGTTGGCTGAATATGTACACTATACATTGGTGGATGTTGGATGGTTAACTATACTATGCAGGTCGATGGCAGAGAAATACTTCAGTAGCTAAAAATGCATATGATATGAGCGAGGGTAATAATAGTTTACTTTATAGACAGACTGGCTAAATGAACAGGTAAGTGAATATTTTGCATGGTTAAATTAGCTGTACAGGTAAATATACAGTTATATTTACAGATAAGTGAATACTTTCATGGTTACACAACCTGTACAGGTAAATTACAGGAAGAGATACTTAAATAGCTAAATGTGTGTATGATATAATTGGGGTAATAATAGTAATTCCCTTAAAATACAGTCCTTAGTGCGCAGGGTTTAATTTCAGACAACTGCACGTATTGTACATTCAATATACTAAAAGCAATGAGAAAAGGTGCAACTGACAGGATACTAATATGCATTCCTGAGTGAATGACTACGTAAGTTAGGTCCAAGAATTACTAGGATAGTGGGTACCTTGGAATACTAAGATGACCAACTCATTTCTCTTCAGATCAATGAAGTGTATTCTACTGCATTCTGTCCTATACACATATATGAAACCACACAGTTTAGAAAATATAATATTCTTGTTTTGGAGGCATCATTCAGATCAGTGGTTGAAATATTTTGCCTTGTCTTACAGCCTCAAGACCTTCTTCAACAAAGCCAGAGACATGCTGTACTTCAAGAGACTCATCCAGATCCCAAAGCTGCCAGAAGTGAGAGCATAGACAGACATAGTAGGGGAAAGATACTGTATTGGGACTTAACCACACTTCCTAGATAATGTATCCATCTGTGTTTACAGTCCTTTGTCTTATTTACGTGTGTTCATCCCCAGTCCCCTCCTAACTTCCTACACGCGGCCTCCCTTGCCAAGCATGCAAGGCCAGTGGTGGTCATCCCAGATGAGGATGAGCCCGAGCAGCAGGATGATGACGATGATGACCCTGAACCGCTTATCAATGTCAGCAACGTCACCATGCCCAGCATGATGGTGCCACAGCCACAGGTACGACTCATAGGTCACAGGGTCATGATCTCAGAGGTTACAGCTATGGCCCTTCGGATATTAATAAAGGTATCACAAATTTTACCTATAGATTGTATAAGCATTAATGCGTCTTCTCTGACTTTTTTCTTTTAGCGGTTCGACATATTTGATCAGACCTTCGGACCTGCCATTGGTGGTTTTGATGACAGGTTAGTCATTGTCTTCTTTTAGCATTGGTGTGCTTGAAAAGAAAGGATATGTAAACTGAGGTGCGTTCAACAGGTGAAATAGTTAGCTAACATATTTTATTTGTTTTGTGTTAGCCACTACCGTTCGCTAACATTAGCTGAAGTCTGAGAAGGTAGTATGTGCGAACGTAAGTGTCGGTTTCGGGTCTTAACTGTCACTACAAATAATAATGTGGCCATGTAGGCTTTCCATTGCATGTAGTAGGAATAGCAAAGTCATTTGCAGTTTGATTATTGCCACAAAAATCCACGGTAACCCTTACAAAAAGTAGCCGTTTGATGTTTCACCGTAACCTTTGGGAAAGTTCATTCAAATTGTTCAACTGAAATTGTTACTAAGTAACATGTTTGCTGCAAACCGAACCCTTGTTGAACTCACCTGGTGATTTTTTTAAACTGACGTTTGGATATTTTGTGAGTGTGCCAGTGTGTATATATGCTATATTCAGTTGAAGTAACCTGAAAGGCCGCTCAGCAAGGAAGAAGCCACTGCTCCAAAACCGCCATAAAAAAGCCAGACTACGGTTTGCAACTCCACATGGGGACAAAGATCGTACTTTTTGGAGAAATGTCCTCTGGTGTGATGAAACAAAAATAGAACTGTTTGGCCATCATGACCATCGTTATGTTTGGAGGAAAAAGGGGGAGGCTTGTAAGCCAAAGGACACCATCCCAACCGTGAAGCATGGGGGTGGCAGCATCATGTTGAGGGGTGCTTTGCTGCAGGAGGGACTTGTGCACTACACAAAATAGATGGCATCATGAGGAAGGAAAATTATGTGGATATATTGAAGCAACATCTCAAGACATCAGTCAGGAAGTTAAAGCTTGGTCACATGGGTCTTCCAAATGGACAATGACTCCAAGCATAGTTCCAGAGTTGTGGCAAAATGGCTTAAGGACAACAAAGTAAAGGTATTGGAGCCTTGACCTCAATCCTATAGAAAATGTGTGGGCAGAACTGAAAATGCGTGTGCGAGCAAGGAGGACTACAAACCTGACTCAGTTACACCAGTTCTGTCAGGAGGAATAGGCCAAAATTGACCCAACTTATTGTGGGAAGCTTGTGGAAGGCTACCCGAAACGTTTGAACCAAGGTAAACAATTTAAAGGCAATGCTACCAAATACTAATTGAGTATATGTTAACTTCTGACCCACTGGGAATGTGATGAAAGAACTAAAAAAATAAATAATTCTCTCTACTATTATTCTGACATTTCATATTCTTCAAATAAAGTGGTGATCCTAACTGACCTAAGACAGGGCATTTTTACTATGATTAAATGTCAGGAATTGTGAAAAACTGAGTTTAAATGTATTTGGCTAAGGTGTATGTAAACTTCCGTCTTCAACTGTATGCTAACGGTTAGTGACTATGTATTTTGGTCTACAGGGATATCCAGATAGAAAACCTCCAGCAGGACTTGGAGCTATTGAGGGCAGATCTGGAAAGGGTCAAAGGAGAGGTAAGTAGATATGAGTTTTAAATCCTTTTAACAGATTTTACAGTTGTAAACATTTGTTGATTAAATGCTTGTCTTAACTAGATGGCAATAATAAATTACTTGTTGCTCTTTGTACCTGACAAAGATCCATGTTGGATTGAAACCATGTCAATAAAGGTGGTAAATTGGGAGCATATTCAGTCTTTAGCTCAGCACCTATGTTTTTTAAGGATGTGCGTATGACCACAAACATTTATATTGTTTACATTTATCTTTGTAATAATACTACACTGAACTAAAATATAAACGTTAATATGTAAAGTGTTGGTGCTATGTTTCATGAGCTGAAATAAAATATCCAATACATTTTCCATACACACAAAACGCTTATTTCTATCAGATACACACATGCACAAATATTTACATCCCTGTTAGTGAGTATTTCTCCTTTGCCAAGATAATCTATCCATCTGACAGGTGTGGCATATCAAGAAACTGATTAAATGGCATGATCATTACACAAGTGACGAGATCTTGAGGCCCATTGTCATTCCATTCATCCACCACCATCACCTCGTGTTTCAGCATAATAATGCATGGCCCGATGTTGCAAGGATCTGTACACAATTCCTGGAAGCTGAAAATGTCCCAGTTCTTTCATGGCCTGCCCTGAATCAAATCAAATCAAATCGTATTTGTCACATGTGCCGAATACAACAGGTGTAGGGACATTACAGTGAAATGCTTACATACAAGCCCTTAACCAACAATGCTTTAAGAAGTTTAAAAAAAACGAATAGGAAATAAAACCAGAGGTTCCGGCGCATTCTTCCTTAAGGGCTTTCCATTCAAGATCGGATCCGGAAGTACCTGCGTCTTCGTCCTCTGTTCTGTCTCCCTCTCCGGTGGCTTCTACCTCGGGTTCAGATTCTCAGAGCTCCCAACCTCATCAGACCGTGAGGCTGCCTGAGAGACCGGCCCATTCAACATCACCAGTTGTCATCATCGGCAGCTCTGTGGTGAGAAACATCTCGGTTCCCAATGCAAAAACCCTGTGCTACCCAGGAGCACGAGTAAAGGACATCACAAGGCTGCTTCTGACTGTTCTAAGACAGATGCCGGAAGCTGGCGCTGTCTTTGTCCATGTGGGGTCAAACGACATCAGGAAGGCTAGCTCGGAACATCTGAAAATGGATTTTAAAGAACTGATTTTAGCATTAAAAGACTCCAAAAAATGTCCAATCATTTCAGGTCCAGTACCATCGTTGGGCCGTGGGTGTGAAAGATTCAGCAGGCTACTGGTATTACACATCTGGCTCAAAGATTACTGTAGCTCTGCTGGAATCACTTTTATACATAACTTTGACAAATTATGGAAAAATAAGATACTCTACAGGAGTCCATCCAAATCATCTTGGCTCCTGGACTCTGTCCACGCATTTCAAGGCTGTGTTGAAACAATGACTTATCAATGACCCAAGACCAGCTCAGTTAATACCTACCATTCTGACAATGAGTCGTCATAATGCTGCATCAAATGTACAATATCCAAGGGGCGTTGGCAGACACAATGTAAGTAACTTAATTTATGTCCCCCTAATTGCCCTGAATACCTCTGTTGATATTACAGCTATTGTATGCAGTAATCCTGAGCCTATGAACCAGAGTTACACTGTTAGCACTGAGGCGGTGTGCCCTAGTAGGAAGACCTCTGTGTGTATCTCACCCTGCAGCTCCAATATAAATAACATGAGCAAGTCTACTTCTGATAAGCTTCCCAGTAAAGCATTAAAACAATCAAGCAACCTAGAAAAGTTCTAAGAATAGCCCATATTAACGTATGCAGCCTGAGAAACAAGGTCAATAACTTCCTTGTAACAGATTACATTCATATTCTGACTATCTCTGAAAACATCACGTAGATAATACCTTTGATGATACAGTGGTAGCAATACATGGTTATAACATCTACCGAAAAGAAAGAAATGCCAACGGGGGCGGTGTGACGGGTGTGGCATATCAAGAAAATGATTAAATGGCATGATCATTACACAAGTGTACTTTGTGCTGGGGAAAATAAAAGGCCACTCTAAAATGTGTTTTGTCACACAACACAGATGTCTCAAGTTTTGAGGGAGCGTGCAATTGGCATGCTGACTGCAGGAATGTCACCCAGAGCTGTTGCCAGAGAATTGAATGTTCATTTGGTATGGGCAGGCATAAGATACGGACAATGAACACAATTGCGGTTTTATTGATGGCAATTTGAATGCACAGAGATACCGTGACGAGATCTTGAGGCCCATTGTCATTCCATTCATCCACCACCATCACCTCGTGTTTCAGCATAATAATGCATGGCCCGATGTTGCAAGGATCTGTACACAATAACTTGCTTGTAACGGATTACATTCATATTCTGACTATCTCTGAAAATCACGTAGATAATACCTTTGATGATACAGTGGTAGCAATACATGGTTATAACATCTACCGAAATGACAGAAATGCCAACGGGGGCCGTGTTGCGGTCTATATTCTGAACCACATTCCTGTAAAGATTAGAGAGGATCTCATGTTAAATACTGTTGAAGTAATATGGCTACAGGTTCATCTGCCTCACCTAAAGCCCATTCTTGTGGGAAGCTGATATAGACCACCAAGTGCTAACTGCCAGTATTTGGATAATATGTGTGAAATGCTTGATAATGTATGTGATATGAACAGAGAAGTATATGTTCTGGGTGGTTTTAAATATCAAGCTGCCCACTCAAGAAAAAACGTCAAACTGTAACCAGTGCCTGCAACCTGGTTCAGGTTGCCAGTCAACCTACCAGGGTATTTAGATAGATAGATAGATAGATAGGTACTTTATTGATCCCCCGGGGGGGAAATTTCATGCAAACAGCACAGGAATGAAATCATCAACATAGATAGATAGATAGATAGATAGATAGATAGATAGATAGATAGATACTTCATTGATCCCCCGGGGGGGAAATTTCATTGTCAAGCAGCTACAACAAAACACAGGGCAGGTGCAAAATGCCACCACGAAAGTACACAAAAGACAGATACACACATACACATGTATTGATCACATCATTACACATTAGCTTTAAAGCAGTATCCAAATCCATAGGATGTAGTGATCACAATATAGTAGCCTTGTCTAGGAAAACCAAAGTTCAAAAGGCTGGGCCTAGTATAGTGTATGAGGTCGTTCAATACGTTTTGCAGTGATTCATATGTTGATGTGTAATGAGGAGCAACCAGACCCTGCACTTGACACATTTATGAAATTGCTTATTCTACTTACTAATAAGCACGCACCCATTAAGAAAATGACTGTAAAAACGGTTAAATCCCTTTGGATTGATGAGGAATTGAAAAATCTTATGGTTGAGAGGGATGAGGCAAAAGGTATGGCAAATAAGTCAGGCAGCCCAACTGATTGGCAAACATACTGCAAATTTAAGAAATCATGTGACTAAACTAAATAAAGAAAAATAAACTATACTATGAAACAAAAATAAATGATGTAAAAAATGATAGTAAAAAGCTTTGGAGCACCTTAAATGACATTTTGGGGAAAAAAGGCAAACTCTGCTCCATCATTCATTGAATCAGATGGCTTATTCATCACAAAACCCACTGATATTGCCAACTACTTTAATTACTTTTTCATTAGCAAGATAAGCACTTAGGTATGATATGCCAGCAACAAACGCTGACATTACACATCCAAGTATATCTGAGCAAATTATGAAAGACAGGAATTGTATTTTTGAATTCCATAAAGTCAGTGTGGAAGAGGTGAAAAAAATTATTGTTGTCTATCAGCAATGACAAGCCACCCGGGGTCTGACAATCTGGATGGATAATTACTGAGGATAATAGCGGACGATATTGCCACTCCTATTTGCCACATCTTCAATCTAAGCCTACAAGAAAGTGTGTGCCCTCAGGCCTGGAGATAAGATAAAGTCAATCCACTACCCAAGAATAGGAAAGCCCCCGTTACTGGCTCAAATAGCCGGCCAATCACCCTGTTACCAACCCTTAGTAAACTTCTGGAAAAAATTGTGTTTGACCAGATACAGTGCTATTTCACAGTAAACAAATTGACAACAGACTTTCAGCGCGCTTATAGGGAAGGACACTCAACAAGCACAGCACATACACAAATGACTGATGATTGGCTGAGAGAAAATGATGATAAAATGATTGTGGGGTCTGTCTTGTGCAGATTTCGACATTACCAATCATAGTCTGCTGCTGGAAAAAATGTATGTGTTATGGCTTTACACTCTCTGCTATAATGTGGATAAAGAGTTACTTGTCTAACAGAACACATGTTCATGTTCTCAAACATAATCCAGGTAGAATCAGGAATTCCCCAGGGTAGCTGTTTATGCCCCGTACTCAATTCAATCTTTACTAACGACATGCCTTAGAGTAAAGCCAAGTGTGTCTATGTACAGTGGGGAGAACAAGTATTTGATACACTGCCGATTTTGCAGGTTTTCCCCACTTACAAAGCATGTAGAAGTCTGTAATTGTTATCATAGGTACTCTTCAACTGTGAGTGATGGAATCTAAAACAAAAATCCAGAAAATCACATTGTATGATTTTTAAATGTGATTTTCTGGATTTTAGATTCCGTCTCTCACAGTTGAAGTGTACCTATGATAAAAAATTACAGACCTCTACATGCTTTGTAAGTAGGAAAACCTGCAAAATCGGCAGTGTATCAAATACTTGTTCTCCCCACTGTATATCCACAGTAAAACAAGTCCTATATCGACATAACCTGAAAGGCCGCTCAGCAAGGAAGAAGCCACTGCTCCAAAACCGCCAAACGGCACATGGGGACAAAGATTGTACTTTTTGGAGAAATATCCTCTGGTCTGATGAAACAAAAATAGAACTGTTTGGCCATAATGATCATCGTTATGTTTGGAGGAAAAAGGGGGAGGCTTGCAAGCCAAAGAACACCATCCCAACCGTGAAACACGGGGGTGGCTGCAATAACCCCAAGCATACTTCCAAAGTTGTGGCAAAATGGCTTAAGGACAACAAAGTCAAGATATTGGAGTGGCCATCACAAAGCCCTAACCTCAATCCTATAGAAAATGTGTGGGCAGAACTGAAAAAGTGTGTGCGAGCAAGGAGACTTACAAACCTGACTCAGTCACACCAGTTCTGTCAAGAGGAATGGGCCAAAATTCACCCAACTTATTGTGGGAAGCTTGTGGAACGCTACCTGAAACGTTTGACCCAAGTTAAACAATTTAAAGGCAATGCTACCAAATACTAATTGAGTGTATGTAAACTTCTGACCCACTGGGAATGTGATGAAAGAAATAAAAGCTGAAATAAATCATTCTCTCTACTATTATTGTGACATTTCACATTCTTAAAATAAAGTGGTGATCATAACTGACCTAAGACATGGAATTTTTACTATGATTAAATGTCAGGAATTGTGAAAAACTGAGTTTAAATGTATTTGGCTAAGGTGTATGTAAACTTCCGACTTCGACTTTATGTATAACAAAGTTGTGACAGTGGCGGACATTGTTTATGTGTAAAGGAATTTAGGTAATGTGTGGAGTGGATATAAAGACTAATCTTTACATATGGAATGTGGCAGCTAGTCTCAGAATGGGAAATTACATCTGTCTGTGGTCAGAGAAGACCAGAAGGGGGTTACCCTGGTTTCTGCAAATGGCTGGCTCACTATTCAGCATTTGTTACAGTAGTTAACTTTTATTAGTGGTATTGAATCAATCCATCATAACCCAACATTGATACATTTCAGATTTGTTTTAGTGCCACTCAACACTCTTGTTTCCCCTGTCTGAGGCACTCATCCACTAGTGCCATGTCATGGTGTCCTGTGGTGGTACTTGATAATCTATCCAGGGGAGGTTTACTATGGTGACTGACAGTCTGCTTCCCTCCTCCCTCCTCCTGCAGGCCCAGCGCTACATCACGCAGCTCAAGTCCCAGATTAACAGTCTTGAGGCGGAGCTGGAGGAGCAGCGGGTGCAGAAACAGCACACCCTGGTGGAGAATGAACAGCTGCGCATGGAGCTGGAGGCCACTCGGCGCCGCAACGCTGAACATGAGAGCGTGCAGGCCACAATCGGAGAGGCGGAGAGTAAGAGGCCACTCACTAAGTCTGGCATACACGTTTAGTCACACTTTCTTGAACACGCATACTGACATCTCTTAACTCTGACCCCCTCTGTACTGTCCAGCAAGAGCTCAAGCCACAGAGCAGCGCTACACCAAGCTGAAGGAGAAGCACACTGAGCTGGTGTCCAGCCATGCTGAACTGCTCAGGAAGGTACAGAACCTCACCTCTGTTGTCATTCTGTGGTTTTCAATTGGGTACATAAGTGACGACTTGTAGATGTTAATGTTAATAGAATGTTTGACAAAGTGTGCATGTGACATTGTGCTGGCAGAGTGCAGACACAGTGAAGATTCTGTCGGCAACACAGCAGACCCAGGAGGAGGTGGCGAGGACCAAGCAGCAGATGGCTTTCGAGGTGGATCGCATCAAACTGGACGCTGACATGAAGGTTACTGTATTCTGAGTATTGACAATTGTGATCCAGTACCGATAATGTTATATTTCAGTACTGTATTAGCTGTTTATCAAAATGACTGAATATTCTTTCTTCTTGTTGCAGCTTGAGGAGCAGAAATTTGAGATGAAGAAGCTTAAAAGGGATCTTGAGGAGAAGAGGGCTGAGGTGGAACATGTCAAAGGCACTCTGCAGCGCAACGAGAAGGTGTGTGGGCTGATGATGCAGTAAATATCGAATAAAGAAAGTGTATTCCCTTGCCTATGTAATGGCACAGGTGACTCATCTGATTTACCCTCATGCAAAAGAATCGCCCCTCTTTCCTGTCATGCAAATCATAATTGGCTGAAAAGCCCATGTGAGGTGAGGAAATTAGTGTGATAACATATGAAAGTCTCACACACATCAGAAAAGGCTTTTCCTCACAAAAGTGAATGTACCCATTGTTATGCCATCTCCCTCTTTATGTCTCTTCTCTCCTCCGTCACTCCCTCTCTCCCAGGTGGGGGAACAGCTGACCAGCTCCATGTTGGCGCTCCAGGCGGAGAAAGAGCGCCTGATGCGCTCTGCGTCTGAGAAGGAGGCCAAGCTGTCGTCTCTGAGCCAGGCTGCACAGCTGCAGCAATCGTCTCTGCAGCAGGAGAGAGAGCGGAGCACCAGGGAGCTGGGAGAGCTGCAGGGCATGCTGCAGGAGAAGGTCAGTCGGGACAGTCGGGACAGTCGGGACAGCACAGAGCAGTGACTAGTTCAGTACGCTGCTTTGTCTTGTCTATATCATTTGCTGATAGCCGAAGAGAAAATAAACATATAAAAGCTAAACCGCTGGTTTTTCCCTATGACTGTGTGTCTGACTGTCTCGTTGCATCTGTGCAGTCAAGACGTGAGGTGCAGTTGCAGCAGAAGCTGCTGGAGGAGCAGTTCTCCCTGCTGCAGGGAACGGTCTCTGAGGCTGAGAGCATCATCCAGGATGCTGTGGCCAAGCTGGACGACCCCCTGCATATCCGCTGCACCAGCTCCCCAGGTTAAAATAAGCGAACATGCTCACAGAGGGTGCTTAGGAATCCTTAGCTAGTAGTGGTGTTCATGTCACTTAGAATAAAAAGCGAGAGATCCATTCAGTCATCTCAGTTTATATCTACTCATCCAGTATATCTACTCATCATTCCATATATTATTTTTGGATCTAGAAAAAGAATGCATTTCAAACGTTTCCTTTGTCTCTCCACCCACAGATTACCTGGTCAGTCGGGCAGAGGCCACTTTGGGCTCTATTGACAAAGTGAAAAAAGGTCACTCAGACTACCTGACGAACATGGGAGGTGAGTTGCTCATTACTCGGTACTCAGTGTTTTTGATATACTATAGTTAGTCTTTGAGAAACCACAGTGGTAGTCATGAGTGACAGAGCTGAGCTGTGTTGGAAATGGCAGTGATACCTTCTCTCTTCCTCTGTGGTCGTGTTTCTGTTTTCTAGATGCTGGTGGGCTGCTGAGGGCCCTGACCCACTTCTCCCACCTGGCTGCTGACACCATCATCAACGGCAGTGCCACGGCACACATGGCTCCCACCGACCACTCCGACCGTAAGAACATTCTTTTCTTCAAATAGAATGGATTACTGTTTGAAACAGATGTACTGGATGAGATATTGAATCTATTTGGTATGTGATTACTGTGTCAGAATGTGTATCTTACACTTTTGCACTCTGCAGGTCTGACAGAGAATTGCAGGGGCTGTGCCACTCAGAGTCTGCAGTTCCTGAAGGATCTCAAGTCCAAGGCCTCCCTTCAGAGGGCAGACCCGGCCTCCATTCGCATAGTGGTCCAAAAGATCCTGAGGCTGGGGGAGGTGAGGGGCTACTTTTCTCCCTCCATTTCTCTCTCTCTTCTTTTCCTACTTCATCTCATCTCCTCTTCCAATGTTTAGGAGCTGCGACCTAAAGGCATGGATGTGCGACAGGATGAGCTGGGAGATCTGGTGGACAAGGAGATGGCAGCCACGTCAGCAGCCATTGAGGAGGCAGTGCGCAGAATCGATGTGAGGATCACAGCCATATAGACTCTAGAGCACTGTACTGTAGCGAGGAATGCCACATAAAGCTCAACCCTATGTTTTACAACGTGGGTAAGTCATTCTGTATCTAGACGTCTCTCATTTGCCCTTTTTCTGTATCTAAAGGAAATGATGAACCAGGCCCGAATGGACACCTCGGGGGTCAAACTCGAGGTCAATGAGAGGTCAGTAGTATATGTGTGACTTACACTGTTTATGCATTCCTCCCCTTTAACTCACCATGATATTACTCCTTGTTTAATAGAATCCTCTACAGCTGCACAGACCTGATGAAGGTAAGATGACTGTCCTTGTACTTACTGTTTCGAATGACTTACACAAAAGATATGATCGACATCCTAATAATACTTTTTTTTTATTTTGCATACCCTCCTTTTCTCTATCCCACTCTGTCTATCAGGCCATCCACCTGCTGGTCCTGACATCCACCGATCTACAGAAGGAGATTGTTGAGGGCAGAAGGGTGAGTCTTGACATATATAGAATTATTAGAATTGAAAGTTGAAAATGTTGTACTGTAAATCCATCCTATCATTAGCTGACCGCTGCTGGACTTGATGCTCTCTCTCTAGGGTGCAGCCACTATTAAGGAATTCTATGCCAGGAACTCCCGTTGGACTGAGGGACTCATCTCTGCCTCCAAAGCTGTGGGATGGGGAGCCACACAGATGGTGTAAGTGCATTATCAGGAGGGTTGTCTCAGCTTGTTACCCTAGTGTGGTTATTGTGGGTGTTTGTGATGTACAGAAGTATCCCATGTTAGAGGAGGGGGATGATGATGTGATGTTTGTTTGGTTTCTCCCACAGTGAGTCTGCTGATAAGGTAGTGCTGCACACTGGCAAATATGAGGAGCTCATTGTCTGCTCCCACGAGATCGCCGCCAGCACGGCACAGCTGGTCGCATCCTCCAAGGTGAGAAACAAACTCACACAAACTTTTGAGCTCTGTTTATTTTCCTCTATCCCTCATATATTCCCTCAAGGTTCCATTTTAGCTTCTGTTTTGTTCTTAATTTTTATTAATGACTTGGGAAATGGGCGGCAACAAGACAAGTTGCATCAGTATGCAGATGACACGGTCATCTATTCAAAAGATCCTTCTCTGGTTCACGCTGTTGAAGAGTTCCAGACTGTCTTTCAGTCACTGCAGATTTCCTTAAATGGTCTCAAACTGGTCTTGAATGTACAAAATTGTTTAATTCATGACCTTTAGCAGAGCTCGCTCTCAGCTTGAAAAGGTTAGAATTATCACATCTGGAGGCACATCCATTGAAAAAGTGTCGTCCTACAAATACCTAGGTATATGGTTGGACGACAAACTGTTTCAAATTTCATATGCATTATGTTGTGAGGAAGCTGAAATTGGGTTTTTATTTTAGAAATAAGGCTTTCTTCCAGTTTTAGGCTAAAAAGAAGCTTGTTCAAGCCACTTTTCTTTCTGTAATTGATTATGGTGAATTTTTGTATATGCATGCAGCATCTTCTGTGTTACAGAGACTGGACTGTTTATCATGCATCCTTATGCTTTGTTACAAATGCCAAGTCACTCACCCACCATTGCACCTTGTACCAAATGGTGGGTTGAACCTCACTTTATATGTGCAGACAGCTACATTAGTACATGTTCATTTACAAAGCCATTCTGGGGAAACTCCCTCTCAACATCTGTAGCCTACTCCCTTTTACCACTAACAGTTAACAGACGTGACCTACTAGGTGGTTGATATTTAATGTCCCAGAGGCCTTTACCGAGTTAGGCAAGACTATTGTGTACCAGAGGCATAGAATAGCCTACAATCAATGCGTCACCTAGATGTATTAGTGGCCCTCAATGAGTTTAAAACTGATGCAAGACTGTTCAGGAGGAGTGTAAATGTTTCTTGTAGGATGGCTCGTGTATTGGGTTTTATTTTTATTTTGTAATGTTGTATTGGGTGCTGCTGCCAGACTGTTTTGCAGATGTCCCTTGCAGTATCAATGGGCTTTTCCTGGTTAAATTATAAAAACATTACATATACATACTTTCTTCATGCTTCAGGTAAAAGCAGACCGCAACAGTACGAAACTGACAGCTCTCCAGCAGGCTTCTCGCCATGTGAACGAGATGGCAGCCAGCGTGGTGGCCTCCACCAAGACAGGCCAGGAGCACCTGGAGGACAAGGGTTTGTGTTTGTGTGTTTGTGTTTGTGTGTTTGTGTGTGTGTGTGTGTGCCCAACCAAATGGAAGATGTGAATCCTGTCAGGCCCTTATGAGTCATATGGCTGTGTTTTCCTTTCTCTTTCTTCTGAAGATACCATGGACTTCTCTGGCATGTCTCTCATCAAGCTAAAAATGGAGGAAATGGAGTCACAGGTGAGTCCCAGGGCATTTGTTTGTGTTTCTGTCTGTTTGAGCCTGTCTGCATGCATACATGTGTTTCTGTGTGATTGTAACCCTCCTCTACTGTATATATGTCTCAGGTGAAGGTGTTGGAGCTGGAGAATCAGCTGGGTAATGAGCGGCTGCGTCTGGGAGAGCTCAGGAAGAAGCACTATGATATTGCAGGTGTTCCAGCAGCAGACCTCTCAGAGGGCAATGGCCTGGACCCTTCACCTGCCCCTGTTGCACCCTCCTCACCCAAACCCTCCAAGCCTAGTGTCATGAGGAAACCTACCTTGGTTCAGAAACCCAACTTACCGCCTAAAAATATGGTAAGAGACTTAATGGCTGGGTTTGTGTTCATGTTTAAGGTAGTACTTACTGAATGAACTGCCACATTTTCTGTGCTCTCATGCTGCACCGTTAATGGTAAATTCATGTTTCGAATATGTGTGTTGTCTATCGTCGTTGCAGTTCAGGTAGACTGCTGCAGGCTAGAGAAGGACATCTCCATGGTGGATGGTCGGGTTGATCTGAGACAGACAGCCATCGTATGAAGTCAAAACAGGGTACTCCAACCAGACAATCCTCTGTCCCAAACCCAACCTTGCCTCTCTCCCTCTTTCTTTTGCCAAACTGGAACTTGTGCTCCCCTCTTCTTCAGCCTGATTTTATCTCTTGGTGCTTTCTGCCTGTGAAAAAAAAAAAAAAGCTATATCTTTTATAGATAAACCATAATGTGCCACCAAGGCGGTATTCTTTGTTTTTGTGGACCATAATGGTATCAAGGACTTAAAGAGAGAAATTATGCAAATTATTTTGAATGCAACAATGCCATTTTGTGTGTCTGAACTATTTACTTATAGCTACTTTTAAAAGACTGTTGTCTTTTGTATTATTGTATTAGTATGGACAGGATCACTTTAACATCATTAAATGACAGCAAAGTATTGAACTAGGCCATATCTGGGACAGCCTCCTGGTGCACATTGTTTGGGAGCCTTTTTGGTGGAGTGCCTCACTGTATTTTTTTGTTATTTTTCTATGTTGGTTGCTGTGTGGGAAAGGAGGGAGACATTGGCACACAGATCATGCGGAAAAGCACATTTTCACACTATTCGATGCCTCTGCATTAGTTCCAGGGTGTCATTCCCGCTACTTCCCTAGCTTGACCCTATATGTAAGTGGGACTGTAGTCTCGTGCTCCCCCCTTTCTATATCACTACAATCATGATCATCTGTAAGACCAGGGGGTGAGAATGTTTAGAGAAAGATTTCACAACCCTGTTTAGGTTACCACATTTGATTCTAGATTTGACCAATTACCCCCAGATCCAAGAACCGCTCTGTCAGTAGCTATGGACATAAGTACAATTATGTATTTATATACAACATATATAAATTCCCTCAATAGGGAGTTAATCTGCACATATGTGCCCCCTAGAAACTGAATGTCTCTCACACTGGGTTTGTAAAACTGGCTATGTAGTCACAGGACATTGGTTAAAAATGTTGGCACACAAAGGGAATCTCTGTAATTGACAATGAACAATTCTCACCTTTTCAAATTAAATTGTATTTGTCACATGCGCCGAATACATCAGGTGTAGACCTTACAGTGAAATGCTTACTTACAAGCCCTTAACCAACAATGCAGTTAAGAAAAATAAGTGTTAAGTAAAAAATAGATAAGTCAAATAATAATAAAATAAATAACAAATAATTAAAAAGCAGCAGTAAAAGAAAGGGACTTTTCTGCAACTTTATCAGGCTGAAAAGGGACAGGGGATTTAATGTGAGTGGGTGACGGCACAAGGGGTCTGTACAGTAAGAATTATTACATCTGGAGGCACATCCATACAGTATGTGGAACTCTTCTTTTGCTTCTGGGAGCTTCAAATGCTTACTTTTCTGATCTTTCCTCTGTATTAAACATGTATTTTCTATATTCAAATCTAGTAATATATTTTAGTTAAGATTGCTATTACTGTGGTTCTTCCTTATACATGTCAAATAAACAAATGTTACTGGGTGTTTGTTTGTGCCTCTATATTTTGGACACACTAGTTATCATGAGCCGTTTTTTTTTACACTTGTGGAAATTGACCTGTATGGATAGGGCTATATTGAAATGTTTCTTACAGAAGAAATATGAAAAGTATAACTCACTTTACCCCTACCCACATGTACATATTACCTCAATTACCTTCACTAACCTGTACCCCTGCACATTGACTCGTTACAGGTACCCCCTGTATATATATTTTCCCAGTTTGAGCTTGTTTATTCCCGACTTCCCAGTTGCAATGTTTGTCACCGATTCCTTCCAAACCACTCATTGTTGAATTTGCGATTTCCAAATTGTTGTGTAATGTTCATGTCCAATGGCCGATGAGCATCGATACGTTTTATCTATAATTTCTCTTCCTTATTTATCTTCACATGACAAGGATTAAAACGAATTTGCCAGTAGACTTGATTCATGATGATGACTGCTAGCTAAGATTGTGAAAGTAAGTTGTTGACATGATCAGTCCAATCAAAGCTACTGTACATATAACGTGATTTTACGTAATTTCTGTGGCCAATGACCTTGAGCCTCCTTGGAAGGGCACTTGTAATATAACTCTATGGCAGGACCCAAAGGGCTGAAATGTTGGCGCCACTGAAGCATCCATAAACTGGGACCTATAATGTCCCATGCCGGTGGTCTCCAAGTACAGGAATGGGCTTGTGGTCTGTGCACCAACAATTGTAATGGGAATATCCAACAGCCAGTTACCACCAGAGGGTGTAGGGGAGTGCCAGAGGGTGAATTATTGGAGTACTGGTTGTGCTCCAAAAATATGTGCTCTGGCTGGGATAGTCAGATCACTCATATTCTGGGCGTAGTTCGCCTGTAGAGCTTGGTGTTTTGAGGCCTAAAGTGAGTAAGATGAACCTATGGAGAAAGTCATGAAGAGCATCCTGCCAAGTTGTCCTGAGGTGACAATGAGATATTAATTCTGGAGAGAAGAATGTGCTATCTGAGATATATCCTGTGCCTTTTGAATACATGAATACAGATATGGTGCTTTATACTAGCAGTAAGTAGAATGTGTATTAAAAGCTGGCATATTGTTGACTACCTGTGATGTGACTATGATCAGAAGCAATTTTTCCAATCGATGTGGTTTTCAACACGTTTTCAATATTTGCTCAATTTGACACTCAAACATAAAATTGCATAATGTTTTAATGTGATGTGACTATGACCACAAGTTATTTTTCCAATAGATATGGTTTTCAACCCATTCTCAGTGTTAGCTCAATTGTCACACTCAAACATATAAACCTAGCATATTTGTTTGCCTTTTGATTTTAAATTTGATTTTTGTTAATTCTGATGGTTTTATCCCTGCTTTTTCAGGGACCACTGCAAGCTTTCTGATGCCCACAAGGCCTCCTGGTTGACGGAATGTCAATTTAACTTCAAACATTGAAGTTCAAAGTATGAAGTTGAAAATACCGGGGAAACATCACGTGCTGTTTACCCGATTGTGCGCATGGCTTCACGGTCGCCAGGGAAACGTTGCTCTCTTGTTACAACCGGCGGAACAGGCTATTCCTATTGGCTTATTTGTATGTCACTATACACTCGTCAACCATTTAACATTTTGAAAGAGGAGGGTTCATTCAGTTACTAACTTAAAGTGGCAGCTGTAAGTCGCATGGAACTACATTTCTTACAGTTCATTTTGTTAAATGTCATTACGGTCGATTTGAGAAATCGGTCCCACCGGTTGAGAAAATAAACTCGTGTTTCTTTCAACTCAATTCGGTGCGTTTTTGGAACACGAGAAATGGAAGAGTTGAACGAATCTGAGTCGTCCTCACCCGCTTCTGCGTTCCAGAAGGACTTATTTGAGCTGACTGTGGAAGATGTTTATGACATTTCATACGTCATTGGTAGAGATTTGCTGAAAATAAGCAATACAGGCGAGGTAGTCTCAGATTTGCAATTCAAAATTGTGCGTGTTTTGGAGATGTTTGAAACGTTAGTGAATAAGTACAACCTATCGCTGGAAGAGTTGAAAATGGAACGAGACAACTTGAAAAGTGAACTGGCTAGAATCGTGAGAGAAAGTTCTGCAGGGCAGGAAGAGGTGAGTTTCAATTACGTGATCATCTCTAACTGGACTAGGTTCTGTCAGGGCATGTCAAGGTTTTACGTTTCACTGGATTGCTATACACTCAACATTGCAACATACAGCTGTTATGAGTTTCCTTTAAATCAATATCTTCTCTCAGCAAACACTAGGGCCAAACAAACTGATGGTGGACATTAAAGATCCCAACAGACCACGCTTCACAATGCAAGAGCTGAAGGAGGTTCTTCAGGAGAGGAACCAGCTCAAGGCCCAACTACTGGTGGCCCAAGAAGAGTTGCAGCTGTACAAGAGGTAGAATACAGAGCCAGACCTGACCATTTACAACTGCGATCTGGCCAAGACAAAGCAAAGCGACAAAAACAACAACACAGTTACACATGGGAATAAACAAACGTACAGTCAATAACACAATAGAGAATATATGTACAGAGTGTGCAAATGTAGTAAGGTTAGGAAGGTAGGACAATAAATAGGCCATAGTGGCGAAATAAATGACAAATTAGCATTAACACTGGGCTGATAGATGTGCAGATGATGTGCAAATAGAGATATTTCTCCAAAGGTTAAGTTTAAGCACTCATTGCGAATGGTTAAGGTTGGGATAAGTGTCCATCACTGGGACTGGGACACGCAACCCTCTGATCCAGAGCCATTGGATTACGTCCATCTACCATTCCTGTAACAAAACCCAATCCTACTTGATGGTAATAGCACTCACAGTTGCCCCTAGTGGCCGGTTTTGAAGGCACTTCCCGACGGCCTCAGGACATGGATAGACGTCCAAATTAGAAGTAAATCTTGAACAATATCCCTTGGCAATATGTGTAGAATTTCATGAAATTAGTTATACAATTGCAAAATCTTCTCTCCACCCCATGGCAAAATGTGTAGATTTGCATGAAATTAATTCTAAAACACGGGCCGCTAAAATGTTTTGCTCACAAGATGGAGGAAGACCCCCTAAATTTCACTTAAGGCCCCCAAAAGGCTAGGGCTGGGACTGACTGCATAATAGGGTATGCTCACTAACATGGATGTAAATAAATGTGCCAACATTTGAGAAATAAGCTTTCTGTGTTTATGGAACACTTTTTTTTTTTTTTTCCAGCTCAAACATGGTACCAACACTTTAAATGTTGCATTTATATTTTTGTTCAGTGTATGTTCACTGACAGAATGTAATTTCTGTCAGTAGATTTGCTGTATTGCTCAGTTCTATTTAGCTCTGCAGTGAGGGGGAGGGGCACTTTGAGATAGTCCAACACTAATTCAGAGAAGGTTTGCCATTGTCCCCTTTAATGTAGTACCCTGTACTTGCAGTGGGATGCTGCCACAGGGCAAGCAAGCCATGGTAGAGGTTGACCTGGAATCTCCATCCCCTTCGGAACTCGTTCCTGACACAACAGATGAGACTAAAGAAGAGGAACCAAAAGAGGAAAAGACCACCATCAGAAAGCTGTAAGCCATGAGCTTTTTTTTCCACAAGTCAACTTTGCATAACCATTTAACATCCATAGTGAACTGTGTGAAAAGCAAACCTCTTGAAGAGGTTGATTTACACTCTGAAAACACATTGAAGTATTTCAGAGATCATGGTAACACAGGGTGGACATCCAGGGGTAGTTTGTTCTCGCGGTACGTCTCTGCCTTATAATGACCTGCTTGTAACTGGCTGGCAGTGTGGTTTGGAGAATGTGAATGAAGAGAGAAAGCGGATGTAACTGTTGTTGGCCACTTTGAGGCCAGCTCTGCTGCTGTGGTCAGTATTGTTATGGTCTGCCTGATGTGACTCAGTCCAGCCTCAGCAAATTCACGCACTCCCTCTTCACTTCCTTTGTAAAGACCAGTAACTTCTAGGGACCTAAATTGTGTTGGCAAAAACAAATTGCAGAGCATGCTTTCTCAAATGCATTCTGAACTAATTATTATTTCTTTATTTGTAGGTTTTCATTCAGGCGGAAATAAGGACAACCTGTGTGAGGACGTAAAACATTAATGATAAACCGTTTTTTTTTTTAATGCACACGTTTTTTCTATGGTTTCTTTGTATTAGGATAATTTAAAATGTTTGGTAATGAATGGCATTTTTAAACTGGAATGCACGCCAAACTAATGTTTCCTTGAACTTTCCTTGTACAAAAACTAGCTGTAACAGAGGATTCCTTTGTGGTTGAACATTGTGCCAAATTGTGATGAGACTCTGGATAAACTGATGGAACCTTGCAAATCCAGGCTGTATCACAACGGTCCCATAGGGCGGCGCACAATTGACCCAGCATCATCCAGGTTTGGCCGGGGTAGGCCGTCATTGTAAATAAGAATTTGTTCTTAACTGACTTGCCTAGTTACATTTTCTTTTTTTAATTTTTTAAAAAGACAAACGTTCAAGACAGGGGTTACAACAGTAGCCCCAGGATCTCCAAGACTACATGAGCACCCTACTGCCATTGGAATGTTAGCAATTAGGATGTTCACTGAGTATACAAAACATTAACACCTGCTCTGACCATGAGACTGACTAGGTGAAAGCTATGATTCCTTATAGATGCCACTTGTTAAATCCACTTAAATCAGTGTCGAAGGGGAGGAGACAGGTTCAAGGATTGTTAAGCCTTGATACATGGATTGTGTGTATGTGTGCCATTCAGGGTGAATGGGCAAGACAAGATTTAAGGGCTGTTGAACAGGGTATGGTATTAGGTGCCAAGCACACCGGTTTGTGTCAAGAACTGCAACGCTGCTGGGTTTTTCACTCTCAACAGTTTCCCGTGTATATCAACAATGGTCCACCACCCAAAGGACATCCAGCCAACTTGACAACTGTGGGAAGCATTGGCGTCAACATCGGCCAGCATCCCTGTGGAACGCTTGACACCTAGTCTATGCCCTAACGAATTGAGGCTGTTCTGAGGGCAAGAGGTGGGGGGGTATAAGAGCCTACATAAAATGTTACCAAAATTGTCTATCCTGTACATTTTTATGCAAGTTCTGGACATATTCATTGCTCTTTACTGAGTGACTGAGAATAACTTATACTAACTCAGAGGGATTTTGAACTCTACTATTTGACCTCAAATAATAGAGAAGCTGTAAAGAAAGCCATTCAAAAAATATTGCTGTTATAAAATCACTCAAACTATATTTAATCTGTTGCACGTTGTGAAATACTCATACAAGGAGGCTGGACTGTTGCTCATCTTTGTGAATTTTAATAATTGGTACATTTAGTCAAAGACCAAGCTTTTCTTTCTACGATTTGCAAAATTAGCTTCCATGCTAGCCAGATTAGATTAGGGCCTAATTATTAATTTAACATGACCACACAGGGGCGCAGCCATGTGTAGGCCTGGGAGGGCATAGGCCCACCCACTGGGAGAAACACCCAGCTAATCAGAATGTTTTTCCCCACAAAAAGGGCTTTATTACAGATTGGTCTATGTATACATTTCATTTTCTCTCAAAAAGAGCAACTTACATTGTAAATTGTTAAAATTCATTAGGATATTTCACCCATTGCAACAAAAAAAGCTACATTTTAAAATCAAGTATAAGCTGTTTTCCCCGAAGCCAGGAGAGCATTGACGTTCATATGAAAATTGTTGCATCAACTACAACCATACCTAGCATTATAAATTGATCACTTATAAAAAGCAACCTAAAAATAGCTATCATGTTAAAATATCACATCTTCATGGACACACTGGCCTAAATATGGTTAAAAAACGACCTCCAAATCCAGCAATAAATGTAGTTTTAAAAACAAATGAACCCATGTGCCATCTTGAAGGTTATTCTCCACATTCTTCATACTGCCACCGTTTTGCCCAAATGCATTGCTTACAGAAGACAGAAAAACATCAGGCACACGTAATTTGGCTCACCAGACTGCAGTTTGCACTTTAGGGCCAATGGAATGGATAAAAAAAACGTTTAAAAAACGGATTCTCTTTTTGAAGAAATCAATTGCACCTAGTCATTAGAGAGAATATTCTGGTGGCACGTCGGTATTTCAGCCAAGGGTGAGCAGAGATTGATTCCTTGCTGCGGTCACCATAGTCATAAAGCAGTTCTTCCTCTGCCTCAATGTCCCTGGAAGACACCACTATGAGGTGAGGTATTCCACCCATGTCATGGAGCTTGGTCTGGCAGTTGCCATTTTTACTATGGTTTAGCAGCCTTCCCAGACAGGTTGATTCTTTTGTAGCATCCACACTGTAGAGGAAATGAAAGATTTGAAAACATGCATGAGCTAGCTGACAACATTGTGGCAATACATACACTGAGTATACAAAACATTAACACCTGCTACTCAATATTAGGAAGGAGTTTCTAATGTTTGGTGTACTCAGTGTATGCCAGGGTTACTAAATAAAACTGAAAATGAAGTTTGTGTAGATGCCTTACCAGTAGGTTTTGCTGACATAGTGAAAATAGTACATGTAGCAGCCAGTCCTGGGGTCTTGGGCATACAGAGCCTCCCTCTTCTTGGCATCAGCCAGATGCAACAAGTCTCCATGATACTGAATTACAAACTGACCCTTCTTGAAACATCTGACAGCAAACACTCCTCTTTCCTTCCCCTCTACATGTTTGACCTATTGGGGTTCAAGTAGGTAAAAACTAATTCCAGGTTCAGATGATCAGGGTCAGTAAAATGTGACTTTATTTAGAGTCAAAACTAACCTGCAGTCCTTCTTCAAAGTATGTGTTCTGTTGGCAGAGTGTGGTGTGTGTTTTAATGAGTAAATATAGTGACAAGTAAATATTAAGGCTGTCAAACAATTGAGTTAAATACATGATTCTGTAGTTTAAAAGGCAATTTGAATTTGCTCAAATTAGACCCTAAAGAAAGATTTGTCCAATTGGTGCACAATTGGCCCAGCGTCGTCCAAGTTTGGCCGGTGTAGACCGTCATTGTAAATAAGAATTTGTTCTTAACGGACTTGCCTAGTTTAAAAAAGTTTAAAATACTATGCTTTGATTGTAGGGGAAGGATGAATGTTCTTGAAGTTGAACACTTGCGTACTCTAAACTTCAGGCCTTTAAATTATGTTTTCCCAATTTCGAATTGAAGGGTTTACTATAGTAAGAAACATTAAACCTGTCCAACAATTATGAATTCCACAGAAGTCAATAACTGATCAGCCAGGTCTGAGTATGTAATACAGCTATTAGATGTAGCCTAGGTTGCTTCTTCATGACCATGTTCAACATGAACTAGTCACAAGCTGCTACTACTAGAATTTAGATAATTTGCTTAAATATTGACTCGAGAACTACAACAAAAACACTAGACAAATGGAATGGATATCCTGTTGTGATTAAAATCATTGTGGGAAGTTAAGAATTATATCGAGAGGCATTCGCCATAGCATTGTAAATATTATTTTGGTTAGCTAGCTAACGTTAGCATAACTACCTTGCTACTTCTGTACAAATAATGTTTTTTTTGCTGTCATCTAAATGCCCGGGAATGTGTTTATGGTGAAGTTTCTGTACATTTAAGCACCACAAGAGACAGCGCTACATGACAGAAGATGCTGCCATAGTGTGCACTGTTGTTGCGCTTAATTGGGTCCATGCAGAAACCAGGTGCAGAAACCAGGTGCAGAAACACGGTGCAGAAACACGGTGCACTTAAAGGGTCAGTGGGTGAAGAAATTGAGATGCAATTAATGCGTAAATGTTTTACGGCATTAAGATGGAATGTATATTTACATCCCTAGTAAATATACATTAGCCTCCCAGCCAGGGTGATGAATGGGTTAAGACTGGAAGGGACAATAATCTACTCCACATTATTCCATTCTGAGCAAAACTTCTGGGGTACTATGGTTGATCCTGAAGCACAACTCACTCTGGCATTATATAATGACCTTCAATTCATCTTTGCTTTTTCTGGAACTCTGTCTAATCGGATAATAATCTGTGACCTTCCTGTTTGGGGAAGCGCTGCCTTCTGCTCTGGATGAAAAGAGAACAGTATTCCAGACTGAAACAAGGGGTATGTTCCAATGGTCAGATGATCTGGTCATGAAGTGCTGGCCTGACCAACAAATACTGTGCTCCATTTAAACAAATATTTTGATGTGTCAACATGACTTTCACTTTTCGACTAGCCTGCCTCTTAGATTTGAGCTTGGTGACATCTGGTGCAGGCCCTGGGTTGGGGTGCGATTAAGGATCCTCCTTGACCTTCAAGCTAGTTGTTTCTCTGGGTTGAAGAGCCAGGCAGTTCCTCACTTTATTATCCTCTTGCCGGGACACGCCAGCTTGAGAGTTAACTTGATTCTGTCTCACTGAATAGAACAGTGGGGAATGAAGCACAGTGTACATCAGACCTGGTTGCATAAGCAAAACATACTGTCTAAATAAACAATTAGTTGTGTCATAAGACATTGGTCAGTGGACACTGCTGCTATTCACACACAGGAAATTATTCTAAGGGTCACTCAACTCAGATCTCCTGACTATCAAAGAACTTAGAGGTAAACAAAACATATGGAGTGCAAGCATCACACGTGGAGTGCAAGTGTCGCATGGCTCGAGGCCCTGGACCGCCCTGTGCAATGTCACGAGATGGCTACCACCCATAGATAGATAGATAGATAGATAGATAGATAGATACTTTATTGATCCCCAAGGGGAAATTTCTTTGTACATAGTCATGGAACACTGGTCAGTCACATTAAATAATGTTTACATACTGTTTTACCCACTTCTTATGTATATACACTGTATTCTAGTCAAGGCCTATACTATTTAACTATTGCAGTACATATACTACTTCAGATATACTACATATTCTATTCATATATTGTCTATTCATTCCATCACACACACACACACACACAACCAAAAGTGTGTGGACACCTGCTCGTCGTACATCTCATTCCAAAATCATGGGTTGGTCCCCCCTTTGCTGCTATAACAGCCTCCACTCTTCTGGGAAGGCTTTCCACTAGATGTTGGAACATATATTTCTTAATTCCATGCTCTTCCTTTTTAGATGTGTGTATTGTTAGATATTACTGCACTGTTGTAGCTAGAAACACAAAACAAGCATTTCGCTACACCAGCAATAAGATCTGCTAAATATGTGTATGTGACCAATACAATTTTATTTGACATCTGGTGGGTTTTTGAGGTCTTATTCAGACGATAACCAATATTGTATGGTTTAGAAAGTCCAAGTAATAGATTTCAGCAGATCATTTAACAGCCATTATTGGTGGTGGATGGGAAAACAAATGGTGGGTTACCTTTAGCTTGTTTTGATTTCTACGTTTGTAGAGTCAATTTCTCAGGCACATTTTCTTCTTGGCTGAGAACTTACACATTAATGTTTTCATAATGGGTGAATGGATGCAACATGCACTGGTGCAACTTAGCTAACTAACATCTGAAAAGTATTGATGACCAATACTTTACTGTATTAGTGCTATATTTCCAACACAATACGTTAGCCCATTCATTTCTGGTTTATTTTCCTGTCTCCTTTTCGATTTGTTTGGGCTGAAGGTTTCCCTCGGGTCCGTTGTAGGTGCTCAGCACTTTTTTCTTCCCTTTGAATGCAAACATGTCAGGAGGTTAGCCTTGATATAGCCTACCATATCCAATGTTTATTATAACTAGGTAGCTGATAACTAGTGTCAAAAAATGTGGGACAAAAATAAACAATGCAGGCAAGAGCAGAGCACATAAATACAAAAAACACTGTAAACAAAAATATGAATAAAATGAAGACAGATCATTATCATACATCAAATATTGTATTGTACAGTACAAATACTTTGTTACTAGCCATGTCATTTGAGGGAATTTAGGAAAACTACAAATTCATAGTTTCATGATTGGAGGCTTAATCTGGGCGTCTTTGAAAATGTTCATTTATTAATATAATTTCCTCAATAGTATTACATTTACAATGAAATTATTTTAACGTCTCTGACTAACCTTAGTCAAATTAAGGACGCAACTTGTTACTGTAACGTTAGATAACTAGCTAAAGTTAACTACCTCAAACAGCCCTGTTTCGATTTCTCTGCTTACCTTTTGCCATTTCAACTCTCCCACAACTAGACAGTATGTGCACAAGTTTGCGTATACGTTTTGCAATGTTCGCGTGTGCTTCGTTTTGTTTGTTTAGCTAGCGAACAAACGCATAGATAGAAGCCGACTAACTAAGTCACCACCACGCACCGTGCACAGAATAACAACAAAACGGGGACCTGATATTTAAAAAGTTAGCTACTGCGTCCCTGATTGGTTAAACACTACTCTATTAGCATGTGACTGGCATGGCGCGAAACACATTTTAGATGACAAATGTATGCAGAGGATGTGAGTTGTCTGCCCTTGACGTGATAAAAAAAAAAAAAATGAATTCGTGCATTGCAAATCGATTCAAAATCTCAGTAAGCGAGTAGGCTACATCGTGTTTTCATTCGGTTTTCCTAATATGGATGAATTGATATATATGTTAATCTGATAACGATACATGTTACCTTCAAATATTATTTGTTCTCACCTTCTGTTTCTGTGTCTATTTTAGGACTCTTGCTTTACCAGTTATATATCTCGCCATCACTACACAGCCTCAAAGTAGTTCAATGCTTGTTATTAATAACATTTTCTAAACTGGGTGATTTGAGCCCTGCATTCTGGTTGTCTGAAAGCCGTGGTATAATACAATTATTTTTACTGTTGTAAATACGTTTGTAACCAGTTTATAATAGCAATAAGGCACCTTGGGGGGTTTGGGGTATATGGCCAATATACCACACCCCTCCGGCCTTATTGCTTAAGTGTCATGATTATGTAGCGTCAATTACGTAAGAGTAGGCTATATTTTTCATTATTAAACATTATACTGTAACAACAATATGTGTAGGATAATAATTATTTAATTGTAATAATGTCCTTATTACAATATATTTTGAGTTACGTTATTCTTATTACTAGCACAGACTGTAGCTGTATGGTCAGTCAACTAAAGCATTCTATTTTTAATTTAGTCATCCGTGTTTAACATTCACTTTTTGTATATTTTGTCTTAAAACTATAACCGAATACACTATAATAATAGGTTTAAATACATTTTTATAAAACGTGTAATTTTTTAAAATAAATGTTGTAAAAGTTATCGTAAGAAAGTAGTTTTTGGGGTCAAATAAGCATGTATGTGCTATTGTGAGGATATATTGCATTGTGGGTGTCAATATAAACTGACGGCCATATTTGCCGGTGCTGCTCTGCTGTAAACAAAAAGTGTCTGAGGGAGACAGAGACGCTTCATTGGATTTTAGGACGATTTTTATTTCTTTAATTTATAATGTCTCTAGGAATGTCTTACAAGCCCAACCTCCATCAGCATGTTCCCGGAACTTCCGTGAACCAAGGTGAGGAGGAAATTTCGGTTAATATTTAGTCTAGATTCTGTTTTGTCGGGTGTAAAATTCGATGTTGTAATGAATACCTGGGGGAAGCCCGTGACTGTAGTTTTTGTCCAGTTATATGTATAGGGTCAGATCCTGAGAGCTGATTCATATCCGCCATTATTACGAATCATAAAACCCTTTCCCTCTCGTGCATCCGTAAAGTTTATAATTCGGCTGTTCACTCGTCTACCTAAACAGAACACGCGTACTCTTGTCGGATTTTCTGTCAGGGTGGATGCTGTAACAATGTATATTAAATGTATCACTTTGGCTTCTTAATTCTATCCGTACGGCTTCCTCCATGATTGTTTCCCCAAGGCTAATGATTGATCTGGATGTGGACCGTTCTTTGACCCATTGATGACACCTAGTGTTCGCTGAGCCTCATTGCATCTTCATCTCAACCCCCCCCACTCATTGAAACAATACCTTAAATTAAAATTGAATAAAACTTTAAGCCACTTATTCCTGGCCAATTTCAAATTATTAATTCCAAATAAATTTCATAATGCATGCATGTATGGCATGTGGCATATAGTATACTGTATATATTTTTATTTGTTCACTCTTTCAACAGTTGCTGTTGTTCACTCTACTTCAACAAGCATATCAACACTGCAATCTTACAGGCCAGTAGTGAATGACTATGGACCACCATCTTTCGGCTTTTCACAGGTAAAGCATGACATTGTAAAACATGTGTTGGATGATAACAAGCATTATCTATTGTGATAGATAGGTTATACAACACATTTTAAATGTTGCCAAATGTATTTTTTTGCAGCACAAAGTATGAGATGTTTTCACCCACATGACTTCCACTGACTGGATGTTTTTTGTTTGACGCACCGTTCTCGGTAAACCCTAGACACTGTCATGCGTGAAAAGCCCAGGAGGCCGGCCCTTTCTGAGATACTGGAACCGGGACGCCTGGCACCAATGTCGCTTAGGTCACCCATTCTAACGTTCAATCGAACAGTAACTTGATGCCTGTCTGCCTGCTTTATATAGCAAGCCACGACCATGTGACTTACTGTCTGTAGGAGCTAATCATTTTTGTGAACAGGGATTGTACCTAATAAACTGTCCACTGAGTGTATGTTAGTGACTAACTGACATAAGTCACACTGTTTCATTTGCAAACCATTCTTTGTTTTATTGTATCACAGAGTTCAAGTGGAAGTCAAGTGCCTCAGAGTAAATATGCAGAACTGCTAGCCATTATTGAAGAGCTTGGGAAGGAGATAAGACCAACTTATGCTGGGAGCAAAAGTGCCATGGAGAGACTAAAGCGAGGTATGTGCTTGCCTTGCCTATTCATGCACTGTAATGCCAGCGCCTTACAGTCCATTCACAAACCTATCTGCCGTGCAGTGGAAATGCCCCGGCGCTCTGTCTAAATGTTAATCTTCGCTTGCAATATGGTTTGATCCTTGCTTGCAATAGGTCTTTTGACATTTTAACTCAACTTAATTATCATCCAAAAATAACTTAAAATTGGAATCCATAGCGGTGAAACTGCCACGTCCGTTTGCGATATTAGAACAACAGACGTTACTTCAAACATTGTTTTTCCCCCCTGTGATATCATTGTACATCATTGCACGCATGGTACTGTAGAGTATGTGCTATGATTTTTTTTTTTACCACAGTGTAGAATGCTCCTCTGCCCTGTTAAAAAAAAAAGTGGCACTGTTTCACCAAATGCAGATATCAGCTTTAAACGCCAACACCGGTAGAAATCCACTTTTTTTTTAGCTGAAAGACGATGGCCAGAGCTTATGATTTGCACAACTATTTAAGTCAATAAGTCATCGTTTTATTCAAGTATGATATATTTGGGTGTGAAGTAGGACCGGGACGATACCAGTATTGCAATACTCTTTAGTGTCGTGGCAAGAAAACAAAACACAAAGCGTATTAAACTTCATTAGGAAAACACCCCATATGTTGGAAACAAACATCATTATGTCGTCACATTTATTTATTTTCCAAGATATAGCACACAATATATTACATACAGCAGGTTTTTAGAGGACGCATATAGTTTGGTCTGCTTCATGTTTTAATTTTTGCCATAGAAAATTTGAATGTTACCACCCACCAGCATCTATCTATCTATCTATCTATCTATCTATCTATCTATCTATCTATCTATCTATCTATCTATCTATCTATCTATCTCAGCAAAAAAAGAAACGTCCCTTTTTCAGGACCCTGTCTTTCTAAGATAATTCGTAAAAATCCAAATAACTTCACAGATCTTCATTGTAAAGGGGTTGAACACTTTCCCATGCTTGTTCAATGAACCATAAACAATTAATGAACATTTACATCTGGAACGGTCATTAAGACACGAACAGCTTACAGACGGTAGGCAATTAAGGTCACAGTTATGAAAACTTTGGACACTAAAGAGGCTTTTCTACTGACTCTGAAAAACACCAAAAGAAAGATGCCCAGGGTCCCTGCTCATCTGTGTGAACGTGCCTTAGGCATGCTGCAAGGAGGCATGAGGACTGCAGATGTGGCCAGGGCAATAAATTGCAATGTCCGCCTAAGACAGAGCTACAGGGAGACAGGACGGACAGCTGATCGTCCTCGCAGTGGCAGACCACGTGTAACAACACCTGCACCAGGATCGGTACATCCGAACATCACACCTGCGGGACAGGTACAGGATGGCAACAACAACTGGCCGAGTTACACCAGGAACACACAATCCCTCCATGAGGAGATGGACTGCAGTACTTAATGCAGCTGGTGGCCACACCAGATACTGACTGTTACAGGGACACATTATTCCATTTCTGTTAGTCACATGTCTGTGGAACTTGTTCAGTTTATGTCTCAGTTGTTGAATTCTGTTATGTTCATACAAATATTTACACATGTTAAGTTTGCTGAAAAATTAACACAGTTGACAGTGAGAGGACATTTCTTTTTTTGCTGAGTGTATGTATGTACAGTGGGGAGAACAAGTATTTGATACACTGCCGATTTTGCAGGTTTTCCCACTTACAAAGCATGTAGAAGTCTGTAATTTTTATCATAGGTACTCTTCAACTGTGAGTGACGGAATCTAAAACAAAAATCCGGAAAATCACATTGCATGATTTTTAAGTAATTAATTTGCATTTTATTGCATGACATAAGTATTTGATACATCAGAAAAGCAGAACTTAATATTTGGTACAGAAACCTTTGTTTGCAATTACAGAGATCATACGTTTCCTGTAGTTCTTGACCAGGTTTGCACACACTGCAGCAGGGATTTTGGCCCACTCCTCCATACAGACCTTCTCCAGATCCTTCAGGTTTCGGGGCTGTCACTGGGCAATACAGACTTTCAGCTCACTCCAAAGATTTTCTATTGGGTTCAGGTCTGGAGACTGGCTAGGCCACTCCAGGACCTTGAGATGCTTCTTACGGAGCCACTCCTTAGTTGCCCTGGCTGTGTGTTTCGGGTCGTTGTCATGCTGGAAGACCCAGCCACAACCCATCTTCAATGCTCTTACTGAGGGAAGGAGGTTGTTGGCCAAGATCTCGCGATACATGGCCCCATCCATCCTCCCCTCAATATGGTGCAGTCGTCCTGTCCCCTTTGCAGAAAAGCATCCCCAAAGAATGATGTTTCCACCTCCATGCTTCACGGTTGGGATGGTGTTCTTGGGGTTGTACTCATCCTTCTTCTTCCTCCAAACACGGCGAGTAGAGTTTAGACCAAAAAGCTCTATTTTTGTCTCATCAGACCACATGACCTTCTCCCATTCCTCCTCTGGATCATCCAGATGGTCATTGGCAAACTTCAGACGGGCCTGGACATGCGCTGGCTTGAGCAGGGGGACCTTGCGTGCGCTGCAGGATTTTAATCCATGGCGGCGTAGTGTGTTACTAATGGTTTTCTTTGAGACTGTGGTCCTAGCTCTCTTCAGGTCATTGACCAGGTCCTGCCGTGTAGTTCTGGGCTGATCCCTCACCTTCCTCATGATCATTGATACCCCACGTGGTCAGATCTTGCATGGTGCCCCAGACCGAGGGAGATTGACCGTCATCTTGAACTTCTTCCATTTTCTAATAATTGCGCCAACAGTTGTTGCCTTCTCACCAAGCTGCTTGCCTATTGTCCTGTAGCCCATCCCAGCCTTGTGCAGGTCTACAATTTTATCCCTGATGTCCTTACACAGCTCTCTGGTCTTGGCCATTGTGGAGAGTTTGGAGTCTGATTGATTGAGTGTGTGGACAGGTGTCTTTTATACAGGTAACGAGTTCAAACAGGTGCAGTTAATACAGGTAATGAGTGGAGAACAGGAGGGCTTCTTAAAGAAAAACTAACAGGTCTGTGAGAGCCGGAATTCTTACTGGTTGGTAGGTGATCAAATACTTATGTCATGCAATAAAATGCAAATTAATTATTTAAAAATCATACAATGTAATTTTCTGGATTTTTGTTTTAGATTCCGTCTCTCACAGTTGAAGTGTACCTATGATAAAAATTACAGACCTCTACATGCTTTGTAAGTACGAAAACCTGCAAAATCTGCAGTGTATCAAATACTTATTCTCCCCACTGTATGTATGTATGTAAAAAAATAGTACAAATAAAGAAAAACCCTTGAATGAGTAATATTCCCCCCCAAAAAAATCTGTAGACAGTCCTAACTCCTGCCATACACCCCCAGTCAAAAGTTTGGAATATTACTCATTCAAGGGTTTTTCTTTATTTGCACTATTTTTTACATTGTAGAATAGAAGTGAAGACTTCAAAACTATGACATAACACATATGGAACCCTTGAATGAGTAAACCCTTGAATGAGTAATATTCCAAACTTTTGGCCCCAAGTGTGCGTGTATGTATATATATGCGGTCCGACTTCATATATATATATGACCATTTTATAATTGGTATAATTGCGTGATATTTACAAACCCGCTCCCCCGTCACCCCAAGATGAATGGGCTGTATGCCCCCTTGGGTTCTCGAGAGCTAGTGCTTACCTTGTGGAGCCTTAATATGCACCATTGGGTTCTGTAAAGTTATAATTTGACGTTTCATGGACCTTTTCTATTGTTTTTCATTTGAAGGTATCATTCATGCCAGGGGGCTTGTACGTGAATGCTTGGCAGAAACAGAGAGGAATGCAAGGTCCTAACAGGAAAAGTTGTTGGATTGAATTGGACCAACTCTCCAGACTGAAGATCTACAAGACTCAAAAGACGAAGCTCTTAGTCAATACTTTTATTGGACCAATAAAAACTAAAAGTTCATTGTTTTTTTTAACTGCAATGGCACGTTGGGCTTTTACATAAACAGTGACCTATGAACTGTACTTGACAGGAATTTCCTGGTTTTATTTGTGTTCCCCTTGGAAATGCCTAATTTCAATATTACTTGTATGAATAAAAAATTATGAAAACAAACAAAAATGCATGTTATGTAGCAATGCCCCTATCATTTAATGAAATTTGCATGGCTTTTATAGTGTAAGAGTATATAAAGGGAATTTTAACAATGGATGAGTTCTACTTATAGCTAATATACTTAGTAGCTACTATAGCTACCTAACTATATTACTATAGTAAATATAACATATACTATAATAGTTACAGTATCTTTTTACTATTGTAGCTATACCATTTTTAAATATATTTAAGCATGAGGGATAGGTGCTTTTAGCAACGCGGGTGTATTTACATACACTAGCGTTGCTTTAAATTGTATTGGGTTGCACAAAATCAGTCCATGGGAAGCCAGACGTTATCCTTTTTTTTTTTTTTTTACATGAGGTAAGCAGAGAGGAAGTGTGTCTGGTTTGAAAAGTCTGTTTAATAATACGATTCTTTAGATATTTTGTTTAAAATTCCACCCGCCATAATGACCAACAGTCCTGACCACCGGCACAGTAAGTCTGGCTTCCCACGGACTGTTTTTGTGCAACCCAATACAATTTAAAGCAACGCTAGTGTATGTACAAAAGGAATAGTGCTAAACACTGTTAAACACACCACATTATGGGTGAACTATTGTATTAAAGTTATTGTTTGCATATTTGTATTTATTTCCCAGTGTAATAACTTATTTCCATAAAAATTATTGAAAATAAAATACTGACATCATTCCTCTGTTTTAGACAGATTGATAACAATATAATTGATTTCAATAGGTCCTCTTTATTTACAATCACGATGAGGTTGGAGACATTTGTTGATCAGTCTAAATGTTATGTTTACGCATCCTTTACTTGCCCTTTTCCTCGTGTTGTTCCTTTGTATTGACTTCTTATTCTTCAGAATGTCTCTCTCTTGTAGGTGACCTCAAGATTCTCCCTCATTATCTCCCAAGCTTGTCACAGATTTAGCTGGTGGTACTTTGTGGTATAGACACGGGCTGGAATGCAGTTTTAACCAATCAGCATTTAGGATTAGACCCACCCGTTGTATAAAGCTGATTAAACTCGTTGCATTCTAAGCTGAAGATCATCATCAATTTAAGAAATCCCCCCGGGATCAATAAAGTATCTATCTATCTATCTATCTATCTATCTATCTATCTATCTATCTATCTATCTATCTATCTATCTATCTATCTATCTATGATTAGTCAGTGGTAAATGTAAAAGTTGTCAAAAGATATAAATAGTAAAGTACAGATACCCCCAAAAACTACTTAAGTAGTATTTTTGACTTAAGTTCTTTACAACACTGGGACAAAAGTGAGACACCAATCAATGTTAGACAATGCCACTTTGGATGTGCCTGAGCAACACACAGTTGCTGATTTTGTTGGTCACCTGACCACCAGGTCCAGACCCTCTCACAAACTGCTCGTCTTCATTCAGGACAGGGAGGTCAATGTAATATTTCTTACCGGCTGACTGAAAGTGTGACAAGCCAACGCGTGGCACAGTGAAAGGTTGTCGCCCCGAGGGTACCCATGTTATCCTCCCTGTCACTTGACAGATCAGATTAACAAATTATCTTAACGACATTTACAATGGGCATTTCCCACCCAAATTACGTGACAGCGCTCAGTTTGCATTTACACTCAGTTTACAGTGTTTCAATAACGCAGCAGACACATGTAGGTGAAAATAAAATGTATACGTTTGCATTTACGGTTGCAAAAGTCCCTTCCTGATCACTATACAGCCTCCGCCAATCAAGTTTACCATCTACTTTTTCTTCCCTCTTGGATTGGTGGCTATGAACCAACAGTTGCGCACTATCGCCACCACCTGGAGTGGAGTATAAGACGGACCAACATCTCAGTCAAAGATTTGTATAACTAACCCAAGATAGACCAGAGCCTGTCGTTTCCAATGGGAGCAAATTAATCATAGTAGGCCGAACAAGCAAGGACGTTGGCAGAACCATACACGAGCTAATGAGATCCTATTGGCGCGTGCTAGTATTTATTAACATTTCCGTTCGGGAACGGCAAATCTGGGAAGTGCGCTTGTGTGCAATAACTCAATTCGCCCTTGCACTCCTTCTAAACCATTTTTGAAACTTAGGCAAAGGGTAAAGTATACAAAACAGATTCTAGCTTTGGAAACAGAAAACTGTATTGAGGCCACTGGGCTTCTTCTCGTCACCATATTTGGTAGTGAGTGGAAACACCAACCGGATGCTTCAAATTTATACATCTGGTGAAATATCTGGCTCATTGTTCTATCTTTGCCTCGGTGAATGCTATCATGGTTGACACAATATAATTTTGCCACTGAACAATCTATTGTAGAGCATAATCAAATGGTAAACAGGATCTGTTTGGGGAAACAGTAAGACAGCCCCCTCCATATTCTATAATTTGTTGACCTATTCACAATCAAACTTGGAGGGAAGTATATTTATCTAGTGTTTTTGTGAGTGTGTGATGACAGTATAGATAGTAGTAATAGGCATTATCTCTCATATAATAGACAGCAGAGCAGCCTGGGCCTATGCAGATTCCAGATGTTGACCAAGCACCCTTCACCCTCCCTCGCTCCCAGCCCAATAATCTTCTGTTGATCCATTAGTGGTGAGATCTGGGATGACAGTGTGGAATCAAGTGATATTTCACATTTTTAGAACCAATGCAATTTGGTTGATAATGGAGTACTATTTCCTTAGACACCACAAATAGATTGGATCAGGTGACTCTCAGTTTTGCATCCATATTATGTCACACAAGTGAGAAGGTTTCTGTGGGTTTGGCTCATATATATAAAGGTCTGGCTATAAACAATGCAACAACATCTGGCTGCAAGGCCCCATGTTGCCTTAAAGCAGTGATCACCAACCGGTCGATCTCCAAGGCATTCTGATCACCAAACATTTCTGTAAAAAACCCAAGGACCCTTGCGTTCCTATTTTTTTTATTCAATTTTGCACTTTGTCGGTAGATGCACTTGTTCCCATTTTTAACAATTTAATGTGTCTAGTTTCTGAGATCTAGTGAAGCTAGATCTCAGCCTACCCGGCAGGCCCAGAGAATAAATAAAGTGCAGCTATAGCTTACCGATGGCCAATCAGATAGCTCAGATCGCCGTGACGGCACAGTTTCATTGAGCCATAGACTGTAAAAAGCATTGAACGCACAGCAAAGATGAAACTTTTAAAACCATGACTAGAGAGAGACTCAACTAATACAGCAAAGAGCTGCAGTTTTTAATGTGTAAATTCTTGTTTAAATTGTTGGTCAGCAGTACTGTCAACACTTTGTTCAACACCTTTTATAAGCCATAAAATGCATGTTCGCCCCCATACATAATAATACGAAATGCTCTGAGACCAGGTTGTCTAACCCTAACCCTAACCAATATAATGTTAGCGTTAGCCACCTAGCAACAAGACATTTAAATTCGTAACATATCATTTGTATTGTAAATTCGTAACAAATTGTACAAATTGTAATTCGTAATATATCATTTGAAATATATGATGGACATCCACAAATACATATGAAAACGTAACATATCATGCAAAATGGAGGGAGACATATTTACATTTACTATGTTAAAAGTCCGGGTTGATTGTATAGCTATAACATTACCACTGTCGTATGCACAACCTGAATTTTTCCTTTACGTCACTTTATCCTTTCATAAGAATGCATCATATTGCTCTGTTTGCGGAAATGGGTTCTGCACGATCATTTGGCCAACAGGAGGCGCATTCCATTTGACCTGAGCGCGAGAGTGAAGCAAGTTCATAGCTGTAGTTCACGTATAGCAAACAAGACTAGACCGCTCTCCGAAGCTCAGGATGGCGAGTATCTTCACCAAATATTCGCTATACTCTTGATTCAGGAGGATATACAGACTTCTCTTTTACCAGTGTTCGAATCCGCTGGACTATCTGAGCGTGTCTTTCGCTTGAGGGAGAACTGAAGTGAAGGCAGAAGGCAACTCGTGTGTGAATTACTACTGAATACAGGGAAGTCAAGGACGTTCAGTACATGGCTTTTCCGTCGGTTTACTACCATAAAGCTTAGGGCCACCGTAGTTATTTAGTCAAGGAAATGTGAGGACTCGGATGCAGCTTGAGACAGATGATGAGCCGTCCCTAATTCCTGTTTTACATGAAGTCGTTAAACTATCAAACGGCCTCAAGACGAAGGAAAGGAAACGGTCCCAATTAATCGTGGGCTACATTGTAACATTTCAAACTGGTATTAAATGCCACCTTGTATTGTATTTCTGTCTGCTGAGTAGAGGAAACAGCACGCGCTCTTGAAAAAAAAACAGAGGGAACGGGCCAATGAACTTTGATTTTGGGTGAGTGCTTTAGAATTCTATTTCAGCGTACTGGTGTGCATCCTTTTTCATGCAGGGTACGTGATGCGCATTGGAAGCCATTAATTTGTGAATACCGTGCCGCGATGTTGCTAGGTAACTGACTTAGTGTAAAGATGGTAGGTTTACTTTGGATCATAGTGAAAATCTCGGAACAATTTCAGTCCTTTCCCCCCACAGAGAACAGTAATTCAATATCCAATTGGATGTGAAATGTTAACCATGTTCACGCTCAGATGTAAGTGTATGTCTAGTAGTAGTAGCTGAATGATGCGATGCCGTAACGGGGAAATCAGGTTTCGGGGTAATCAGGTTTCGGGGAGAGGGAGCCTGAGAAAGGCAGTGAACAAGTCACCAAGTCACCATCAACAATGTCTTCATCAGCACACTAAAGATATATCAATTAATGTAAAAGATAACTCATTAATTAACTCTGAATTTGTTGAATGTGGTTGAAAAGAGACTCATTGTAACAATTTAAACTATTTCCTCTGTTTGGTAATTGGTTTGGGGAACGGTTTAATTGTTGCCTGTCACTTGTAGTGGTGCTTGTTATCATCTGAAGATTGTGTAACATGTTGCACATGTGAGTTGTTAATAAAATTCCACTACCTTTTAAAGTCTTGAGAATCTGCAGCTATGGATTCAGTACTAATTCATCATGCACACCTTAGCCCAGCCAATGCTTATCTCTAGAACAGGATGGGCAACCTTGGGCCACAAAAATTGGGCTAAGGCCGCTGTGGGTTGGGCTAAGGTATGCTATACCAACACATGCAGTTAAAGCCGGCCCGAGCCTTTTGGGGGCCTTAAGTGAATTTGCTGAAATTCTACCCATTTGCCATGGGGCGTAGAGAGTCTAATCTTTTTTGTCACATGCGCTGAATACAACAGGTGTAGATCTTACCGTGAAATGCTTACTTACAAGCCCTTAACCAACAATGCAGTTCAAGAAATAGAGTTAAGAACATATTTACTAAATAAACTAAAGTAAAAAACAAAATAAAAAGAACACAATAAAATTACATAACAATAACGAGGCTATATACAGGGGGTACCGGTACCGAGCCAATGTGCGGGGGTACACCACTCTAGCCAACGCTTGGCATTGCACATGGTGATCTTAGGCTTGTGTACAGCTGCTTGGCCATGGAAACCCATTTAATGAAGCTGCCGACGAGCAGTTCTTGTGCTGACGTTGCTTCCAGAAGCAGTTTGGAACTCAGTAGTGAGTATTGTAACCGAGGGCAGGCAATTTTTACACGCTTCAGCACTCGGCGGTCCAGTTCTGTGAGCTTGTGTGGCCTACCACTTTGCGGCTGAGACGTTTCCACTTCACAATACACTTACAGTTGACCGGGGCAATTCTAGCAGGGCATACGTTTGACGAACTGACTTGTTGGAAAGGTGGCATCCTATGACGGTGCCATGTTGAAGTCACTGAGCTTTTCAGTAAGGCCTTTCTACTGCCAATGTTTGAGTTTGGAGATTGCATAGCTGTGTGCTCAATTTTTGAAGGGGTGTCCACATACCTTTGTATATATATATATATATATATATATAGTGTATATCACACCTGCACAGACCCACTAGCGCACTCCCCATTTCCAGCACCTGCATCACTTTCTGCCACATGGCCTGAAACGGCACCATTTTGTTTCTCTCTGTAGCCCACGCGCTTTTCATTATTTAAATATTGAATCATTAAAAAAATGTTTATTCTACGTTTTTTTCAAGATGAGTGAAGAGAATCGTCCACCCCACCGGGTATCTCCCTGCACCCCCATATTCTACTAGTCTAACTCAACAGTAAGTTGAAACCCAGACTGAGTGGGAGCTGCCAGTTTCCCATCCCTGCTCAATGATATTAAGAGCAGTAGCAGGCATGCCCTGTTTGTTGCCCTTCTGTCTTTTAGGGTGTAAATATTAGTCAGTTCTCTCCTGACACCGTGACATATCTGGATCGCTGTGTTCATATTTTGTCTATTTTCACAGAATGTATTTTCCAACATAAGGTGTGCAACTAAACCGTTTTGTTATAGCAGGGAAATAATTATATTGATTGGATCTGTTATACATGGTAGTCTCTTGGAGTGATCTTGTGTTTTTCATCCAGGTTTTGTAATTGTCTCTCGGTCAGTCTTTTTAATAAATGGAATTATTAAGCTCTGACTGCAACATCACCTGCATGTTTGTTTCACTTGATTAGTCTGCCAAACTGAAGAGTGATTGTGTAATATCCATCAATTAATTTTTTATTATATACAGAACTCCTGACCATGTCTCTTTATGCAGCTGTCAGTTTGGTTAGGTTTTGTGGGCTTCCATGGTGAGGTGCACTCCCCAGTCTATAGTAGTTGAGGCCAGGGTGACTCATTCTCAAGTGCTGACAGGGGCTGTGGCCACTGCTGCCCAGATGATGGTTCTGCACTGAAGGGCAAACTTGATGCAGTGCCGTTGTTCTGAAGGGCGTCCGCCCTACCACAGGGGCACTGTGCTGAAAGCATGCACATTTTATCGGTAAATGTATGATTCTCAGGCCAAAAGGTGCAGGTTTACCTTCAATAATTGTGTTAACAAAGTAACTGAACCCACCTACTGTAGCAGATCGTGAAGACCCTCCAGGCCTGTGCAAAGGGCAACATGGCATCTCTCCAGCCACACACCATCAACACACTGATAGAGCGGACGTCCTCCTCAATGGCGTCAGCATTGCATGTCTATTGCCAGAAAGTAAAAGAAATGGATTAAAAGTGCGTAAGGGGTCGTTCCATTTGATTTCAGTCACTTTTTGGCTGCACCCCTTTTGATTTGAACCAAACTTTCCATACATATTTGCCCATGGTAGAAGTGCTTTATTTTTAACCTAAATGCCAACACATTCAGGATATAAAAGTGCTAAGAGTTGACCCATTTTACCCCAAGATACCATGAGACATCCAAGTCTTCATCACTGGAAAAGATTGACAGTTGAGTTTATAATTTAAAAGATTACAAACAGGGTTGGCAAAACATTTTATAATGAAGTTCTTGTTCGCTTATGTTGTAGTTTAGACCCGAATTTACATAATCTGAGGTGTTTGTTGTGCCTGCCATCGGTTGAGACACAGCATACTGCTGAGTATAGGGTGGGTATCAAGCACAGAAATATAATTAATAGAATGGACCTATCCATTCAGACTGCAATTTAGTTGTTACACCATTAAAATTAATTGAATTTAAATTTTAGCTTCCAATTTCTACCGCAGATGGCCACCAGTCCACCCACCATCAAATGTCAACTTATATGGGAATGTCTATTCTAGTATCTATATTTCAGTAGGTTTCCTATGGAAGATTGACAGTATAATTTAAAACAACAGATTTTCCCATTCAAGTCAACATCCTCGGATGTGTGCACCTCCAACAATCAGTAGCGCTGAGCGAGTCTGTTTGATTATTAAAAAATCATCACAGATTTCAGTAAAACATTTTTTTTACATTAAATGCATTATGAAGTAATTACATAATGATTTTATAGCTTTCCTTCGCCATCACCTGCCTTTTTCCTGACACTGACATTGGATTGAATGCTGTAATAATACAGAATATAACAATAAGAGCCCCATGATGGTAGTGAATGCCCATTACTGCTTATCACTTATTAACCATAATTTATTCACATTACGTCATTTAATAAAATATTTCAGTTGTGTATATTTGCTTAGATTTTATTTGATGACTTTTTATTATATTAAATTCCATAAAGTCATCTCATCTCATTAGGGCGGCAGGTTACCTAGCGGTTAGAGCGTTGGGCAGAGTCTGGGTAAAGCTTTTGAGTTTTCACAGATTTAATGGTGCTACACTGACTTTGATCATGGGCAGCTCTTTGAGTAGTGTAACCTTTCCAAAAGATCCTTCCCTTTGCTCCCACCTTCTCACCAAAAAATAGGTTTTTGTGGTTTCAGCCCCTCTACAGCATCTGGTATCAGCTGTGGTATTGGGCTGTTATATGGTGGACCACATTTATGCTCCAGCCTGCCAAACCTCAACCAGGGGAGGGGACACGAACCTCCTGTGCTCTGTTGTGCTGTACTGTATGTAGACAGTCAGCACCCTAGAGTAAATTCTGCACATGCATTAAGACTGGGGTTGTGCCCAAGTTTGTTGAGCTTGGTTCTCACTATGGCTGTTACGGTGACCGTGTTACCGCCACACCGGCGGGTCACAAGTCATGAAGGCAGTCAAATTCCACGTGACTGTTTATTCACGTTAATTAGGCTTCTCCAGGCTCTAATGATGCTGATGGTCATTAGTAGCCTACCAAACTTGTTAACTGCCTGGTACTTTTTTCCCCTGCACCTGTTTCGAGACAGGTGCATGATAATAGTCCAATCTAAATCAAAACAAATTTCACACATATATTATTTAGTATAAGTAAAGACTAGATTAAATCAAGAATAGTCTGATGGGTGACAATATTAGCCTGTCACTGTGATTTATATATTATCACTTGGGAATGATGCCCAGCGTAAGGCAAAAAAACAAAGCCTTTTTTTGTGCCTTTTCCAAATCGAACACCTCATGTAGCCTAGCCTATATGTTTTGATAAGGTTTGTATCGCAACTAAAGTGGTCAAATAATTTCTTTAAATTTAAGAATATTAATCCGCTAACTGGCATACATAAGCAGCGTGTGTTTCACCATAAAAATGCACCTTTTTATAAGAAAAGCATTACGTGCATAATCGCATTTGCGTTCACTTTTGATAATGGTGTTTTCCAAGTAATGGAACATTTGCGCTTATAGCATACTGCCGTGTGCGTATTGCTGCGCTTATAAAGTGAAGAAATAGCCTAATAGTTTATCACATTTTAAGCTAAACGTCTGATCTGTTGTGTCAGCTACATTGTATTAAACAACTGTCCCAAGCTATGTTTGGAATATTTATTTCTCGCACAGAATAGAATAGGTCAACTTTAGTACTATAAGGGATAATAGATTGTCATAGTGCTTTTGCTGTTGCGTCCCCGATGTGTCTGTCTTCACTTGTAGCCTGTGAGAAAGACCTGCTCGTGATGGAGAGCCATGTGAGCGAGAGGTGATTCGGAGCGCTCGGCACTCAGGGAGAAGGGCACAATGGCCACTGGCTGCAAAAGGCATGGATTTCTTTAGGGTGCATTATGGCTACACAAAGGGGATGCCCCCGGGAAAGTCGAGGCATTATCAAGTGCTTGTCAAATTGTGAAAGTGACTGATGTAGTGTGTACAGCCTGCGCAAAAAACAAAGCAGAGCTCATGCCTTTCAAGCAACTTTTTTTCAAATCATCACCAGTCGCATCATGCAGCCTCACAATGTATTACAAATAAAAACATATAGCCCAACATTTGTAGAACAACTAAAGTTACATTAATAACTCTAAATTAAGCATATAGGAGTACCTACAGTATTTCTTTAACTGCTCAACACAGAATAGCTGCACGTGGGCACACCATAAAATAATGCCACGGAATTTTAACAATCTTGTCTGCTAAATGAACTAGTGTAGCCCACAGCCATATGGCATAGCCAGATCAGGACCTAACATAAGGACAACTCCGAGTATGCTATTCTGTTCTTCTGAAATGGAGTACATTCTTTTCATGTCATGTTTCTTTAGACCTGTCTAAAATAAATAATGGATTTATTGTGAAGGTATAGGTTATATTACATTGATTTTATTAGACTTTTTAAAATGTAGATCTAAAGGTCTGCATCAGTGGCTTGTAGACTATGTGTGGAAGCCAGGATGTGCTAAATGTGTTTATGTTAATTAACGGTCAATTACCATGAGACCGACCAGTTATTTGCTTGACAATCACCGGCTGATGACATTTTGTGACCGCCACAGCCCTAGTTCTCACACAACAGTTATGCACAGATGTGTAGCGCTAGGATCCTTTCTGCCTCAGGCAGTGTTAGCCTAATCTCGGTCAACCCAGAACTAAAGTTGTGCTTAGTTGGGTAGATGTTCAATTAAGATCTGGGTCCATACATGTTCAGGGTAGAGATTGAACGAGGATCAGAACCGGAACAAAGAGCTCGACCCTCACACTTTGCAAGTTACGGGCAAGTCTATGAGCTAAATCTCCCCCTTCCGAAATTTGGAAGATGCTAACCTGCAAAATTGTGATTTATCCAAATAACCAGTAATGAAAAACCCAAGCACCGAAACCAATGCTGCTCGATCTCACGGATCATGTTGTATTATGACAGTCCTATGGTACCGTTTATGTTTACGTAGTCTGTCCACTAGAGATTAGTGTTTGCCACACCCCTCGGAGGCAGTCTTAACCTTTTTTTAAAACTCAAACCTTTCAAAGTCCTGTCTAAACAATTTCACTTTCTGTTTAAGCCTGTATCAAAATTAGAGTAAGGTGATATCCATCGAAAAGGACCCATGAGCACCAACATGTGAATTTCATAGGAACATATCAAAGTAATTGTCCAATTTAAAGGTCTATATTTTTCTGGAGAATTTAAGGGAATTTAAATAGTCTATAATGCTCACCACAGCGGCGCTCACCTCAGACAGCGGTGTGTAGTCTCCTGTAGCTGCTGTCAAAGAAATTACTACATCAAGCTTGTGACTCTACAAACTTGTTGGATGCATTTGCTGTTTGTTCTGGTTGTTTCAGATTATTCTGTGCCCAACCTGAAGTGAATGGTAAATAATGTATTGTCATTTTGGAGCCACTTTTATTGTAAATAAGAATAGAATATGTTTCTAAAACACTTCTACATTAATGTTGATGCTACCATGATTACGGATAATTCTGAATGAATCGTGGATAATGATGAGCGAGAAAGTTACAGATACGCAAATATCATAACCCCAAGACTTACTAACCTCTCATCATTACAATAACAGGGTTAGCATCTTTTTTTTGGGGGTGGGGTTAATGGTATTTGTGCGTCTAACTTTCTCACTTATCATTATTCAGCCTTTTTTCCTCCAAAATGAGGGCGGTACGGGAGAGAGTTGCTTGCTCATCACAGCAGCAGGCTCCAGCGAAACAGGCTCATGACACAGGCACAGGGCAGAATAACTGTTTGACCAAATAATCATTTCAGTTTGGAGTGAGGTGACCACGTACAAAAATACACGGAACAAGTTCTGAGTAAGCAAGGACTGTGATAGGAGGGTGAAACTTGAGAACTCCTTCACCCTGAGGTGTGTGTGTGTCCGGTTAACCCAGCACAGTGGAGCATCAGGGCCCTGGGTCACAGCATGCCTCTCTTTTTCTACCGCACTCAGTGGGTTTCCGGAAGGGAGGGGTGGACAAGAGGCTAATAGTGTGTGTGTTCGTGCGTGCGTGCTTACAGGAACTCATCAGACATTTTATCTTTTCTTGTTTTGGTTCCGCCTGCAGCGGTGCGCTCATGTTTTCTTAATTTCCTTTCTGGTAGAAACAAACGGAAAGAGCAGAAGCATGTTTGTGTACAGCTCTTATTCATCATTGACTAGATTAGTTTACACTTCATATTACAGTTACTGTGTGTAATGAGTTTAAGTTAATCATTCATTATTATTATTAGCCATTCATTCATTATGACACTTGATGATGTTGATACTTGCCATCAGCAATTAGAGATGTTTGCAGTAAAGGACTGGTATCCGCCTGTGCAGCCACTGCCAACATATAATCGTGTAATTTTAAATGAACAGGAATAACTTGTTGGCAATACTTTATTTGAAGGTCTACTTAAACTGTGCATAAACTATTAGTAGATTGCTTGTTAACCATTAGTCAGATATTTGCAAATCATGATCTATCATAGCATATACTGTATATCTCAACATGGCAAATGCATGTTTACTTAAAGCAATTTGTTAGTAGGAGCTGTAATAAATCATCGCCAAACAGCATTGTACGTCTATTGACTCCATTTAGCCTAATAACAAAAATAATGTTCATAAGCAGTTTATAAAAAGACCTTCAAATACAATTATCTGTTGATGGCCTTGTCAAAAGTCATCAACCTGAATTGTTGCCATGCTAATGTTTGAATTAAGCCTCTGCTTAATTCATGCTACTTTTGTAGCTGTAACATAGGCCTACATTGTAACAAAATGCATTAAATAGCACTCCCCCACTAAGCCTGTCTAGAACACTAGTGTTTTCTATGTTACTAGAATAATCAGATTTGCATTCAAGAAGTCAAAACAAGACACCCTTCCTGTCAGTTGAGTTTGAGCTGATTAGATACAAGATGCCATGAGATCACTGAGCAGAGTGCACAGACTCAACACCAATGATCTTACAGCCTAAATGCTCCTTCATGTTAAGCGCAACACCCATATGTACATGTTGTGCACATACAGAATACATAACTGGTGTCAATAATTGTCCTAATTGTACTGAAGTAAAATGTTTCTATGTTAATGTCTTCTGCTTTGGCTTATCAGAGGCTATCACTAACTGAATCATTCTCAAGTAACAACCCCTTCTCAGTCACCAGGTCCACATCAATAACTAACTAGGCTGTGTCTGTGTTCCTGTGTGTTTTTATGTTTGGGTGTGTGTAGGTCTATGCTGGCCTTCTAGGCAGAGTTGCAAAGAAAAAGCCATATCTTCCTCCATCCAGTGTCTGTGTTCTTTTGCCCATCTTACTCTTTTTTCTTTTTATTGGCCAGTCTGAGATATGACGTTTTATTTTTACTCTGCCTAGAAGGCCAGGATCCCGGAGTCGCCTCTTCACTGTTGACGTTGAGACTGGTGTTTTGCGGGTACTATTTAATGAAGCTGCCAGAGGCGTCTGTTTCTCAAACTAGACACTCTAATGTACTTGTCCTCTTGCTCAGTTGTGCACCGGGGCCTCCCACTCCTCTTTCTATTCTGGTTAGAGCCAGTTTACAGTGTTCTGTGAAGGAATTGGTACACAGCGTTGTACGAGATCTTCAGTATCTTGGCAATTTCTCGCATGGAATAGCCTTCATTTCTCAGAACAAAAATAGACTGACGAGTTTCAGAAGAAAGTTCTTTGTTTCTGGCCATTTTGAGCCTGTAATCGAACCCACAAATGCTGATGCTCCAGATACTCAACTAGTCTAAAGAAGGCAAGTGTTATTGCTTCTTTAATCAGCACAACAGATTTCAGCTGTGTTAACATAATTGCAAAATGGTTTTCTAATGATCAATTAGCCTTTTAAAATGATAAACATGGATTAGCTAACACAACGTGTTGGTTGCTGATAATGGAGTGATGGTTGCTGATAATGGGCCTCTGTACGCCTATGTAGATATTCCATTAGAAATCAGCCGTTTCCATCTACAATAGTCATTTAAACATTAACAATGTCTACTCTATTTATGATAAATTTGATGTTATTTTAATGGACCAAAAATGTGCTTTTCTTTAAAAAACAAGGAGTTTAAGTGACCCCAAACTTTTGAACGGTTGTGTGTGTATACACACACACACACGTACAGTTGAACGTGGTACCTTCAGGCGTTTGTAAATTGCTCCCAAGGATGAACCAGACTTGGAGGTCTACAAAAAAAAATTCTGAGGTTTTGGCTGATTTCTTTAGATTTTCCCATGATGTTGAGCAAAGAGGCACTGAGTTTAAAGGTAGGCCTTTAAATACATCCACAGGTACACCTCCAATTGACTCAAATGATGTCAAGTAGCCTATCAAAAGCTTCTAAAGCCATGACATCATTTTCTGGAATTTTCCAAGCTGTTTAAAGGCACAGTCAACTTACTGTATGTAAACTTCTGACCCACTGGAATTGTGATATAGTGAATTATAAGTGAAATAATCTGTCTGTAAACAATTGTTAGAAGAGTTACTTGGGTCATGCACAAAGTAGATGTCCTAACCGACTTGCCAAAACTATAGTTTATTAACATGAAATCTGTGGAGTGGTTGAAAATGAGTTTTAATGATTTCTACCTAAGTGTATGTAAACTTCCGACTTCAACTGTATACACCGGCCAAACTCGGACGACGTTAGGTCAATTGTGATCTATAAAGGCTTTTATGTAGCTAGTTGAACTGAAAGGACCACTGTCTTATTTTTATGACCTCTGATGTGTCCACATTCCATGCATTCCCAGTCAACCTTATTGACCATAGACTGTGGCTCTATCAATTTTGCATGGTGCTAGTCAGCAAAAAACAGAGTTTATTACAACAAGCCTGCTTGTTTTTATGTAACATTTTTTACCACAGTTGGTCCTTGCGGTGGTTGTCTTTACTATTTTAAATGAGCCAAGTCCTGAATAGAACATTGTGCTTCGGCACATTTACCATGCCAGTCCATGTACCACAACCACAGCCGTTCCCTGGCTGCTCCCTCTCTCACCTCCCTTCAACAGACCAGTTGACGCTAATGCTGGTCTGGCGTGCTCAGCTGATGACGGAGACTACGGTGGTACAACCTGTCTCCACCCATCCCTGATGGGACCACTAATTAATGGCACATCACTGCTAATGCTCCCACAGAGGTGCAGTCTGGGAAAGGAAGAGGGAGTTGTTGTAGGAGAACACTTTTGCCTTACCTTCTACTGGGTGGTGGTTGTTCCAAAAATGGGAGAAGGTGGCCTAAACTAAGTTTTAGTCTATGGTGGAGGGGTGTCATTATTTATAATTTTTTCATCCCTCACTGTATAGCCCACATCCTCTCTCCTGGGAATGCACTTTATACAGATAAATAAATACAGAAAAATTAAACAAAGGCATTTGAACCCAGTCTGGCACAAAGAGAAGATTCATACACAATCTATATACACACATGCCATTTACCACATAGAAGCTAAATATTTTCATTTAATTATAGGTAGCACTTTTTTTTTTTTTTTATTCCAGGCTTTATCTAAATAGTCCTTAAACAGAAATACACAATGGACAAAAAAAACATTTCAGTTTCTCCTCATCGCTCAACCACATAATGCCAGGGTTTATCTGGTGTGCTTTGTGGAATAATAGCAAGTGTATATTATGGTAGAAGGGACAATAGAGGATAAAATGAGTTTCATTCTCTATTTCTTCGAGGTTACATAATCTTTCCTTTTCTATTTCACCTCAATACCGACCTGTTTCAGTACGCAGATGGAAGTGCATAAGTTCACCCAACCTACCAAAAGACATCCATGTCTTAACCACTGGAAAATATACACTGTTGAGTTTGATATAATTTAAAAGCTATTTTAAATTATATTTAAATAGCTATTTTCTAATGTCTTGAAAAATATTTTTTTTCTTCTTTTTAACGTCAGTTATTTAATAACGTGTGTCGTGATGTTTTATGGAACCTCCCAGCTAAAAAAAAAAAAAGGTTGCAGAGGTATCCGGTGAGAATGTACTGTGTCAGTTTGCATCTAATGTTGTTTTGCCCTGAAAGGTATGGAGTCTTAAGTTTGGGAGGTGGGGGTGTGTTTTGCCTTGTACGGCTTGTAGAGGCATCTCTGCTTCATGTTTTCCGGGGTAGGCTCTTGTCAAATTTGCAGCCAAATCCTTTGTGGGAGTGACGTGTCTTGTCCAATGAAGCTGTGATATGTGGTGTCATTCTAAAGGGCAGGTTCGAGAGAGGTGATGAGCCCAGGGACTCTGGGACCCACCATCTCCATCAGGGAAGTGCACAGCTATTAAAGCAGAAAATGCAATTAGGCCTCCTCAAACGACTCATGGACCTCCATCCCCTGGTAGATGCTGGATTGGCAAATCTAATCAGCAAGTTCCATGCTCTGCTTAAAATGAGTAATGTTGCCGCCCCCCCACTCATCAAACCGCTCTGTGATCCTCCTGCGCCTAGGCCAATATGTGTTTTTTTTTTTGTGTGAAGTAGGCCTTCACAAACACAACACACTCAATCTTTGTATGTGTCCCTCTCTTCGTTCTTTTCCACTGGCCGCAGACACCTAACTTCCTATATAGCTAAAAATAGTCACAACCCACCCCCGGCATCTGTTCAACCCTCACCTCGTCCTCCATTATGTTCCCTGAGCGTATGCTGCTGTCGGAAGTATCCACGTTATCCCCTCGCTCCCTGTGCCACCGGGTTCCGTGTCATTCCAAGGCGGCTCCTCCTCTGGCCTTTCTGGGATGTTTTGTGACACCGACAGTGCTGTTGGATTTTTAAGGCTTGGTAGGCTGAGAAACTTGTTTGATTTTTTTTTTTTTTTTTTTTTTCATTTTTTTTTTCACCTTTATTTAACCAAGTTCTCATTTGCAACTGCGACCTGGCCAAGACAAAGCAAAACAGTGCGACAAAAACAACAAAGAGTTACACAGTAAACAAAACATAGTCAAAAACACAATAGAAAATCTATATACAGAGTGCAAAATGTAGTGCAAAATGCAGTAAGGTTAGGAGGTAGGACAATAAATAGACCAAAGTGGTGAAATAAATTACAGATTATCATCATTAACACAGGAATGAAGGATGTGCAAATTATGATGTGCAAATAGAGATACTGGAGTGCAAGATTAGTGAAAATAAATAAGGGGATGAGGTAGTAGTGTGGGCTATTTACAGAAGGGCTATATACAGGTGCAGTGATCGATAAGCAGCTTTGACAGCTGATGCTTAAAGTTATTGAGGGAGATAGGAACCTCTAGCTTCAATGATTTTTGCAATTCGTTCCAGTCATTGGCAGCAGCGAACTGGAAGGAATGGCGGCCAAAGGAGGTGTTGGCTTTGGGGGTGACCAGTGAGATATACCTGCTGGAGCGCACGCTACGGGTGGGTGTTGCTATAGTGACCAGTGAGCTGAGATAGGGCGGGGATTTACCTAATAAAGACTTACAGATGACCTGGAGCCAGTGGGTTTGGCGACGAATATATAATGAAGGCCAGCCAACGAGAGCATACAGGTCGCAGTGATGGGTAGTGTATGGGGCTTTGGTGACAAAACGGATGGCACTGTGATAGACTACATCCAATTTGCTAAGTAGAGTGTTGGAGGCTAGTTTGTAAATGACATCGCCGAAATCAAGGATCGGTAGGATAGTCAGTTTTACAAAGGCATGTTTGGCAGCATGAGTGAAGGAGGCTTTGTTGCGAAATAGGAAGCCAATTCTGGATTTAATTTTGGATTGGAGATGGTTGATGTGATTCTGGAAGTTAAGTTTACAGTCTAACCAGATGCCTAGGTATTTGTAGGTGTCCACGTATTCTAATTCGGACCCATCGAGAGTAGTGATGATAGTCCGGTGGGCGATTGAAGAGGCTCAAGTGACTGAAGGAGTTCTTAAAGCAGGGCCCTCTCTAGAGTAAAAATGTTGACCACGACACAGAGACTGTAACCACATCCCTAGTGCATACTGGCACAAATAAGTGCATAAGACATCACTCAGACACACCAATCTCCCATGTCTCCCTCTTTAGGTCTTTGGTGGATGCTGCCTGGAAAATAAGCTGTTAAGATGATTTGAAGAACATGGTTCTCAATTTTTTTCATTGTACATGCTTGCCAAAACCATCAATATTTCTGCCATTACTCTCGGAGTCTGTGGACCTCTGTGTATCTCTCTGTATCATAGACCTATGGATACCTATTTCATTGTTACAGACATTTTTGATTTTGAGATTGTTCAGACATTACTACAATGCCATTTGTAGATGTATGGAGCTGTGTGTCTTATAGCCTACACCCAGTCAGCCATTGTTTCTATGCAGAGTAGCCTACACTCAGTCAGCCATGGTTTCTATGAAGAGTAAGACTGTGATTAGGGCTGCAGGTAGCCTAGCGGTTAGAGCGCTGAGCCAGTAAACGAAAGGTTGCTGGTTCGCATACCTGAGCCGACAAGGTGAAAAACCTGCCTGTGTCCTTGAGCAAGATACTTAACCCTAATTTGCTCCAGGGGAGCCGTACTACTATGGCTGACCCTGTAGGTAGGCCGTCATTGTAAATAAGAATTTGTTCTTAACTGACTTCCCTAGCTAAATAAAGGTTAAATTAAATAAAAACATTATGTATAGGCCTTTGCCAACTTGCCAAGACTTATTTAACTAGGCCTAAAAGTAAAAGGTTTCAATGTCAAGAAATTCCATTGCTCATCTCCTTAGGAGACCAAAAATACCCAGGTAGAGATCAGCACTCATTTTGTTCTGTGTGTTGTTCCTTGGTTTTAAGCAGGCGGAGGAGTGTGCTAGCCTGTTGCATAAGTGGCCAGTGGGTTGTTGTGATGCTGCTGCTGTGTTTGGTGCAGTTATGCCGCTCCAGAGCCTGGGAGCCCAGTGAGGGGAGCAGCAGGTTTTTTTAATCGCCCTGAATAGTAGCACACTGTGGGGAGCTCCAAGCTCAAATCCCTCAGGATGAGGGCTGATTTACCACTGTAATTTATAAATGAAGAAGTAAAAGAGGCGTCTCTCATCTCTATAAATAAACCAGCATCCACCCTCCTCACCCATCCCTTGCTCTTTCTTTTTTTCTGCCGAAGGTCTTGGCGTCACGGCCTGATGTGCTCTTCTCTTTCTTTTTCTCTCCCTTCCTCTCTCTCCTCTTTCCCCTTTTTAACTGCCACATTACTTTATTTTGTCTGCTCTCTCTTTCTCGCTATTCTCTATTGATTTCTCTGGCATTTCCATCTAAAAAGAATTAGAAGCACCAACGTGAAGTTATTAGAAGCATGTCAAATTGGGTGTCAAACACAAGCTCAGTCTGTTTTTGAGAAATGAAGGCATATATACATTTTTCAACCATTTTCCATCAAAAAAATGTGGAATAAGCAAGGCTTTGATTTCTAGTCAAACAGATGGAAAAGGGGTCTTAGACAACATCTACCAGGAAAAAGTCTTAAAAGGGTGTCGTAACTTTGTCTTATCATTAAAGTGGTGACTGCTATTTTATCGAATAATTACCTACTAGTCTAATTATTTGATAAAATTAATCCTGCAAAAATTAGCTCATTAGCATTCCTGGGGCACCACGGAGAGAAATGTATTCTACTGAGTTGCTACTCCGAATTGAACTCAAATGCTTGTCCTATCTTCCAATATATAGCACACGCCTTATTTAATAAATGTTGCCTCGTCAATCTGGTCCTAGAACGGTCATGAGTCCGTCAATCTGCGCAAACTGATCCTTCCGTATACACAAATTGGTTTAATGATTTATTTCCTAACTAAATGATAATACAGGATACACATTAATGGTTATAGAAAATTGGTTCTAATACAATGCACTTAATAGGATAACAGGTCCCTAGTGGATCTGTTCAATATTACACGGGCTACACCCGAAGGCGATTTAGAGAGTGAGAGTGGTAGGTAGAAATACAGATCAACAATTCAATACATTTTTTGGAAACTACGCTGAGCCTAGCCTTAATACCTTGCCCGCACTGCCGCACTCATGGGTCAGAATATAATGCATGTATTTACTTGTGCGCTGATTCCATCTTCAGTGCTGACTTGCACCCCCTCTGATGGGTACCGGTCTCTGATTGTCCACAAGATGTCACAATGTCCTTTAGACTCGTTCCTGTAGTTGGCTAATCAGCCGTGTCGGATTCACCTTCTTAAATACAGTCGTTAACCGTAGCATTGATTGTTACAGAGTTCCTCTGTGGGAACCACGTGTTTTTTTTGGGGGGGGGGGGGGGGGGTGTAGGTCGTGACTTATCGTAGACCTCCGGCTGCAGCACCAATGTCCTCGAGTCAAGTAAGTTTATTCACGTCTCAAAGGTTTTATACCTTTTCGGGCAGGAGAGGGCGTTTCTGTTGTTTTATGAACTTATGTGATTCCCCTGAGCGTAGCTTGGGCAAGCAAGGCATTAGAATTAACTATGATCTCGTGTATACAGCTAAAATCACAGTTTTATCGTCACAAAACATTTCTCTTTAATCTGGATTTTTCTTACCAAACGTAACGAATGTACAGTCGTGGTCAAAAGTTTTGAGAATGAGTATTGGTCTCCACAAAGTTTGCTGCTTCAGTGTTCTTAGATCTTTATGTCAGTAGTTACTATGGTACACTGAAGTATAATTACAAGTATTCCATAAGTGTCAAAGGCTTTCATTGACAATGACATTCAGTTAATGCAAAGAGTCAATATTTGCAGTGTTGACCCTTCTTTTTCAAGACCTCTACAATCCGCCCTGGCATGCTGTCAATTAACTTCTGGGCCACATCCTGACTGATGGCAGGCCATTATTGCATAATCAATGCTTGGAGTTTGTCAGAAGTTGTGAGTTTGTTTGTCCACCCGCCTCTTGAGGATCGACCACAAGTTCTCAATGGGATTAACTGGGTAGTTTCCTGGCCATTGACCCAAAATGTTGATGTTCCCTGAGCCACTTAGTTATCAATTTTTGCCTTATGGCAAGGTGCTCCATCATGCTGGAAAAGGCATTGGTCGCCACCAAACTGTTCTTGGATGGTTGGGAGAAGTTGCCCTCGGAGGATGTGTTGGGACCATTCTTTATTCATGGCTTTGTTCTTAGGCAAAATTGTGAGTGAGCCCACTCCCTTGGCTGAGAAGCAACCCCACACATGAATGGTCTCAGGATGCTTTACTGTTGGCATGACACCGGACTGACGGTAGCGCTCACCTTGCCCAAACAATCGGAAAGGGGATTCATCAGAGAAAATGACTCTACCCCAGTCCTCAGCAGTCCAATCCCTATACCTTTTGCAGAATATCAGTCTGTCCCTGATGTTTTTCCTGGAGAGAAGTGGCTTCTTTGCTGCCCTTCTTGACAGCAGTCCATCCACCAAAAGTCTTCGCCTCACTGTGCGTGCAGATGCACTCACACCTGCCTGCTGCCATTCCTGAGCAAGCTCTGCACTGGTGGTGCCCCGATCCCGCAGCTGAATCAACTTTAGGAGACGGTCCTGGTGCTTGCTGGACTTTCTTGGGCGCCCCGACGCCTTCTTCACAACAATTGAACCTCTCTCCTTGAAGTTCTTGATGATCCAATAAATGGTTGATTTAGGTGCAATCTTACTAGCAGCAATATCCTTGCTTGTGAAGCCCTTTTTGTGCAAAACAATGATGACGGCACGTGTTTCCTTGCAGGTAACCATGGTTGACAGAGGAAGAACAATGATTTCAAGCACCACCCTCCTTTTAAAAGCTTCCAGTCTGTTATTCTGACTCAATCAGGATGACAGTGATCTCCAGCCTTGTCATCGTCAACACTCTCACCTGTGTTAACGAGACAATCACTGACATGATGGCAGCTGGTCCTTTTGTGGCAGGGCTGAAATGCAGTGGAAATGTTTTTTGGGGATTAAGTTCATTTTCATGGCAAAGAGGGACTTTGCAATTAATTGCAATTCATCTGATCACTCTTCATGACATTCTGGAGTATATGCAAATTGCCATCATCAACACTGAGGCAGCAAACTTTGTGGAGACCATTACTTGTGTCATTCTCAACTTTTGACCACTACTGTAGACATCATATAGACAGTTTGGAAACCCTTAAAGTTACAATGTTTTCATAATCACACCTTCATTTAAGCTTTAATGACATCACAGAATCGACATTCATATCCACATGCCAAGAGTCCTCATTTTCAACACATAGAATAAAATGAATCGTGTTCCCAATGTCTTGTTTCATGAGCATAATGTTTTGGCTCCATTGAGTCTAAGAACAAAGGGTCATCAACTGGGTATTTTCCCTCTTCTCTTTTTCTGTGAGAGAGAAAGTGCTCGATGTCAAAGCTCCCCCTTAGAAATACATCAGCACACAATAATAAAATCAAATAAAATGTTATTTGTCACATGCGCTGAGTACAACAGGTGTAGACCTTACCGTGAAATAATTGCTTACAAGCCCTTAACCAACAATGCATAGTAAGAAAATGTTTGCTAAATAAACTAAAGTTAAAAAGGAACACAATAAAATAGTAATAACGAGGCTATATACAAGGGGTACCGGTACCGAGTCAATGTGCGGGTTAGTCAAGATAATTGAGGTCATATGTACATGTAGGTAGGAATAAAGTGACTATGCAGAGATAATAAACAGCGAGTAACAGCAGCATAAAAGAGGGGGTCAATGCAAATAATTTTAAAGACCCCTGCCAACTAGTATCAACACTTTTTTATATTTAGTTTTGGATAAATTATTTGCCTTCTGTAAATGTAAGAAACATTGCCTTGTGCCTTTTGTTATAATTCCATTACCAAAAACCCACATCTTTACGATATTTTCTAATTTCTCTCACTCAAGAGGGAGGATAATGAAAGTTCACAGAAGTAACAAGTAAATTTAGTTGGTGTTTTGACTGATTTCAAGTTTGTTTATGAATTATTAAGTGATTCAAACTCGTTATTCTGTATCCAAATCGGTTACAGAATTACTTTAAAAATCACTAATGGAATAACTGCAACTGAATTGGCTACAATGGGAAATCATAGTAGTCACACCACAGTTGGGTCACCTGCTACTGTCCTCCTGTCCGCTGGCATACTGTTATGTTCAGCTGATAACTGTTTTGTTTCTCTTTCTGTCGTTTGGTGGTCAAACATTTGTGTTAAAACAGTCTGGACAATCTCTCTCTCTCTCTCGCCTTTTTATCCAGTTAGTCACCTCTCCCGGCTCTTACTGACACCTACCCTCTTTCCATTAACTGTAACAAGCATCCTCACCCACTGAGCACCGACCGATAGCATGGATGTGCAAAAGCAGTTGAAATTTGGTCAGTTCCACTGGACGGTAGACTGTAACAGTAAAGAAAAGTAGAGTACAGTATATAGATAGATGACACCCCCTTCTTTCTGAAGACATCTTTGAATCTTAATTCGGAGCAGATATTTAAGAGTTTGTGGAAAACATAGTGGCATCAAGAACTGAGGGAGATTTTTATGTAATTCTGTTATCAAACTTTGTGTCTGCATAGTTCTTCCACTACATTTTTCTAAAATGTTCTGTGTACATTTTTCGAAGTAGTTGAATAGAGTGGTTTGTTGAACTTTGAAGTCAATGGTTTTTGTTTGACAACATTCTAAAGTATATAATCGGAGACAATGGAATTAGCCATTTATTTCTTGTTTCTTTAGCTTGTTCTCTCCCTCTGTCCCCATTGCAGGACAGTCACACTAACTAACGCTTCACTTTACCTCTTGAGTCTACATCACCAACACAAGCTTTTTTTCTCTCTGTCTCTGTTTGTTCGAATGCTTAGCATGTGGGGCGACAGGTAGCCTAGCGGTTAAGAGCATTGGGGTCAGTAACCAAAAGGTCGCTGGTTCTAATCTGTCTGTGACCTTGAGCAAGGCACTTATCCAGAGTGACTTAAAATAAATTATGGTTAAGAGCATCTGCTAAATTACTAAAATGTGAAGTGGTCAAGGATAACCTATCTGGTTTATGTGCTTACTACGTGTACCAGTGGAGAAGATCTATTTGCTTGAAATCTTGCTTGAAGTAAGTAGTGAATGAATTGTACTTGCCTACATTCAATTATAACTCATATTGTCAGACAGAGATGGCAGGTCATGCTTCCCAACAAGTTACATAATAACCATAAAATCAATCACGTTATTGGGCTCATCATAGTCGTCTAACTCATACTGTGCCACATACAGTGCCTATCTTGCATTTGATTTCCACGACGAGTGAGAGAGAGAGACACACCATGGTACGTTTAGTGCAGGGGTTCTCAAACTTTTTGGGGCCAGGGAACCCTTTTGTATTTGACAGTCATGCACCCTCTCATAATCTGAGTGAGATAAAAATAGCATATAAGGAGTTCGGATTTTGGCAGCAAGCAAATTTCCTGCAATTCTACACGTTTTGTCATGGGGCAGAGAGATGTTTTGTTGTTGGAGCTTTAAAGCTAATATCCTGCAATTCTACACATTTTAAATTCTCCTAGTTCCGACTAGCACATTAACGTGGCATCAGAACACATTGTAGCTTCATAATATTACATTGTATTGTATTACACCCTCTAAACTTGGCCAAAATTGGTTTAATATATTACAGATTTTATTTTGTCCCTCCCAACTTTGAGAAACCCTGGTCTAGTGGTTAATATTTTGTGTTCTTAATGTTGTACAAAAAATAGGCCTACATATATGGTTATATTTGTTATAACACACAATCAGAGGGAAACTGCATTGTGTGGATTTACACGATGTGGACTACACTGTGAGACCAAGACACTGGCATATTTTTTAGTTAACCTTTATTTAACTAGGCAAATCCGTTAGAACAAATTCCTATTTACATTGACTGCCTATACCGGCCAAACTCTGACGACGCTGGGCCAAATGTGTGCCGCCCTATGGGACTCCCAATTACGACCGGTTGTGATCCAGTCTGGATTAGAACCAGGTTGTCTCTGTGACGCCTCTAGCACTGAGATGCAGTGTCTTAGACCACTGCGCCACTTGGGAGCCCAGGAATGTGAGAATCCTAGTGAATACAGTCACACAAGAGGGTGAGGAAGAAAACAAGAAAATAGAAATTAAATGGAACTGATTAACTATTAGGAAGAATGGGGAAACGTATAAAGTGAGGGGTAAATCAAATAAAACATTTATTTGTCACATGCTTTGTAGAGAGGGAGGAAAGAGGTGTAGAAGTTCTGTCAGGGTCTGTTCTCCATTCTCCTCTCTCACGCTGACTGCATCCCAGCAGCCAATCATGACAGAGCCTTCTATGTCTCCATGGTAACCTCCTGTTGAAGCAGTGACTGAGAGGATAGACTGGGTTTAGGGGCTCAATGTAGAGGAGAAGAGCAATACTTCCCGCCTCTTCAAAAACCATTGGCCAAAAATCAGACAGAATATGCACAATATTGTCTCTCTACTCTCCTCGTTGATTGCCAGGCCACAGTAGCAATATAATTCACAACACAAATTAGGCTATAGGTGGCAGAGGAACTCAAGGCAACAGTGAATACATGAGAACTGTGGTAATTCACACACCTTTTGGTGGTAATTCATTTTTTAAAGTCTAAATTATGGAGTAAGAGAGATATTAATGTATTTCTGTGGACATGGTCTCTCCCAAACATGAAGGATTTTGCTCTCCCTTTGTTTTTACACTGCTGCTATTCACGGTTTATTATCAATGCATAGTCACTTTACCCCTACCTACATGTGAAAAATTACCATGACTAACCTGTACCCCTACAAATTGACTCTGTACCGGTACCCCCTGCATATAGCCTTGTTATTGTTATTCTAGTTTATTTAGTAAATATTTTCTTAACTCTATATCTTGAACTGCATTGTTGGTTAAGGGCTTTGATTTGACTGACATTGTAAACCACACTACGCAGTGTCTAACACCATTAGTCTGATCTGCTTAACCAGTTCAGTTTTTCTTTTCTGTTTTTTGTTTTGCTATAATGTACTGCTAAATGACTTGAAGATGTGTTTGGAACTTTTACCCGTGGAGAGGAATGAGGAAGAGTAGAGATGTTAAATTACAGGCTTAAAATACAACTTTGGCATGGGTACAGGGAAACTATTAGCAGGACAAGACCTGGTCTGATTGGACTTGCATGAATGAACTGAGGGACAAAAATGGTGGCGGCAGGGATGTTTTTCCCCTTCCGTCTTAGTTAAATAAGGCCGTTCTCTGTAACACAGCTCATTACGGCTCTTCGATCAAGCTACCCGGACAGAATGTCACCGATGGGAGTTTTCATTCTACCTCAGCACTTAACTGATCAATTCAAGTGTGATTTGCATACAAGGTCACCACACCTCATCCAGTGTTTCAGGTGGAGGTATGGTGTTGATTTGAGTGACGTTCCGAGTTTAAAAGGAGACTGGCCTTAACGAGGCAGGACAATGGCCTGCAGAACAGAGCCTAAACCAAATGATGCCCTCGTACTGTAGGCTACTAGTACAGTATTGGAGTGCAGGAGCTCACTGTAATCAATGCATGCACTCTTAACATCTGTTTGCTATACACTACACCAATGACAACCTGGATGCTGGGAACTGTGGTCCACAATAACAGTGGTCTAATCATCAGTGGTTATCCCCTTCCTTCATTGTAAAACAATGTAGTCCTGCACCCCTCTACTTCTTCATCCCCTGACGTTTACAGCCATACTTCATGTCACTAAACAGAATAAGGTGTGTTTTACATTGGGTACTACTGTGGATAGCTGGTTTAGCAACAGGATTTGATGTGCAGTGTGAGGTCACGGTTGGTGGATAATTAACAACCTGCTTGTTCCTCAACTTGAGCTGCTTTCAGAAGCTTAACACATAAACAAAGTAATAGTAGTATCAATATCCAGCTCTGTTTCTTTCTTTCTCTCTGCTTAAACCAGTGCCATTTTTGGACTTGCTGGGGAAGTGGAAGTGGAGGTGGAGGAGGTGGAGGAGGAGGAGGAGGAGGAGGAGGAGGAGGAGGAGGTGGAGGAGGAGGTACATGATGGAAGATATGCTTGGTGGGTGTAGAGTATTTTTAACTCTCTACTCGTAGCGGAATGATGAGTAGAGGACAGGGCCAGGGCAGGTTGTGCTGTGCATCCCTCCTGCTCAGCCTGTGGAGGGGCACGCGTCAGGGGGAGGTGATGACTGATTGCTCCATGGCACACTGTCTGGACCATGGGACGCTGCCCTGTGGGGGAGGCAAACAATATTCTGTCATTTTCCTACTTGTTCTTTTCTAGTCACGGTATGTCCACGTCTGTTTTCCCCCTACCTGGTCATGGGAGGCGGGCGGCAATGCTGGCAATTCTTACCATGTGTCACACAGACAAGACTGTATTGTCCTAAAGCCCTTTGACATTTTAACAGGATTCTGAGATAAGCCCGCAGAGCCACTCATGGGGTTCTTACTATACACTGAGCTATTGTTTGGAGGGGTTGTCATGGCTAACGTTGTTCCTGCAACGTCAAGGCAACTGTGATATGTGGTATTTTAGGCTGACCAGGGCCCAACATTTTCCACTTATATTTAACGGGGTCTGATTTATTGGTGCATGAGGGACCCCCCCCCCCCCCCCCCCAACTCTTCCATTACACACCTCCCCAGCCGCTCCCCCTGGTAGCCGTCCTCTCAGAAACAGGGTTATATTTAATTAAGAGACCGGTAAAATGCCTCCTGTGACTCAGCACCTCCCTCCCAGGATTCCACTTTGATGCCTTAAGTCGCCGTGACGAAAGCCAGCACCAGCTGTTCCGCACTGCTCCTTCTACTGCCTGTTGGTTAGATGTGTTTACATGTACAGTAAATGTTGTTCACTATGATACAAATTATGTGAAGAGAAAGATCAATGTTATTGTTTAGATTGTTCTACTCTTAGCTTTTCCTGATATTACGTGAATAGCCCTTCTCTAGCTGGCCTTTTTCTCCGTGGGAGTTGAATACCATCAAATAGTCACAGTGCTACCTGTAAAAAAAACAAAAAACAAGTGGGGTGTAGTAGAGGGTGTTAAAGGGGAAGATTGTATGTAATATTGTGTGTGTGTGTGCTGTTACCCGACTGTCAGGATGCACAGATGTTTGTGTGTTTACTGATCCTGTCCTGCTGGTTCTAGTAGTGCTAAGCATGATGCTATGTGAGGTTTTAGCCCAAGATCTTAAATTGTATTTATCACATGTGCCGAATACAACTGGTGGAGACTACAGTGAAATGCTTACTTACGAACCTTTCCCAACAATGCAGAGTTTAAAAAATAGAATTGTAACTAATACAAGTGGATTAAAATACACAAGAATGGAGCTAAATACAGGGAGTACCAGATCAATGTGCAGAGGAACAAGGTTCTTGAGGTAAATATGAACAGTTGAAATCGGAAGTTACACTTACGTTGAAGTCATTAAAACTCATTTTTCAACCACTCCACAGATTTCATGTTAACAAACTATAGTTTTGGCAAGTCGGTTAGGACATCTACTTTGTGCATGACACAAGTAATTCTTCCAACAATTGTTTACAGACAGATTATTTCACTTATAATTTACTATACCACAATTCCAGTGGGTCAGAAGTTTACATACACTAAGTTGACTGTGCCTTTTAAACGGCTTAGAAAATTCCAGAAAATGATGTCATGGCTTTAGAAGCTTCTGATAGGCTAATTGACATAATTTGAGTCAATTGGAGGTGTACCTGTGGATGTATTTCAAGGCCTACCTTCAAACTCAGTGCCTCTTTGCTCGACATCATGGAAAAATCAGAAGAAGTCTGGTTCATCCTTGGGAGCAATTTCCAAACGCCTGAAGGTACCACATTCATCTGTACAAACAATAGTACGCAAGTATAAACACCATGGGACCACGCAGCCATCATACCGCTCAGGAAGGAGACACATTCTGTCTCCTAGAGATGAACGTACTCTGGTGCGAAAAGTGCAAATCAATTCCAGAACTACAGCAAAGGACCTTGTGAAGATGCTGAAGGAAACAGGTACAAAAGTATCTATATCCAAAGTAAAACGAGTCCTATATCGACATAACCTAAAAGGCCGCTCAGCAAGGAAGAAGCCACTGCTCCAAAACCGCCATTAAAAAAGCCAGACTACAGTTTGCAACTGCACATGGGGACAAAGATCGTACTTTTTGGAGAAATGTCGTCTGGTCTGATGAAACAAAAATAGAACTGACCTAAGACATGGAGTTTTTACTAGGATTAAATGTCAGGAATTGTGAAACATTTAACTCAGTTTATTTGGCTAAGGTGTATGTAAACTTCTGACTTCAACTGTACATAATACAGGGTAAAGTGACTAGGCATCTGGCTAGAAGTTTTGTCTGCGGTTTCTTGTATGCGTCCATGTCTGTGTCGCGTTCATTGTAAGCGATAGCTGTAACCTTTAGCATGTTGCCTGTATCCATGTTTTTTGGTTGAGGTGCCTTCTTCTAGTCACTGTGGGGACGACATAGTCTATGCACTTATTGATGAAGCCTGTGACTGTTGTGGCAAAATCCTCAATGTTATCGAATGAATCCCGGAACATACAGTGCTGCTTGAAAGTATGTGAACCCCTTGTGCAATTACATAATTTTTTTTCAGTTTTTACCATGAAATCTTCATTTAATCAGAACCAGTCTTTTTGATCTGACGTAACCGGTTTATATTTACCAATACCATATGTTGGTGTAGAGGAAATCATGCGTGTAGTAGAAAAACACAATTAAAAATGAGTGAACCCCAAGTTGCATTGGTTAAATCAAGTAGGTAAGTAGAATCAGGTGAGTAAATAATTAGCTACCAAATGAACCAATCAAAGGAGAGATCGTTAGGAAAGAGTTTGGGCGGTACTCTGATAAATAGAGATAAGAAACCTGGTCATTCTGGTGTTACCAACCAGGTGAATGCAAAGCAATCCATGCCGAGAGGAAAGGAGATCGCAGAGGACTTAAGGACGTGGGTAGTGAGAGCACATCAGTCTGGGGAAGACTATAAAATCATCTAAAAAAGATTTTAGCCTTATCAGTCCACTGTGAGGCAAATCATTTACTAATGGAGAGCATTTAACATGCAGCAACTTAGCCTCGAAGTGGACGCCCTTCCAAAAATATCCCCAAGAGCCACAAGAACAATAATAAATAAGTTAAAAGCCAACCCAAACATAACATCTAGAGATTTGCAGACCTCCCTTGCTGCATCTCAGGTAACTGTGCATTCTTCGACAATATGAAGAACACTCAATCGAAATTGCTGCCTGTGTTATCTTTGCCAGAGACCACCTGGACAAAATGTACCTTTTTGGTCACAATCAACACTTATGTTTGGCGAAAACCCAACACTGCCTACCGACAAAATAACCTTATCCCAACAGTCAAGCATGGTGGTAGGAATGTCAAGATCTGGGGCTGCTTTTCCTCCTCTGGACCTGGATGACTCCACATCATTAAGGGAACCATGACTTCTGAGGTATACCAGGAGATTCTTGAAAGCTGGGCTGAAAATGTGTCTTCCAACAAGACAACGATCCAAAGCATTCATGCAAATCTACCAAAGAATGGCTCAGAAGAAAAACGTTTTTTGTTTTGGATTGGCCAAGTCATGACCTAAATCCAATCGAGATGCTGTGGCAGGACCTGAAGTGGGCAGTTCATGCCAGACAACCCTCAAACCTCACTCAATTGGCTGAGTTCTGTAAGGAGGAGTGGACAAAAATCCTTCAAAACAGAGATTGATTATTGGCTATAGGAGACGTTAAGTCCATGTTACAAAGACATTTCCCCTCTGGATCAATAAAGTACCTATCCTATCTATCGCTGCTAATGGAAGTGCCACAAGCTATTGACTGAATGGGTTCACACGTTTTTACACATAAAATCTGAACTTCTGTTATACTGTAAACCACTTTTGTTAAATAAGCAATGAAAATATATATAATAATAATCTGTCATTTACTTGGAATGTCTTTTACGAATTTAGATTTTATAGCAAGATAATTACCAGCCCTGTAGGGTTCACATACTTTCAAGCAGCACTGTATATCCCAGTCTGTACTAGCAAAACAGTAGCTTTGCGTCTGCTTCGCCCAGCCACTTCTGTATTGAGCGCATCACTAGTACTTCCTGGTTGAGCTAAACGGGAAGCAGGAGAATGCAGCCATGGTCAGATTTGCCAGAGGGAGGGCGTTTCTGTGGATAGAATAAAAGTGTTCTAGAGGTTTAGTGGCGCAGGAGAAGTGCGGTAGGACGGTTTTAAGTCTTCCCGCGTCTCCACCCTAATAGAATGGAGGGGAGCGCCATTCCGTTTTCTCTTTGCCTCAATTTCACTAGGACTCCACCTCATCTCCCGCATTTACGCCTACAGCGTGTTGGTAGCCCATGGATCATAGGAATAGGGTCTGGTATGAACAGCTGAGTCGAAGTTGAAGTTGTATTTGAAGTTGAAATCAAGGTTAGTAGCTGTCGATCTGATATCCAGAAGTGCTTGGCGGTCATGTAATAAATGAATGAACATTCTGTACAAAAAGATAAACACTATAAAAGTCACTATCGAAAAATTGGGTTGGAACTCATAGGATGTTGCCCTTCACCGTCGGCACAATCTTTTATCTATGAGCCACTCTGGAACCATGCAAAGTTAAATTTAGGGTTGGGCGGTATCATATTGTCATCCCGGGATTTACGGTATTACCAGCTTAGTGCACAAAAAACTCAAAGCCCATTGGATGTCTATTACCAGAATGCTAACGAAATTAGCACAAGTAATAGTGAATTTCCATGGAGGCTGCTAGCCAAATATGCCAGGAAAATAAATTAATTGCAAAGACAGGCAATCCAGCTCATAAAGTTATACATACACTACATGACCAAAAGTATGTAGACACCTGCTTGTCGAACATCTCATTCCAAAATCATGGGCATTAATATGGAGTTGGGTTCCCCCCTTTGCTGCTATAACAGCCTCCACTCTTCTGGCAAAGCTTTCCACAAAATGTTGGAACATTGCTGCGTGGGACTTGCTTCCATTCAGCCACGAGCATTAGTGCGATTGGGCGCTGATGTTGGGCGATTCGGCCAGGCTCACAATCGGCGTTCCAAAGGTGTTCAATGTGGTTGAGGTCAGGGCTCTGTGCAGGCTGGTCAAGTTCCTCCACACCGATCTTGACAAACCATTTCTGAATAGACCTCGCTTTGTGCATGGGGGCATTGGAAGCACAGAATCGTCCAGAATGTCATTGTCTGCAGAATTGTTAAGATTTCCCTTCGCTGGAACTAAAGGGCCTAGCCCGAATCATGAAAAACAGCCTCAGACCATTATTCTGCTCACCAAACTTTACAGTCCATCGGACTGCCAGATGGTGAAGCGTCATTCATCACTCCAGAGAACGAGTTTCCAGAGTCCAATAGTGGTGAACTTTACACCACTTCAGCCGTTGCTTGGCATTGGTGATCTTAAGCTTGTATGCCGCTGCTAGGCCATAGAAACCCATTTCATGAAGCTCCTGACGAGCAGTTCTTGTGCTGGCGTTCCTTCCAAAGGCAGTTTGGAACTCTGTAGTGAGGGTTGCAACCGAGGACAGATGATTTTACAATAACAGCACTTACAGTTGACCGGGGGCAGCTCTAGCATAAATGTTCAAACTGACTTGTTGGAAAGGTGGCGTCCTATGACGGTGCCATGTTGAAAATCACTGAGCTCTCCAGTAAAGCCATTCTACTGCTAATGTTTGTCAATGGAGATTGCATGGCAGTGTACCACATTTTTATACACCTGTCAGCAACGGGTGTGGCTAAAATAGCCGAATCCATTCATTTGAAGGGATGTCCACCTACCTTTTGTGTATATAGGTAGGAGCTACCGAAATGTCCTTTTTGGTGAGTTTGGACATTTACAAGCGAATGTGAAGTTTTGACACATGCTTGTCTGAAGGAAGAACAGTACTAGCTCTGGAGCAGCATCTGCACATGGTGTGTCTGTGTGGAGTCTGTAATCCGTATGCGCTTTTCTGACGGTTTATTTTCATGCCAGCCAGGTAGGCTACTCTGGTTGTGAAGCGAAGCAATGTGTTTGATATTAGGAAAGTTGAGTTAGGCCTAGCCTATAGAATGCTGATGGGATCCTCTTCTTTTTAATAGAGGCCATCAAAACTCTTATTTTCTCACGCAATTGCATAGCCTATAGAAATGTTGCACAACATGGGCTTATCCTATTCCGCTCAAACTCTGAATGCCAAGGCTCTCATGAAGTATTTGATTTTATTTTTGATTGCATTTGCATTGATGTCATGGTGATTAGAGGGACAATAGAGCGTTGACTACTTATTATGTTTGGTAGGCTACTAATGACCATTAGCAGCATCAGAGCACCATTTTGGAGAAGCGTAGTTATTGTGACTCAAAGGTCACGTGTAATTTGACTGTGGTTATAACTCCTGTGTGGCGGTAATCAGGTCATCGTAACAGCCCTAGTTCTGAATGAACTCCCTAGGTACCTGGGACCTCAGGCTAGTAGCGGACACGGAGGTATCAGTCTCATTGCAGACGCAGCCTGTGCTCTTCCATGTCTAACATTTATAAAAGGTGTGTTCATAGCAGTGGCATCCACTATTTTCACAGTCATGTCAGGGGGGAAAGAGATGCTGTGTCAGGAGTTTTGAGGAGGGTTGTTTGTCCTGCTCATACTCTCTGGGTTAGCATCTCTTACAGCAACACCATCCACAAGGGCAGTGGTCAGTGTGCCACCTGAGAGGGGAGCAAGTGAGGGCACAACCTTGTGTTCAAGCAATCATATGCAGAGTTTGAAGTACAGAAAGGTTAGCAGGGAGAGATCTGGGCGCAGCACACGTCAAGATGTTACACCAGATCTTACTCCCTTGCTGCTGGCCACCACTATTCAATTCAATTGAATTAAAAAAACTTGTTTTTATTCATAAACCCCTGAGAAACCCTTTGGATGACACCCATCCACTGTGGTTTAGTTAGACTAGTTTTAGAAGCGAATCCTCAGATGAATGATGTGGGGCCGCTGTTTGCTGCTATTGCGTCACTACCAAGGGGGTAGAAGAGACTGTATTTTTAGAAGGGAATGGGCATATTCTACGAATGTACAGTGTCAAGTGCACTGCTAGCTTGTGTATGCTAGGATTATTGTGTCCATTCTATTTTTAGACTTAGTGTGCATGTATGAGAGAGGGGGTGTTTCTTTTCACTTCTTGACTATGGTTACATCATTTACCAGAATGCAGCAGCCACTACTCTTAACTTTCAATGCTGTCTACCATAGCGCCCTTCGCTTTATCACAGGGGACAGTTGTAATAAGCGTCACTGCATCCTGTATCAAAAGGTTGGCTGGTCCTCATTAGAGTCCCGTCGATCCTTTCAATATTCCCATTTTTTTCTTTTTTTACAAAGCTCTACTACACAAGTGCCTCTGACTTACCTAACTTCATTGTTGAAGTATTAAAAAATAAGTTACCAAGCCTGTTCACAACTCTTGAGGTTCCTCGCGTCTCGACTACATTGTGTAAATCTGCCTTCAGTTTTAATGACACCAATTTTTTTGAATACCTGCAGAACTCCCTGCTTCTTGATTCCCTGGTGCCGCTAGGGCAATTTAGAGTCTAATGTTGAATTTGTTAAATGAGAATACATTTGTTTTGATTAAATATGAACATGTATTGTGGTGTTGAAATTGTAGTTTTTAGAAATAGTAACATGTATTTATTTTATTTTTTATTATTGGAATGTTTGTTGAATTTGTTTAATTTGCACCTTTTTTGAAAACTTTTTCAAAACTTTTTTTACTGTTATGTACCCTCCCTTGCTCTAGGCTTTTTAATTAAATATCTTAAACAATGGCTCTCACAACCCCAATCATTATCCCTCCTTGTGCCTGAATTGAATCAGTCCTGCTGCTGCTGTTGGTCGCAATGGACCGTTTCATCATTGAGTTTGACTATAAGAGCACTAGAGCATTTCACAATTTTTGTTTCCACACCAATGCTCAATATTACAAAAACTGCAGGGATTAGATCATGTGTTTTGGCACAGTGGCACCAGGCGAAAGGGGGATTGAAATGTGGTGTTTTTATGAGTGCTTATGTCCGCTTTTGTGCTGAGATTTTTCACTTTAAATCTTATGGCCAAAGAAAACCATTTATTTGGAAGTTTAACAAACCATATAACTATATGCACAAAGACTACTTTTAACAATAACACATTTATTGGAAGAACTGTGCAGATGCAAAGTTTGGTAACAGAATTTAGGAAAAATCTCCCTCAGTTTGTGACCTCGTTTTCCAAAAACTCTTAAATATCTGCTCTGAATTTAAGATTCAAAGATGGCTGCAGAAAGAATGTGTTGTCGGCTATGACAAATATAGAACATATATATATATATATTTATTTTGGTTGTTGAACTACAGTAAGTGAAGTGGATTTACACCCGGTAACAGAATTGCCATTACAGAATTTCATCATGGGTCCCTAATCTGTACTACACAAAACTGCATAATTATGGATATGAATGTCATTCTTCATGGTAAATGTATCTTATATAGGGACACAAAGGTGTACGTATGCAATGTCCTCCTTTGCATTTTTTTTTATGAGCTCCACCCCCAAACAAGAACAAATTTGGTTAGTCTGGACATCAAAATACAGCACAGTAGAACTCAGAGTACAGTATAGTACAGATAATACAGTGCCACCGACATGGCCCGCTACCAAGGGCTGTGGGCTCTCCTTCTGTGGCTGACGTGAGTAAGACATTTAAGCGTGTTAACCCTCGCTAGGCTGCCGGCCCAGATGGTATCCCTAGCCGCATCCTCAGAGCATGCGCAGACCTGCTGGCTGGTGTGCTTACAGAAATATTCAATCTCTCCCTATCCCAGTCTGTTGTCCCCACATGCTTCAAGATGGCCACCATTGTATGGGATTTATATCATGCCAAATGTATTGTGAACACACAGCATGCATTTTGTATTCGTGTATCATTATCTGTACAAATAAGTACCTTTCCACAAATATAAATCTCTATCCAAAAATGTAATTCACTACTCAACACCTTTTGATTTGTATTTGTAAATCGATATATTGCATTAGAATATTTTTATAACTTCAGATATGCAGGTCATTTCCAAGGGCCTTAAGTAAAATGACTGCCATAAAGATTTGCACGTAGGAGAGATATGCGCAAAAAGTTATCAGGCATAGAATGCAATTTGTAGTTGTAGACAAATAGTTATCACGCGTAGAAAGCGTTTTGTACTTGTAGAAAAACACTTCTTTCTATGACTACAAATTGCTTTCTATGTGTGAACTTTTTGTATTTTTCTTGTCAAATCCTTGCCAAAAGTCAGGTGATCTAAGCGCTTCCAAATATGGAGTTATAGAAAGCAATTTCTTTAAAACGCTGGCAGCCTCTCGGACCTCCTCTTTCACCTTGTTGGCTCGGGTATTCGAACCAGCGACCTTTCGGTTACTGGCCCAACGCTCTAACCGCTAGACTACCTGTCGCCCAACATTGGAAATTACATACCAGCTAATTTCCACTCCATTCATATGCAAATCTGTTTGATTCGTACACTGGCTTGTCTGGCTGTCATGGTTTTGTTTTAATGTGTACTTCCCTTATCCACACTGAAATAAATTAATTTCAGTAGTCCTCTGTTATGATTTAAAATCTCTCGCATAACGCATTAGTTTACCCTTGTGGTTTAATATATATGTATCTATTGTAGGTCCTAGGATACAACCGTTAATAATGTGGAACTAATACATCCCATCAAAGGATACCTTACAACTTACAATAATAAACACCTTGTGAAACAGCTGTGAAAAGCAACCTGGCAATATTTACAACTTTAATATATAAACTTTGAAAATGTATTAATGACACAACTGTATCAAAAAAATATCAAAGATTTCTTTATACGCTCACATGCCAATCATAAAACTAAAATACAGAATTCTGGTGTGTTAAATATAGAGGAAGTGGTTGCTGTGTGGGTGGGATGTTCTGCCTGTCACTTGTTCTCACCTCAGGCTATGATAAATGTCTTTATTTGTTAGGCTTTGCTAAACTGCAAAACGTCACAATGGAGTGGAAAATATGTTGACAACAGCTTTGATTGATTGCAATGTTATTCAATGTGTCATTTCAATAAAAACATACACTAAAACATGCTTGGTTAACTTTTATTATAACACAAAGAGAGTGGTATGAGATCTCTCTCTCTCATCCTCTCGATCAACAAAGGACAACAGAGTGCAGCAGGAAATGTCAAGGTAACAGAGGTCTGAACTCCTTCACTGTCTGGGTTCCTATCTGGTGTATCTGGAATGGCTGAATGGCGTTAGGGCTGAACGATTTGTTAGGGCTAATTGCGATTCTTTTCTGACAGATATTGCGATTTTGATTTGCAATTTAGTTTAAAAGTCAAGCTTCAATTCAATATTCACTGTGTAATAGATTTAAAACGTGATTGAGCATTGCCACATGATACCATCAAAATATGAACTGCTCTGTACAGTATATTCTAATGCAAGGATGAGAACTTATGAATTGCTTCCAACATGTATTTATTAAAACATTTTAATTGAAATAGAACAATCAAACATATAACAATTAATTTAAATAAATAAAGTGATAATAATAAAAAATGTAACCATTCCAATAAGAAAGTAATAGGACTTTTCAGTAATAAATAGAACATTATCTACTTATATATAGCTTATAAATTGACAAACCACAGAATAATTATCAAAAAAGTAATCACTAAATAATGATATTAATATGAGAAATAGGAATTTAAATGTTACACAAAATATCTAAATATTGCCCATTCAACTAAAACATGTATTTGCAGATAACCAGCATTTCACTTTAGACATTTATTTTTCCACAAAGGCTCCCACTATAGGATAAAGTGCAGAACAAATACAATCTTAATTACTCCAAACAGAAGTCGTATTCTTGCTTCCCTTACATCTCAACACTTTTTTGTAAAGAAAACCAACATGTCAACCTTTGCTGGTTTCAGACATGAACGCTGACAAGTGACTACATTGCCCCCAGCACTAAACACTCTCGCTGATGGCGAACTCGTGGCTGGAATGCACAGGAATTTGCGAACCAGTTTGCTTAGCATCGCAAAGTTAACATTGTGTAACTTCCACCAGGCCAGGGGATCTTCCTCTCCATCAATGGTAGGAGTCATCAGGTAGCTGTTCAGCTCAGCTTCCATGGCGTCCTCCTACTGCACAGAGGATGAAGCAGGGGGCACAGCGCTGTTCTTAAAGAATCTGCCCAATGACCGCTTTCCCTTCTTCACAGTGGATGGCTCTGCCTCTGCTGCACTTTGAAGCACAGCGTCTGTGGTGCTGACACGAGCCCTCTTCTCCTGCAAAACAGATGAGAGCTGTTAAGTTTTGCAATGTGATGTAATTTTGAGCAATTGGGCATTTTATGTAAACATAAAAAGAAATAATCAAAATACAATAACTTATATTGCATGTGGCATCTTGTATTCACTCAAGTGCACATGAAAACAAGACAAGTTACCTTTCGTGCTACCTGTTCCATTTCAATCTTCACTCTTGCTTTGATGTCTGGGACATTCTCTGCGCTTATGTAGTTAATCTTGGATCTTGGATCAAGGAACAAAGTGATGTCGAGAAGCTCCTGTGTGGCTGGGTCGCTGTATTTATCTTCCATGTAGCCAAGGGCTCTTGACTTTATTTCCTTGGTAAGTGGTGTGTCCTTGACATTTACAGCCAAAGTTTATGTTCTCAGGAGATGCAGGACTGGCTTCAGGTATGACACGCTTACATACTCTTCACCAGAGGGCATCTGTAAACTGTTAATTGATTTGAGGGCATCGGTGTCATGCCAAGTGGGGACCAGGTGACGCGTCTGAGGATGAGGTTTTGAAACCCATCTTTGGTCACGGTGTTAAAGGACACCATGTCTTTAACGAGGTAGTACGTTATGGCGTTCGTTACCTCACGGTGCCTTTGTGAGCCCCTTTCATAAGGAGTTACAGTCGCAAACGACTCTGAAATAGTAGTTTGTTTAGGCCTACTAGACTCCGACTGGGCTAGAGCATCACTACTTGACTTTTTGGCCGTACACTAGTTATACAGCTGCCTGTGGTGCTTTTTCGAGTGCTGATCAAGGTTTGTGGTGTTGCCTCGTGATGTTGCGACTGTTCCACGATAAGCCTTGCACAATACCTTGGAAATGACATGCGTATCTGAAGTTATAAAAAAAATCTAATGCAGTATATCAATTTACAAATACAAATCAAAAGGTGTTTGTGGGTAGTGATTTACATTTGTGGATTGGTACTTATTTGTACAGATAATGATACACAAATACAAAATGCATGCTGTGCGTTCACAATACGTTTGGCATGATATTGATCCCATACCATTGTCCTGTACCTAAGAAAGCAAAGGTAATTGAACTAAATGACTATCGCCCTGTAGCACTCACCTCTGTAATCATGAAGTGCTTTGAGAGACTAGTCAAGGAACATATTACCTCCACCTTACCTATCACCCTAGACCCACTTCAATTTGCTTACCGCCCCAATAGATCCACAGACGATGCAATCGCCTGCACACTGCTCTATCCCATCTGGACAAGAGGCATACCTATGGAAGAATGCTGTTCATTGACTATAGCTCAGCATTCAACACCATAGTACCCTCCAAGCTCATCATCAAGCTTGAGGCCCTGGGTTTGAACCTTGCCCTGTGCCACTGGGTCCTGGACTTCCTGACCGGCCGCCCCCCCCCAGGTAGTGAAGGTAGGAAACAACACCTCTTTGCTGATCCTCAACACTGGGGCCCCACAAGGGTGCATGCTCCGCTCTCTCCTGTACTCCCTGTTCACCCATGACTGCGTGGCCAAGCATGCCTCCAACTCAATCATTGTTTGTAGACAACACAACAGTACTAGGCTTGATGCATCAAAGCTGGGACAGAGAGACTGGAAAACAGCTTCTATCTCAAGGCCATCAGATTGCTAAACAGCCATCACTAGCACACCACAGGCGGCTGCCTATAGACATAGATTAGAAATCACTGGCCACTTTAATAATGTTTCCGTATCTGGCATTACTCGTCTCATATGTATAAACTGTACTCTTTACTATTCTATGGTATCTTAGCCACTTTAATTCTGTTTTACATAATGAATCACCCACCTCGTATGTAAATACTGTATACTATACTATGCCACTGTATCTTAGTCCAATGTCGATCTGAGATCTGTATATATTTTTAATATATTCCTTACTTAGATTTGTGTATTTTGGTATATGTTGTGAAACTGTTACTGTTAGATATTACTTGTTGAATATTACTGCACTGTCGGAGCTAGAAGCACAAGCATTTCGCTACACCAGCAATAACATCTGCTAACCACATGTATATGACCAATAATATTTGATATGATTTAGCACATCAGTAGAGTAGAGTTCCGTACATTACATTATAGTGTGCTCTACTGTGTACTGTACTGAACTATTCTACTGAACTTTTTTTTAACTCTACTGTGCTCTACTCTACTGATGTACTGTACAAAAACATAGACATCTATGATTGGTTCAGATTAGGTCCGGTCCGGACTGGGCCAAATCTGAACCAATCATGGACGTCTTTGTTTGGGCCAAATCAAGGCCAGTCCGGACCAGGGTTGGGCTCAATAAAGAATTTTGAAATTGGCCACACCCCACACAATGTAGAATTTGAGTGACAGCAAGTAGAATTTAATTCCTTGTCATCTTAAATAAATTCCACTCAATCATAGACCATTGAATCATAGTTTCATTGAATCTGACAGGTCACACTAGATACTAAAGAATATATCACTTTTCTCTGGACACAATGCTTTTATATATTATTTTAAACCTTATTGTTTAGAATAGCCAATTAAAGGGTAACCTTGAACCTGTGAAATGTAGTATTTTCCCCCATATTGAACAAAAATGTAAGTGATTCATGAAATATATTAACTTAAAATATTTGTATACAGTTTTGTTTTCAATTCAAATTCAATAATTTAATTGGAATTTGAGGCATTCTCAATTCATTTCCAAATTGAGCCAAACTCTGGTCCGGGCTGGACAAAAAGTCTACATCTGTGGACCTTGAAATTAAAGCCGGGGTGGAGCGTACCAGAAAATGACTTGGGTGGATGTTGAAATCAAGGCCATCTTATTCCTTAACATTAAGGATAGAAAATGGTTGAAAAATGTATATATGACTTATTTTATAGACTCTTGGCTTTCATTTGACACCAGATTTAATATGCTCCTATGGACTTCACATGTTTGTGCTCATGGGCCCTTTTACATAGAAATGACCTGTTCAGAGTGTCAGCATGATGAGTGGTGGTCCGTATTCTGTTCTCTATCTACAGTAACGTTATCTCTTCTCCCAAAAAATCATGGGCATGTCCTGCAGCGCTCCGGGCTCCCTCATGGGCCCTGGCCTCCTCTGTAGACCTCTCTAACCTACTTTTGTCTTGGCGTTTCCCAGGAGAGTGATTATTTTAAGCGGAGCGTGATGTTCCGCTCTGATTTTGTGGATGCGTCGTCCCATCTAGAGCAGGCTGCTGCACATTTGGGTGGAGAATAGAAAGAAATAGCGGAGCAGGAGAGAGGAGGAAGAGATTTAAAACTCCACAGTTCCTCCGCCCTCCCACACTGTTAGCCAGTGTTGCCTGCCTCTCAATCACCGTTAAGTGTTGATGTAGAAGTGTTTATGTCGACCTGGATGGGTCCCCTCCATGTCCTCTGTATTCTAATGGTGCATCACTCACCTTTAACGGGTTAAGTGATTGTCTAAGTGGAGGGGGGGGGGTTGGGCGGTGGGAGCTCTCGACAGGTCGAGGACCTGAGCGTGGCTGGCGGCGTCACTAGAAGCTTCTTTCAAAGCCAGCCTTTGTTCAGTGGATGAGTGACGCAGTGGGAATATTAGCGTGATTAGAGTGATTAGAAGGAATGGCTGAGAGCCAGAGAGGACCACCGCTCTGAGGAAGTTATGCAATGCCCCCCACTTCCAGCCGGTGTAATCCCACTTATGCTGAATGAGCCCCCCATGTGATCGAGCTACAGGTCTAGGAGAGAGGCTGGCTCGTGGCCTGTGGTGTTGAGGTGACTGTTGTTGTGGCGTTTAGAGGCTTGGGTGTTTTCCACACTCTGGTCCTGTGTGGTGGTCAAGTGCATGCCCCCACCCTCTGGCTCTGTGCTGGGGTATATAAGAGCTGAGCCCAGCGGTGGGGGGACTTTCCTGGGATCTGAGATGTGGAGAAAGACCACTGTTGGATGGAGTGGAGCTGCTGTGCTGATAGTCTCCCTCAGAAACAAGCTGTGGATCTGAGTGAACGACACCTCCATACTGAGCGAATACCCCCAGAGACTCCTTCTTTCGTTTCATCCTGTCCTGTCTATCTGGGTGTGAGCCAGTTGAGAATGACATTTTATGTCCTTGGTTGTGAAAATAGAGGGATTTTACTGCATAAGGCGAAGAACTGTTTTTGAATACAGGTATTTTGGGTCAGGATTTTGAACTTTTGGTTTTTGCAGCCCTACTGTTGTAGCCTTGATGCGGAATGGTTTTGTTATTTGTGGATTCATTCTGTGGGATCTGCTTTGAGAAAGTTCCTAGGACCTGGATTTTATTTTCTTTGAGTGTTTTAAGAGGTCTGATTTTTTTCAAGACCCACTGCTGGCTAACTTTCCCCACTCTATGACCAACTTCCACCTAGAAGCTGTTGATTTACATTTGAGTCATTTAGCTGACGCTCTTATCCAGAGCGATTTATAGTAGTGAGTGCATACATTTTCATACTTCGTACTGGTCCCCCGTGGGAATTGAACCCACAACCCTGGCATTGCAAGTGCCATGCTCTACCAACTGAGCCCCACGGGACAAGATCATCAGTTGCTGTTAACTGTTCATCTATGTTACCATTATGTCTCTCCTTTCATCCACAGGCTCCACCGATGAGGACGCCAGCAGTGAATTGACGAGCCACACATAGAAGCCCCCCAGTCCCTCCCACCTCCAGCCCCTCTCCCCTCCCTCTGTCCTTTTCCTCTCACCCCGGACTCACCATGCTGATCAAGGAGTACCGGATCCCAATGCCAATGAGCGTGGATGAGTACCGCATCGCCCAGCTCTACATGATCCAGGTTTGTGGACTTGTACTAGACCTGCTTTAATAGGACTTTACTAGAGGAAGGGCTTTGACACTAGCAGGAAGTCAGGCTGATCAGTCCAGTGCCATAGGCACATTGTAAACCTCAGCAAAGTGAACAATGAGAAAATCCACAAGGATGTGTTAACAATCTGAGGCAGGCAGGAAAGGGATGGAGGAGGGATGGTGTTAAATTGTCCTGTTGGATCAGTGACCCATAGTTACGTTTCCCCCTGACCTCAGCCTTCTATGTGCAGCCTCGTTTTCTCGCTGGTGTGAAGTTCCCATTACCATGGTAACCATGACATCAGCAGCATACCGGCAGTCAGGTTTTCTTCGAGAGAGTGTGGCGTGAGAGAGGAGAAGAAACAGTGGGGAGAATAGGGGGAAAGACAGGGGAAGAGTAGGAGAGAGATACAGATGGGTAGAGAGGAGGGAAGAAACGGGGCCCAAAAAAATTGGCAGAGTGTGGATACCCTGTCTTCATTACTGTATGTTGCTAGGGCAACCCCAGGCAGCATGCTGGCCCCTGACTCATCCCCCAGTGCAAGCATGGTGGCTCAAGCCTCCCTGGGCCGCTCGGTACAATTAAACTGTTCTCTCTACTGTATGAGTATCTTCACTCAAGCCGGCCAGACTCCTCCTGACTCCATGTTCCACACTGCTGTCTCTCGTTTATCTTCATACCTTATCACGCTGCCTCCTTAATTGCTAGTTAATTGTGAATTCATTATCACGACTGGAATTTGCAAAGATATCACAAATGCATGATGTAAGTGAAATGAAGTCGCCACTTTCTCTCTTGGTCTCTTCCTCCCCCCTCCCGTGTTTAATCACCACCCACCACTTTGCTCTTCCGGAAAAGTGAGAACCATATCAACAGAAAATATGTTTCACTGATCTGATACCATATATGGCATGTACCAGGATATGACGCTATCCTGCAGTCAATACAGCCAGCCAGGTAGTTGTGAGGAAGCTGAACAGAAAGTAGTGCTGAGCGATTAACCAACGTTTCAGTTATTTTTCATTTTTTAAACAACTAATTGACCGATGTCTGTTCAATTATTGAACATTTTTTGTGAGTACAGTTTCTCTAGAGATAAATCAGATCATGCCCGAACTGTGCAATGTAGTAGGGAGTTGTAGTTTCCAACAGGCCAATGTTCCACATATTTTACCACAGAAAATGTGATCATTAACTACAATGACCATAATCCATCATCCGCGGCTACTTGTCTGGTCTGTTTTTCTTTTACGCCTGCCACGTAAGAGACAGAAGAATGCACGATCAAGAGAGGGTTATACACAGAGAGCAGTTGCTTTGGTACTGGTATTCAGCAGTCATAAAAGTATGCCTTATTTACTTTGAAGAAGTAGAAAAATAGTGATTTTGTCAGACAGCATAGGCAGCAGCTCTATAGAGATGAGACAATGACTTGGAATTAAATAATAGTCATCAAATACAATAAATGTAATAAACACAACAACTGAAATTATGAATTGATGACTTCCAATCAGTTTTCCACGTTGATTCAACGTCATCACATTGAACGTTTTAGTTGAAATGATGTAGAACCAATGTTGATTTTTTCCCAGTTGGTTCCTTCAGCTCTAGATTAATATTTTTGTAATTTAGCAGACACTCTTATCCAGAGCGACTTACAGGAGCAATTAGGGTTAAGTACCTTGCTCAAGGGCACATCGATAGATTTTTCACATTCGTCTTGGGTATTCTGACCAGCGACCTTTCGGTTACTGGCCAACGCTCTTAACCGTTAGGCTACCTGCCGCCTAAGGGGAGGGCTGAGCTGTGGCCTGGGATTTTTAATCTTCCTGATGGTTTCTTGTAAGCTGCAGAGCACCAAGAGCCAACCTCTGGCAGGGGGGCAGGATTGATACTGGCCAGTGGCTCACAGGCCACAGCCACCTGTCAGCAGGCTAATGAAATGCCTTGCATGTGTGTGGGTGGCTGTGGGCGTGCGTGTGTGCAGCTGTGCGTACATGGGCCTATACTGTATGTGTTGCAGAGTGTTTTTGTGTTTTCTGTGTGTGTGTGTGTGTGTGTGTGTACAATGTACAACACCTTAGGAACACCTTCCTAATATTGATTTGCACCACCTTTTGCCCTCAGAACAGCCTCAATTTGTCAGGGCATGGACTCTACAAGGTGCCGAAAGCGTTCCAGAGGGATGCTGGCCCATGTTGACTCCAATGCTTCCCACAGTTTGCTGGATGTCCTTTGGGTGGTGGACCAGTCTTGATACACATGGGAAACTCATGCAGCATTGCAGTTCTTGATCCACTCAAAACAGTGTGCCTGGTACCTACTACCATACCCCGTTCAAAGGCACTTCAATCTTTTTGTCTTGCCCATTCACCCTCTGAATGGCACACATACACAATCCATGTCTCAATTGTCTCAATGCTTAAAAATCCTTCTTTAACCTGTCACCTCCCCTTCATCTACACTGATTGAAGTGGATTTAACAAGTGACATCAATAAGGGATCATAGCTTTTAACTGGATTCACCTGGTCAGTCTGTGTCATGGAAAGAGCGGGTGTTCAGTCAGTATCTGTGCTGTGTCTGTGGAGCTGTGTCTGGCTGTTGAGAGCAGGGCGGTGGCTAATGAACGACCTGTCAGAGGTAATGAGGGCTGTAGGGGTGGACAGCTCACCTCACGCACCATCTCATCTACCCACCACACCAGTGATTCACTGCCTGCTCTGACTCACCATCTTGCTCTCCTTCACTATCCGGCTCTCCTTCACTATCCCACTCTCCTTAATTATCTCTCTATCCCGCTCTCCCTCACCATGCTGGAAATGCTGTCTGTAATTAGTCAAATACATGTATCAGAGTTTCAAAGTGAAGAATAGAACATTATGTACAAGCAGGTAGTGGCTAAGGTATTACATGCACATGTAATATTATCTCAGACTCTGGAAATGTTGTACTGTAGTCCTTGCCCTTTGCTTCTCAAGTTTTCAGCGTCCTCAGCACTTGGACTCTGTTCCCTAGTGTACGTTTAGCACTCCTATTTCCCTCATTCTTACATCAGCATGAAGCCTCTCCCTGGTGGATCTCACTGCGTTGTGTTTAAAAAAAGTAAAGTCATCCAGCCATGAAGTCCCCTATGAAGTCTCCTTCCAGCCCCCCACCCTCCCCGCTTTCTGTGGTGTACCTGGAATGTAAATATGGGAAAGGTGTGTTTCACTGAGCTGGCTGGGCAACTCTCCTGACTTAGCAGTGTAGGTCATACCTGGAGGCAGTGGTTATTGTCCACACATATGAGTCATGACATGGTGTGTTTACAACTGTCAGCTGTCTGGAACTTTATCAGCAGGGTAGAGTTTGTCCAAGCATCAGTTTTATGGCAGAAAACCTTTGTGTGTCGCCTATGGAACAGGTGAAATAACAGACCTGGTGCTTTCTAGTCTTACTAGGAACAGCCTTGAGCCTAATGGAATCAGGTACTGAATCAACATCATATGATTCACCGATTCTGTTGAAGCTAAATGGCAACATCTTCTGTGTTTAGATTCATAAAAACAACAACATTTTGTAGCAGATTAATTGTTTTGGCCACACTTGACTTTTTGTTGTCTTTCCGGCAGTGTGCTTCTCCTGACCTCCCTTGTTTTAACCTAATTTCAGTCCTCAGTTGACTTTTGATCTATGCTTCCTCACCTAACTCGTCACTGAACAGAAAAAGAGCCGGGATGAGACCTGTGGCGAGGGCAGCGGAGTGGAGATCCTGGAGAACAAGCCGTATGATGACGGCCCAGGCGGAATCGGCCAGTACACCCATAAGGTCTACCACATCGGCATGCACATCCCCAGCTGGTTCCGCTCCATCCTGCCTAAGGCAGCACTCCGGGTGGAGGAGGAGTCCTGGAACGCCTACCCCTACACCCGCACAAGGTGTGAGACTACTGCCCCCTACAGGAGTACTACCCTTACACCCCCCCCCCCCCCCCACACACACACACACACACACACAGGAGTACCACCCTTACACCCCCCACACACACACACACACAGGAGTACCACCCTTACACCCCCCACACACACACACACACACACACACACACAGGAGTACAACTCTTACACCCCCCACACACACACACACACACACAGGAGTACCACCCGTACACCCCCCCCACACACACACACAGGAGTACCACCCTTACACCCCCCCCACACACACACACACACACACATGAGTACAACTCTTACACCCCCCACACACACACACAGGAGTACCACTCTTACACCCTCCACACACACACACACACACAGGAGCAGGAGTACAACTCTTACACCCCCCACACACACACACACACAGGAGTACCACCCGTACACCCCCCACACACACACACACACACAGGAGTACCACCCTTACACCCCCCCCCCCCCACACACACACACACACACACACACACACACAGGAGTACAACTCTTACACCCCCCACACACACACACACAGGAGTACCACCCGTACACCCCCCACACACAGGAGTACCACTCTTACACCCTCCACACACACACACACACACACAGGAGTACAACTCTTACACCCCCCCCCACACACACACACACACACACACACAGGAGTACAACTCTTACACCCCCCACACACACGAGTACCACCCTTACACCCCCCCCCCCCCCCCCCCCCCCCCACACACACACACACACACACACACACACAGGAGTACCACCCTACCTTAGATTATTTTTAGTACTGCATTGATATTGATTACTGCATTATTGGGTTTAGAGCTTGCAAGAAAGGCATTTCACTGTACTTGTGCATGTGACATTACAACTTCAAACGGAAACACCCCCACACACAGAGAAGTAGCAACCTTACACCCCCATTAAGTCAGGGAGCCTCCTCCACTTCCACAGGAAAATCTCAACATGTGAGACAGCAACCCTTTCAGTACAGTATGATGAGACTGTTTCCCGTAAGCTTATACTCATGCCTATAGTGAGGGAGTTGATTGGTTGTATTCAACAGACTATCTCAACATCAAACCTTATCCATTATGGAGTGATTGTTTATCCAATCTGCCCCTTCAGGAAAATACTGTTACTAAGAGCCAAGTAAAGAGCCAGAGCAGTTGTCAGAACACTGCTGAGCGTGCCAACCAAGACATGGACAGTCTTCAGGTCAGCAGCTCTGCTAGCCAGCCTGTCGTTAAGAGTTGATGACCCTTAGGGTCTGTCTGTCTGTCTGGGGCCTGGGCATAGCCGCAGGCATGAGGCTGCTGAAATGAGAAGCGCCCTTTGAAAACACTGTCAAGGTATTGATAGACTGGAGCCGTCTGACACGCTTATCAAAGCAGTGACAGCTCTGCTGCAGACGACTGACTCGAAAGATGGGAAGGGCTAGCACCTCTACACCTCGCCTGGAGCCAGGAACAGAGAGTGAGAGTGTGGGTGAGAAAGATTGAGAGTGACAGATAAGCAGTGGCTAACTCTTGCCATGTAGCCATATTTTGGGCCTGCCCATCATTTAACAAAGAGCCCACTCAATAACAGAGACACCACGGTCTTTCCACCAGTCATTTCCCTGTGCGTATATACTGTGTCCAGGTCAACATATTGTGGTTATTTATTACCGTGATCTCTAAGCTTGCAGTCCTTTCTCCACCAGGTACACCTGTCCCTTTGTTGAGAAGTTCTCTATTGACATTGAGACGTTCTACAAGCCAGACACGGGGAACCAGCCAGACGTCTTCAACATGTCCCCAGTCGAGAAGAGTCTAAGGACTCTGGGTAAGAACCTGTGGTGCTGGTCTGGGACAAATAGTGGGAGATTAGAAGGACACTATATATCCGCAGACCGCAGTGTCCAAATTGACAGCACAGTTAGATGGTAATGATTTTTCCTCACTATGGACAACTAACAAAATGACAGACCTATGTTAGTGGTCTTGTTTGAATAGTCATGATTAGTATTGAGGGCTTGCTGACGCATGACACCCACAAGAGTTAGAGGGAAGCTCCTGGGCTCACACGCAGCCAGTAGAGTAGAGACCCACTGGTGGCCGTTTGCTACCACTGCAGCTGTTTTCCTGTTGTTGGCGTCAACAGAGTCTCGTCAGAAGTGACGCTGCTCAGATGCTCATGGTTTGAGGGCATGCAGTGACCTAATTTACACAATTCATTGCCAGTGTTCCTGAGATGCCATGAATGACATTTTTACCCTGGTTCATCGTCAGCTGTGGACTGTAAAGAGAGAATGTTTGTCTTAGAAATACCAAATCCAGTGTGTACTATTAAGTGTCCTAGATTTAATTAACTTGTCGAAATAACTTGGTTGTTAAATTCTGTTTCATCCAACAGCCATAAAACGACTGGCTATGTAATATAGGAAAATATGGACAACCCACCTGCTCATATGTACATGTTATTTCTGGCACGTGTTCAAATCAGACTCTCTTGCAGACCCCATCGACATTGTCAAAGATACCATCCCCCCACATGAGTACATGCAAGAGGAGGACCCTCGGATCTACAGGTCAGACAAGACCAAGAGAGGCCCTCTGCAGGAGGACTGGATCGAGGAGTACAACAACAACCCGGGGAAGACGCCCATCATGTGTGCTTACAAACTGTGCAAGGTGGAGTTCCGCTACTGGGGCATGCAGTCAAAGATCGAGCGCTTCATCCATGATGTAGGTGCGTATTAGGTGTTAAAGGGTACTTTGAACAATACCTTGATATATCCCTTTCCCGGTGCTGGCTATATGAGTGCTTGATCCAAGAGCAGCAGTGTTTTCCATACTACAGGCATGCTGCTGCTTACTAGTTTAGCTAGCAAACTTCAGCTGACAAGATGTTAGAGGTGGCGGCCAGGTGGGATGCCCTGATGTTTTCCAGTGCTGTCTGTCTAAGTACTCTCCCCTACCCTCCCTCAGGGCTGAGGAAGGTGATGGTGCGGGCCCATCGGCAGGCCTGGTGCTGGCAGGATGAATGGTACGGCCTGACCATCGAGGACATCAGGCAGCTGGAGCTGGAGACCCAGCTGGCCCTGGCCCACAAGATGGCCCAGTTCAGCCAGGCAGAGGAGGCCACCGAGGCCAATGGAGATGCTTCATCCCCAGACAAGAACCAGGAGGCCAAAGATCCCATCAGCTCCTTAGAAACTGAGGAGGTGGTCAGTGCAGGGGGCGGTGGAGACGCTCTCCAAAAAAAACGAGCAGGGCTCACCAAGCAGTGGTCCACCTCCTCCAGATCCTCCCGCTCATCCAAGAGAGGAGGTGAGATGTTTGAGCCAAATCGTCTGTATCTGTGTCGAGATGTTGGACTGTTTAACAAGCAGGTGGTGTACCGACATCATGTGTTATTGAGTATGTATCTAGGTGCTGTATCTACACTACCACTGTCCCAGCTTTATCCAGATATGTTTCACCTGCTTGTTCAATATACAGACAAACCTCTCTCCTACAGACATTACAACCCCCATCCCCACCTCTAAGCAGCAGTCAGAATCCTGCCTGCCACCTGGACCCTCTCTCTCCTCCTGTCAGCCTCGTTTCACCCTCTATTACCTAGGACCGGGAATTGCCAGGGACATCACGATACTTAGGTGCCGATACGATATGTATTGCGATTTGATACTGTGATTTTATTGCGATTCAATGTTCCAAACTTATTACTCACCATATGTCTGCTGCAGAAGGACAAGAGAGCCATAAAAAAAAAAAAAAGTTTTGATCAGTCATGGAAATAAAAGTGCTGAAAACAAATTGGCTCCCTATTTGAAAAGAAGATGGAGAACAGTTTTGGTGCAGGTACAGCCCCATTACTACTATTATCCCCCTGTACAGCGCTCTCCTGGCTATTTATAGCAGCAGGATTGACGTCACAGGCTAGAGGAGGCTGACCCTCCTCACACTGACCCTCCGCTCCACAACTGCTGCTCCCCCTCTCTGGGCTGACAGGCACAGCTGCGCTCCCTAGCCCACGAGCATCCAGCATGGGCCAGCCAGGCTTTCAAAGAGACCCCCTCCCCCTCCTCCTCAGTAATGATATAGGAAGCAAACAACAAAGACATATGATGGACAGTCAGTCCTACTTTTAGTCTAGGGCCTTTTTTCTGTGTGCTAATTGACTGTCAGTGTGTCTGTGTTACGTTGGACGCCACTCTTCATGCCCCCTCCTGACCACTGAGCAATTGATCTGTGATTAAGTCAAGCGTAACGGAAAATGTTTAGTGTATCAGTAGGAGTGTGTGTCAGTAGGAATAGAATGCAGTTGTCTCAAAATAACAGCAGTACGGTTTGTTCCCCTCCTCTCTGTGTTTCAGCGAGCCCATCACACCACAGCCTCTCTGAATGGAGGATGCAGAGCATAGCACGAGACTCCGAGGACAGCTCAGAAGAGGAGTTCTTTGATGCTCACGGTAAATCCACCATTTTGATAAAGTCCTCTTAGAGGCCTAGAGTAGGTTACAGTAGACGACACTAGTAGTGTGTTCCTTTCCCGTAACCCTCCTGTTGCTTCCTCCTTTGACTCTGCATGCGTCTCTTCAACACAGATCAGTTCTTAAGCTACCCAGATACCCAGCATGCTTTTGGCCTGCGGTTGAAATAGGTGGGTGTAGCTCGACACTTCGGTTCATCTGAAGGGTGAGCCCTGTCCTGAAGAAGTCCTGTTCCCAAAAGACATTACTAAGTCTGTACTTCGTAAAGCTCATCACCTCCCCACGTCCACCACATATTGCCTGTAGAGAGTCAATCATCCCGTTGAGTCAATCCACAAAATGTTCTATTGTGTGTAGGTGTATGTGTGGAAGCATGATTTACTTAGATTTTTTTCTATGACATAATAAAGTAAGAAGTAATGAAATGGGAATAAAGCAATGCATGTTTCCTTTGTGTCTATTTATTTATATGATACTGATGCTATTTGGATTAAATCTCTAGCAACTGTTGAAACTGTTCACGAGATGTCAAAGTAAAGCCATCTGCATTTAGCTGAATGTTCAAATGTTATTTATTTATGTTCACAATGAGATGGGAGAATATAAATGGTTGTTTCATCCCTGAGTTCATCTGTTTTTCACTAACCATCACACAGTGGTATGTACAGTGCATTCGTAAAGTATTCAGACCCATTGACTTTTTCCACATTTTGTTACGTTACAGTATTATTCTTAAAATTTATTTTAGAAATTTTAGAAAATGTATACAAAATTTATAAAATATCACATTTACATAAGTATTCAGACCCTTTACTCAAGCGATCCTGAAGCCACTACTGCGTTGTCTTGGCTGTGTGCTTAGGGTTGTTGTCCTGTTAGAAGGTGAACCTTCTCCCCAGTCTGAGGTCCAGAGCACTCTGGAGCAGGTTTTCATCAAGGTTTTCTGTACTTTGCTCCGGTCATCTTTCCCTCGATCCTGACTAGTCTCCCAGTCCCTTCTGCTGAAAAACATCCCCACAGCATGATGCTGCCACCACCATGCTTCACCATAGAGATGGTATAAGGTTTCCTCCAGATGTGACGCTTGGCATTCAGGCCAAAGAGTTCAATCTTGGTTTCATCAGACAAGAGAATCTTGTTTCATGGTCTGAGAGTCCTTAAGGTGCCTTTTGGCAAACTCCAAGTGGGCTGTCATGTGCCTTCTACTGAGGAGTGGCTTCCATCTGGCCACTCTACCATAAAACCCTGATTGGTGGAGTGCTTCTGAAATGGATGTCATTCTGGAAGGTTCTCCCATCTCCACATATGAACTCTGGAGCTCTGTCAGAGTGACCATCGGCTTCTTAGTTACATCCCTGACCAAGGCCCTCCTCCCCTGATTGCTCAGTTTGGCTGGGCAACCAGCTCTAAGAAGAGTGTTGGTGGTTCCAAACTTCTTCCATTTAAGAATGATGGAGGCCACTGTGTGTAGATCGGTTCCTCGACACAATCCTGTCTCTGCGCTCTACATACAATTCCTTCGATCTCATGGCTTGGTTTTTGGTCTGACATGCACTGTCAACTGTGGGACCTTATATAGACAGGTGTGTGCCTTTCCAAATCATGTCCAATCAATTGAATTTACCACAGGTGGACTCCAAGTTGTAGAAACATCTCATGGATGATCAATGGAAACAGGATGCACCTGAGCTCAATTTCGAGTGTCATAGCAAAAGGTCTGAATACTTATGTAAATAAGGTATGTCTGTTTTTAATTTTTAATAAATTAGCAAAAAAAAAAAATTAAACAGTTTTCGCTTTGTTATTATTGTGTGTAGATTGATGGGGAAAAAACTAATTTAATCAATTTTAGAATAAAGCTGAAACGTAACATTGTGGAAAAAGTCAAGGGTTCTGAATACTTTCCGAATGCATTGTACATACCACTTTATGAGGGTTAGTGAAAAACAGATGAACTGTAACTTATTTCATTACACAAGCAACCCTACTCAGTCACTTCATGAGTTAATCCCTTGATAATGAACTCGGACAACATTGCCATAATGAGCAAGTATTTGTAGAGCAGCAGTTTGGTGCGGGTTGTAATGTAGTAAGCATTGGCTCCACAGAATCTTTTCCTCATTACATTTTCCTTGTGAGTACTGTAGCATATCATAAGAGCTTAGAACACACATGCCTGTCTCTGTATGAGCCGTTCATTAAGAATACCATGATCAGATGGTAATGCGATTATAGAGATTACAAGGATGGCAGTAGCATACATACAGGCATATGTCATATGTCTAATTAACAGAATAAAATCTGAGTAGACATATAGCTGTAACATTCTGTCATCATAGTGCCACACTGCTTACACTGTATCCATTCATTACCATTTTACGTCAGATCATGGAATGATTAAACCAATGTGACAGCTCTGTAGCATCCTTTTAGTAAATGAATGCTGAAAAGTGTTTGCGCATACTCTGATAAATGCTCATATAAAAGCTTTTATATTACTCAGCTCCTTTAACTGGACTCAGCTTCTCCTTGATCTGTGCAACTAAGGACCAGCAAAACAGTGTTTTGGAGGTTTGAGTGGTGACCTTTTGATAAAGCAGACATGTGCATAGGCTACAGGTGTGTAATGTGATTTCACTGAAAGATCTCAGTGGCTTGGTGATTTGATTGAGGAGGCTATGCTATTCCAAAACCACTATGGTTTCTAATGGAACACATATAAGACCCCCATCTATTCATTCTAGTTCTATGCATTTAATCCTATCCGGTAAGCGAAATCTGGATAGATATCTTTTGAAAAACCGGGCCCTGAATATGCTGTAGATGGAATAAAATGGCACATTGACTTACCAAGTGTTATACTTGGTAATATTGACACTTCGTAAAACAAATCCTGTCCCTTCTCCCCACAGAGGACTTGTCAGATGATGAAGAGATTTTCCCCAAGGAGATCGCCAAGTGGAACTCCAACGACCTCATAGACAAGATTGAGGCGGCAGATGCAGAAGACACCCCTGGTATGGAGAGGAACACTGTGTGTTGTATTATGGGAGATGGAGTTTGTCCGTGTCTTTTTTTTTTTACTGACCGTATAATATTACTCTGATTCCCAACGTTAAAGTGTGTCTGTGGATGTTTCTGCAGGAGCGCTGTACAAGGATATGGCAGGGGACTATGAGAGGTCGGCCAGCGAGGAGAGACTAGATGAAGTAGGTACCTGGGAGGGTGAATGGCTTTTCAACTGAACATTGGTATACCACCATGACACATATGTGGTCTGGCTGAGTTCATATTCAGACAAAATATCAACTAAGTTGAGCTAAAAGGAAACTTAAATCCCTGTCACTAAAGCATTCAGGCCTAACAGTAGGTGTTGAAAGTGAATATTCTGTGTAGGGCTTTAGTTGTGGCAGTCAGAGAGAGGTCCACTCCTTTAGACTCTCTGTCCTCTTGTATTCAGATGCGTGGCTCTGTTTGCAGCCAAGCCTATAGCTCTACCATTCCCACCATCACCGTAACCAAGCACCAGTCAGTAAGTACATTTCATGTCCCATTGCATTATGGGCCAGAGTAGATCCACAGAGTCCCTAACAGACCCAGTACTAACCGCCCTGCTCCTGCCCTTGACCCAGCCCACCCCCTCTCTACTCTTCAAACCCCCTACCCCTTGTAAAATATCCTCTGAACTGTAGTCTTGCCGTGGAGTGTACAGTGTACAGCCTCTGAGAAATGTGAGTTTTGGAACACACAAAAACTGCACATTTACGTTTTCCTTTTTATGTGAGTGTGGTTTTGTATTTGTATACAAATGTGTCTTTGCCCTTGGTTTTTGTTGTTGGATTGTTGTTGTGGTTGGCTAAAGTTGGAAGTGTTTGCAGTGTGACCAGCTGGGGTGTAGGTTGGTCCAGCGTCTCTTAATGATGCTGTCAGAGTGTGAAGATGTAAGCTGGTCAGGCATGCTGTTGCTGGATAGGGTGTAGTTATCACCCTGTCCTACTTCCCTAATCTAGCTACATTTGCACTCACTGTATATAGATCTTCTATAGTGTCATTGACTGTATGTTTGTTTATCCCATGTGTAACTCTGTTGTTTTTTTGTCGCACTGCTTTGCTTTATCTTGGCCAGGTCACAGTTGTAAATGAGAACTTGTTCTCAACTGACCTACCTGGTTAAATAAAGGTGAAATAAAATAAAATAGGTTGAAGTCATTAAAACTCATTTTTCAACAACTCCAGAGATTTTGTGTTAAACTATAGTTTTGGCAAGTCGGTTAGCATATCTACTTTTTTCATGACACAAGTAATTCTTCCAACAATTGTTTACAGACAGATTATTTCACTTATAATTCACTATATCACAATTCCAGTGGGTCAGAAGTTGACATACACGAATGGGACCACGCAGCCGTCATACTGCTCAGGAAGGAGACGCGTTCTGTCTCCTATAGATGAACGTACTTTGGTGCGAAAAGTGCAAATCAATCCCAGAACAACAGCAAAGGACCTTGTGAAGATGCTGGAGGAAACAGGTACAAAAGTATCTATAGCCACAGTAAAACGAGTCCTATATCGACATAACTTGAAAGGCCGCTCAGCAAGGAAGAAGCCACTGCTCCAAAAACGCCATAAAAAAGACAGACTACGGTTTGCAACTGCACATGGGGACAAAGATCGTACTTTTTGGAGAAATGTGCTCTGGTCTGATGAAAAAAAAAATATATAGAACTGTTTGGCCATAATGACCATCGTTATGTTTGGAGGAAAAAGGGGGAGGCTTGCAAGCCGAAGGACACCATCCCAACCGTGAAGCACAGGGGTGGCAGCATCATGTTGTGGGGGTGCTTTGCTGCAGGAGGGTTGGTGCACTTCACAAAATAGATGGTATCATGACAAAGGAAAATTATGTGGATATATTGAAGCAACATGTCAAGACATCAGTCAGGAAGTTAAAGCTTGGTCGCAAATGGGTCTTCCAAATGGACAATGACCCCAAGCATACTTTCAAAGTTGTGGCACAATGGCTTAAGGACAACGAAGTCAAGATATTGGAGTGGCCATCACAAAGCCCTGACGTCAATCCTATAGAACTGAAAAAGCGTGTGCGAGCAAGGAGGCCTACAAACCTGACTCAGTTACACCAGTTCTGTCAGGAGGAATGGGCCAAAATTCACCCAACTTATCGTGGGAAGCTTGTGGAAGGCTATCCGAAACGTTTGACCCAAGTTAAACAATTTTAAGGCTATGCTACCAAATACTAATTGAGTGTATATAAACTTCTGACCCACTGGAAATGGGATGAAAGAAATAAAAGATGAAATAAATCATTCTCTCTACTATTATTTTGACATTTCACATTCTTAAAATAAAGTGGTGAGCCTAACTGACCTAAAACAGGGAATTTTTACTAGGATTAAATGTCAGGAATTGTGGAAAAACTTGAGTTTAAATGTATTTGGCTAAGGTGTATGTGAACTTCCGACATCAACTGTACATTAGCAGCCAAGCCAGAAGCATGGTTCTGTGGGTGAAGGGTTTCATTTCCCTTGAGTTTAACAGATCTATCTACTGCCCCTCATCCTTCCTCCCATTCACTCTATCCATTCCCCCTCCTTTGCTCCCTCATAAAAGGACCTCTCCTCCCAGCAGTGTTTGCAGCCTTCTAAGCTTCATGTGCTGATCCTGGTGCTACATGGGGGCAACATCCTGGACACGGGCGGAGGGGACCAGACCAGTAAGCAAGGTGACCTCAACACTATCAGCACGGCCTTTGACACTGTGATGCGCGTGCACTATCCCACTGCGCTGGGCCGCATCGCCATCCGCCTGGTTCCCTGTCCCGCCATCTGCGCTGAGGCCTTCTCCCTGGTGTCCAAGTGAGGGACACACACACTACACAACCGTAGATATTGTGTACACAACTACAGTACACACACTACTTCTACTACTATTACTAACCTTATCTCCTGTGTGTGTCCCTGGCTTCAGTCTGAGCCCATACAGTTATGATGAGAGCTGTCTGTCTAGCAGTCAGGATCACATCCCCCTGGCTGCCCTGCCTCTCCTGGCCACCTCCGCCCCCCAGTACCAGGAGGCTGTGGCCACCGTCATCATGCGAGCCAACCAGGTGTACAGTGACTTCATCAAGTCCCTGAACGGGGCAACCTTCTCTGGCCAGGTGAGGAGCTTCTGCTGGCCTATCAGCCTCTCCGTTGTAACGGTCATGGGTTGCTCTTTATTTTGAGCTTTAAAATGGCAAGAAGGAGATTTCTTATGAAAAACATTATTTGGATTTGCACCAAATTAATTGTGTGGGCGTTTTCTGTTTCTGAATTACGCTAGCATTCAATATTGAATTTAGCATATGTTTTGATAACAAATTGTCAGAGGTGTGTTTGATTTTGTGGTTATTACAGCTGATTATTTAAAAAGGGGTTGGATGCTATTATCTCCATCCTGTTTGATATCTAATGATCTGATCTGTTTTAGTAAATTGACCTGTGACCTCTGTGTAGGTGTGCCTGATTGGGGACTGTGTGGGAGGGATCCTGGGGTTTGACGCGTTGTGCAGCAGCAACCAGACTATTGGTGAGAGCCAGAACAGCAGCCGCAGGGGTAGTGTAATCAGTGTACAGGTAAGACCCAAACCTTAAAGCTTAGTTACTCTCCCTGTTCCTTAGCTCTACATCTTTAACCCAAATCACAGACACTCACCCAGTAGCTCTAAATACAAGTTACAACACTCTACTATTTCACCACCACATTTCTCATCAGAGAAGGACACTTATCCAGCGCCCAACCTAGATCTGGTGCCGTTTGTATGTCTGTCAAGTTCACCATACATTCCCCATCCCTCCCTGCAGGACCAGGACCTCCTCTCCCCAGGCATCATCATCAACAGTGCCTCTCCCACCCTGGAGGGCAGCCGCCACCTGAGCCTCAGCAACATCGACATCCCCCGCTCAGGAGGACCAGACGACACCAAGAGACAGCTGCCCCGCAAAAGGAGCGTCTCCTCCACATACGAGCTGGACACCATCAAACACCACCAGGCCTTCCTGACCAGGTGTGACAGGGTTTATATTACTACAGTTACATAACATGTTTGATGTAGCTGATGGATAATTGGAACTGTCACTGTACTGAGAAGGGTATGGCTATGAATGTGATATTGTAGAGTCATGGGTTGCTATAAACTTTTACCTACATTGGTCTCTGTTTGTCTTACTTTGTGCTGTGTTTGTGTGTATGGATATGGATGTGCTTCCCTCCTTCTGACTCTGGCTGTTTGTCTATTGTTGTCCCCTCAGCCTCCACTCCAGTGTACTGCGGACCGACCCGTGCTCCCGCACGTCCAGCAGCAGCACCTTCCAGGATGCAGGCTGTCTGGGGAAGTTTGACTTTGAGGTGGCAGACTTCTTCCTCTTCGGCTCTCCTCTGGGCCTTGTCCTTGCCCTGAGGAAGACTGTCATTCCTGTGCTGGATGGTAATCCCACCTAAACAGAGGAAAAATGAATATAGTGCTTTAATCGGGTAGTGAAAACCTAGTAGGTACTGTGGGGTCTTATCTCCTTGAAACCACCTTCTTCTCCTCCTTTTACGCCTGTTAACTCTGTCTCCCCCTAGTGGCCCAGTTGCGCCCAGCTTGCCAGCAGGTCTACAACCTATTCCATCCAGCCGACCCCTCGGCCTCACGCCTGGAGCCCCTCCTGGAGAAGAAGTTCCACCTCCTGCCCCCCTTCAACGTCCCCCGCTACACACGCTTCCCCCTGGGGGATGGTAACTCCGCTTTACTGGGTGAGCACACTGGACTGAGAGCTGGAAGAGTTCACTCAGACACACACTCCTGTACCTGTATCAGCATATATCTGTTGTGGATATACAGTAAATGCAAACATTCATTGGTTATATAGCCCTTGTTTTGATTAACCATTGGGCTCTCTGTGTAGAAACTGATAAATGTGATGGATTATCTTGTTAGTTTTCTGACTTCTTTACCACATGTGCAGGGAATGTCTCTGAGACCTATTGCCAATGGTCTGAGAATTGCTATATAGAGACAGTGAAAATAACTTCAAGTTGAGAAAAATGAAAACATATACACTGGGGGCCAAAAGTTTGGAATATTACTCATTCAAGGGTTTTTCTTTATTTGCACTATTTTTTACATTGCATAAAAGTGAAGACAAACTATGACATAACACATGGAATCATGTAGTAACCAAAAAAGTGTTAAACAAATCAAAATATATATATTCAGAACCAGAGTCTTATATACACTGAGTGTACAAAACTGCTCTTTCCATGACAGACTGACCAGGTGAATCCAGGTGAAAACTATGAGCCCTTATTGTTAAATCCACTTCAATCAGTGTAGCTGAAGGGGAGGAGACAGGTTAAAGAAGGATTTTTAAACCTTGAGACAATTAAGACATGGATTGTGTATAGTGCCATTTAGAGGGTGAATGGACAAGACAAAATATTTAAGTGCCTTGGTAGTGTATATATATTATCTTTTTTAATAGGGTAGGTTATTAGGTTCCAGGCACACCGGTTTGTGTCAAGAACTACAACGCTGCTGGGTTTTTCAAGCTCAACAGTTTCCTGTGTGTATCTAGAATGGTCCACAACTCAAAGGACATCCAGCCAACTAGACACAGCTGTGGGAAGCTTTCGACCTTTTAGAGTCCATGCCCCGACTAATTGAGGCTGTTCTGAAGGCAAAAGGAGGGGGGTGGGAGATATTTAATTTGTTGACACCACAGTACAGACTTGGATACACATTATCCCAAATGCTAATCAATAAAAATGTCAGTTGAATCCACTGCTCTGTTTAGCTTTTTTAAAGCGGGTTAATTCTAAGGGAATTGTCGGAGGTGCTCTCATGTTGTTACATCACCAACATTTAGAGAATTTAGGCGCTAACATGGCGGCCTTTCTAAAACCTGGCTGAACTCTATACTGTATATTGCTTTGGTTAGAACCAACAGAGCCTGAATTAGAATCCAAGAACAGCATCACCCTGCTCCCCTTAGCTCTACTACAACCTGTTGTTGCCTTAGAGCTACAGGAAATACAGTAACTAAGGGCTCGCAATTCCTGTTTCACATGTTTGTTGTTCTTGTTATTGCTTCATGTTTTCTGTGTCTTCATTGTCTTCCTCTCTCGTCCTCCTGGCCCCTCCCCTCTGATTCCCCACCTCCCCCTCTAGTGGAGACAGTCCAGAGCAACCCTCAGCTCCTGCTCGATAGTGGGACTCCCCTCTCTTTCCGCTGTCAGGAACCCATCAGCGAGACCTGCATCTCTGTGCCTGTGCTAAACTGGCAGGAGGGCTCCCTCAAGGCCACACCTGCTGTTCTAGAGTGTGTGTACCACCACCCCCCCCCCCCCCGATGTCTCTGTGTCGTACATGTCTTTTTGTGTTAGTTGCACCCTCTCTTTCCACACTGACTTTGTCTGTGTGTGTGTATGTTTTCACACCCTTACCAATACTGGTGCATTAGAATGCTTTAGGAATGTTACCCCAGTCAATAATTTGGGTCACATTACTGGCTGTTCCAGGTCAATCATGTTCTTTATGAACACTCATTCTACAAGATTTAGCCCATTGCCTTTATTATAGCTCATTGGTATGGTCCTCAGAACCTGTCTGTTTAAACTATCAAAATGCAATAGTCATTATTGTCGTGGGCATTTTTGTGATTTAGAGAGACCGCAATGGCTGAAACATGAAACCTTGACATGGAACAGTCTGTACTTGTTTTTCTGTGTTGTTTCGCTGTTGCCATAGATTATTTATGTCCTTTGTAATGGTATGAAAATACGTTGCTACTTCCTGCACTCATTGTTGTTATGTGGTTTCTTTGCTGCTGCAGCATCTCCTCCACGTCATATACAAGAATTGGGGAGTGTGTTTAAGGTGGTAGGCAAAGGTCTCCGTATAAACCATATCACTGTGACTAGAGAACTATCTTCTGGGTGATTTCTTTACAAATATGAGGCTTGGAAGCTATACTGACTGTTGCTCAGATGTCTGCTTGAATCATGGAACCCTGCCCCTTGCATTGTGCATCCTTGTGTTTTTCTGCTAGTGATGGTGGTGAATATAGTATCTCCTGACCTTTCTGTTACAACAACATGTTGATTAGTGTCACATACTAAATGGGACTGTTACCACTTTAGTAATACATGGTAATAATAATCTAGCTAATCATTTGACAGATATTAAACATTTTCAGACATGTGACAACCAATGAAGTAACATGTCACTTTTAACATGCTGTTGTATTCATCAGACCACTATTTGACCACTCACTGATTGTACCAGAAATCTGACGTTGGCACCTGCTGGTTTCTGAAACCATGGTGTGGTCCGTCACGTCACCTGCTGGTTTCTGAAACCATGGTGTTCATCCACCTCTCCTCTTGTCTATGTCTAATGGGATCTCCTTGTCCATCCACCTCTCCTCTTGTCTATGTCTAATGGGATCTCCTTGTTCATCCACCTCTCCTCTTGTCTATGTCTAATGGGATCTCCTTGTTTCGACTCAATAGCGGATGTTGTTCAGTCTCATGGTGGTGTCTTCATGGACAGTTCGTACCCCTCCTCCCCCGTTACGGGCCCCCAATGCCGGGGCCTGCGCAGGGCCAGTGAGGTCAGCATTTCCAGCCAGGTTTCAGGAATGGCAGACAGTTACACTGCCACCAACATAGCCAACAGTAAGTGTTCTTGTTATCACAAGTATCTCTCTCTCTCTCACACTGCTCCATCTCAACTCAATCTCTTCTTATTTCCACACCCTTTTTATTTTTCTTCCTCGTCCTACTCGACGGCACTCCTCTCAATCTTTTCTCTCTCTCTCTCTCTCTCTCTCTCTCTCTCTCTCTCTCATTCTGACCGTCCTTACTCAGACTCCTTACTCAGACATCCCGAGTGGCTCTGTAGTGACCCAGTTGTGCCTGCATTCACAGAATAACCACATAGTTACCTGCTCAGCTCCAACACATTGGGACACCTGTGATGGATTGCACTGCTCTAAGCCCCTTCATCATAGAGGGAGCAAAACATCATCAGACATACAGTGGACGTTATCCATTGTTCAAAGACAATGTGCCAAAAGATTTTTACTCTACTTCTAAAGAAGCAAAAGCTCACCTCCTTTCACTGCGTGTCTGTCTTACTCTGACCCATTGTTTGACTATAAATGCAAAGGCTGTGTTCTGCATTTATTTAATGTTTGCCATGCATGTAAAGAGCCCCGTTTAGCTGAATCATTCCTGCATTGTTCGCTCTCTGTCGCACTGTCTGCCCAGGTGACCAAGCTTCTTTTGTGTTTGATGTAAAGAGTTTCTCCCTTGCCCTTATAATCTCTATCTGAAGTGGATATGTCCTATAGAAGGCCTAATAAAACTTACAGAAGTATCACATGACTCTCAAAACATTTACTAACAATGTACTCAGTTGGGAAGTTGTAATAGTGCGTTGATGAGAGAATTTCCAGTTCAGGGTTATTGGAAGAAAGGCCATAGAATGCTTTTTTCACTGTTCAGGAATACAACAAAACTGAGAGTGCACAATATGTTGTGAAAAAAAGTTCGGAAATCATTCTAACATTCTTTTTAACACTTTTGTTTTGAAGCCATTTTCAGGTTGTGAATGCAGCGGGTAGCAAAAGTACTTCATGTTTGTGTGTAAACTGGAATTAACTGCATTATAATGTATGAGACCAATATTCTTTGTCATTATCCATCAATCATTTCCATGTGGTTTTTGTTTTTTTTCCCCCATAGCACAACCATGCCAAATGAATCAATCCAAAAAACTCAGCCTTTTGTCCCATATCGCCTTGACATCACAAACCAAATTCTCCCTGAGAAGCCCCACTAAGTCCCATAGAAAAGAAAGGACTGATTCAGTCCGAGGATCTACTGACACAGACACAGGAAACGGGCCACAACCAGAGGCAGACCCAGACCCAGAAGCTAACAGAGGTGTAAGCCCCTGTGGCTCTGGCCAGTTAGAGAGGAACCTGTCAGATGGCCTGGATTATACCATATATGACCTGGACTCCCAGGCAGAGGTGGATCAAGGTATTCTTCTAAGAGACTGGACCCTATCAACTCTGTACCAAAGCCAGACTGAGGCTACTATTGACACCTATTCTCCTCTTCTTTAAATCCTAATTTATTGTGCAATCAATCTCTTTTTAATATGCTTCTTGTCTGTCATAGACATCTCTCCCTCTCTGTTTCTATGATGAACTCTGCTCTAAAAGGACTGACCCCTACCCTCTTCCCTGGTGGAATATGTTTACTGTATACAATAGTCCCAACAAACTTGCAGTAAGAGACCCTCTATGCCTACTGAGATGATATTGTGACTTTTAAAAGTGTCACACCCATCATTCAAATGATGGCCCAATTTGCCAGTTTTTGCCTCACAGTTGACACCATTAAACATAGGCATGTTTGTGAGTAGTCCACCACCAACAAAATGTATCAATACTGAGGATATCTTTACAAAACCATCACACAATTTGAACACTGCCATGTGGTGGAGCCCTATGGACACTGTAACAGATCAGGTTCAATAGAGTGAAACAATAACAAAATATTATTCAGATATTTTTGCCCTAGCCTGTTTTGGAGGCAAAAATGAATTCATCAGTGACAGTCCCAGAGTGAATCCACTTAGTGAAGTTTTATTTGGCAAAATCATTAAACAGATGTCTTTTTATATTCCTATCTCCCCTTTTATTTGTGTTCCATATACTAATACAGTTAACTATGCTGGTTTAACAATGACTCATGTTTCTTGCACTAACTTTAACAATATAATGACAATTATTATCACCCCTCTATATTTGTTTCAAATCTTTGTCAGCTGGAGGTAACACTCTTCAACTCCTGTCTTACTTTGCTTATAGCTGAGGAACTGCTTTGGACTATCTGGGCTTTGATAGTGCTTTATGATTGAATGCAGTCTTCCTTCAAAGGGTTAATGTTTTCACCTTTCCAGGGGTGTGTATTGGATGTGTTGCCCCCATGCCACCCTGCCCTTACCCATGTACCCCCTCTCACTGTGCAGTCGCAGCCCGTTGGTGGGGCACCAAGCGTATGGACTTTGCCTTGTACTGCCCTGATGCCCTGACGGCCTTCCCCACAGTGGCACTACCGCACCTCTTCCATGCATCCTACTGGGAGTCCACTGATGTAGTGTCCTTCCTGCTTCGACAGGTAAACACATCCATGGCCTGTGCTTATCGTCCCCTTTACACTAGTGTAGGCATGGTGAGTATGTATGGTGTCATCTATATGTTTCTTTTAGGTGATGAGGCATGAAAACTCCGGCATACTAGAGCTGGATGGTAAGGAGGTGTCAGAGTTCACTCCATCCAAACCTCGGGAGAAGTGGCTCAGGAAGAGAACCCACGTCAAGATCAGGGTACGGTTTGGTGCAATTAGAACGGTGTTGACCACTTGACGAGATCCACTCTATAGGCTAACACTGTAATTGTCTCAATCTGTGCATGTATGTGTATTTTTGACAGAATGTGACAGCCAATCATCGTGTGAACGATGCAGTGTTCACAGAAGATGGGCAGCAGATCGTGACTGGCCGCTTCATGTACGGACCTCTGGACATGGTCACATTGACAGGGGAGAAGGTGGGCCCTCTCTTTCTCTCGCTCAGTATGTGTGTAACACATAAAGGCCTATATACAAATATATGTACCATCCACCTTCTCCCCATTTACTTATCCCTCCATCCATGAGTCATATCTGTATTTGTTTTAAATCCAACACACACCACATGAATGTGCAAATCCTATATGTTTTTGTTCATAGTGGTTGTATATCTCTATGTTTACAGGTGGACATCCACATCATGACTCAGCCTCCGTCTGGAGACTGGGTGTACTTTGACACGGAGCTGACCAACAGCAGTGGCCGCGTGTCCTTCATCATCCCAGAGAGCAAACGGCTGGGGGTTGGTGTCTATCCGGTCAAACTGGTGGTTAGGTGAGACTGGCGTCTATGGCACGCTCTTCTATGGCCTCTTTCAGCCAATCCAGTCCTGAGGCCTGAGAAATGGTGACCTCCAGTTTTTGGAGTGTTTTAGATTTCCCTCTTTTTTTTTTTAAATTCTGTTTCTTCATTTCTTTCTATTTGTATCTGTCTCTCCTCCTCCATCGTTCAATTATTTTGTGTTTTATCACTGCCAGGGGGGACCACACATTTGCAGACAGCTACCTGACAGTGCTTCCCCGTGGGACAGCGTTTGTGGTGTTCAGTATAGACGGCTCATTTGCTGCCAGTGTGTCCATCATGGGGAGCGACCCCAAAGTGCGCGCCGGAGCAGTCGACGTGGTTAGGTAATATGCACCTGGCATCACTTGGGATTGGATAGTCATAACCACCAAAATGATTGATCTCTGTTTTTGTTTCTATAACCTGTTGTATTGCACTCTATCCACTCTTTCTATTACGGTTTGATTTCTTTCCAGGCACTGGCAGGATCTGGGCTATCTGATCGTCTATGTGACGGGGCGTCCAGACATGCAGAAGCAGAGAGTGGTGGCCTGGCTGTCTCAGCATAACTTTCCCCATGGCATCGTCTCCTTCTGTGATGGCCTGGTCCACGACCCGCTCAGACACAAAGCCAACTTCCTCAAGTCACTCATGGAGGTCAGGATGGGAGTGGTTGTTGGGTGGTGGGTTTGTGGAGAGGACTGGGGTGGGTAACAGAGGCTGAGGGTAGGTTCAAAAGTAGGTGAGGGCTAAGGGGAATGGTGCATAGGTGGACAATGAAGGGGGAAGAGATGATTGAGGAGATGGGGCAAACAAAAATATAATGAGAGAAAGTGTTTCAAGAAAATAAGTTGTCTTGGTCAGAATTTATAGATTACACTTAATTCGCTGGTTCCACAGGCTAACATGAAGATCTTTGCTGGCTACGGTTCTACCAAAGACATTTCAGTCTACACCTCCATCGGCCTCTCTCCCTCCCAGATCTACATAATTGGCCGACCCTCCAAGAAGATGCAAGCTCAGTGCCAGGTACGATACCCATGCAGTCCTGGTCCTGTAGTTTACTATATGCAGCACGCCATTACATTTTATGACTGTCGCTTTCCCCTGCCTGTCCCAACAGTTCATTACTGAGGGCTATGCGGCCCACCTCTCTCAGCTGGAGTACAACCAGCGTTCCCGGCCAGCAAAGACCAGCAGTGCCCGCATGGTCCTACGGAAAGGCAGCTTTGGTCTAGGTGCAAGCAGCGACTTCCTGCGGAAGCGGAACCACCTGCTGCGCACCATCTCAGCCCAGCCGGCCCCCAGCTCACCCACCGGCAGCGGCCACAGCAGACCAGAGCGCACACAGAGCCAATCAGACAGCCACAGCCAGCACGGTCCGGGACCAGCCCAGCGCAGCATGAGCATGGCAGCAGGCTGCTGGGGCCGCAGTGGCAGCACCAAGCTGGAGCCTGGGATTTTCAACCCAAAGTAGGGTTAGCGAGGTAGATAAGAGAGGGATGTGTAAAGGAGAGTGTGTAAAGTGAAAGAAGAAGAGGAAGAAATTGAGAAAGGAGGGAAATACTGCAAAAAGAGAAATGAAAGAAATTAAGAATGAGATTACAACAGTCATTTCAAGACTGGGAGAGTGAGATGCTGATCATAGGCTTTCAAGGTTCTAAATATAGAGACAGGAAGAAGAATTAGAGAATACAGCATTGAAAACCTTAAGTGCTACGAACCAGTCTTTGTAAAGCAACAACATCAGTATACCTGAATCAACAAAAATCAACGGTCAGTCTCTTTTTACTTCAGACAGTGATACAATGGAGAAAGCAAAGAACATGCATGCACAACACACAAACAAACCACAGGCCAACAATGGGAAGAGCTCCTAAAGAAAGAGTTGCATATTGTTTTTGTTTTTATTTTTATTTATCAATTTCTTTAATACCATATCAATATACATGGTGTGTATCCTGGACTGGGGCTTCAGATTGGAGCTGGTTCCATTCTGTGGTAATTCAGCGCCCCCATGCTGCAGGTTTGGGTAAATTCCTGATAGATCCATGTCCCCCATCTCCCACCCTGGGTTATGCAGGTGTGTTGTAAACCCCCTGCACCGTTGCAGTCTACAGTCTCCAGAACCACACAAATACAGCCATACTCAGCAGCTGCAATACTCCAAGTCTGTGTACCAACTGCTCTTTGGTTATCCTATTCATTGTCTGTGTTATCATACAGAACATGTTACATTAGCTATAGGTCACTGCAATCATTGCCTGTACAACAAGTATATTTATATATATATATATATCACTTGCAGGGTAAACTTGTATTACTGTAAGGTGATGTGCCAAAGTAGGCAGTATGAAATTGTATACGGTATGTGAAAAGATAAGCTAAAGCCAAGATGTCCTTTGAGACGGGCTGAAACTGCTCTGTGGACCTCGTTTGGGATGATTGATTGTATAGTTGAAGATAATCAAGGCTTGTATATAATATTGTATTTAGAGCTGGGGTCAGGTCTACCAAGGGGCCATTATCTAGTATTCTCCTCACACTGAGGAGATACACAATCACATTCAGGATACACTTTTTAATTATCTTTTAGATATACAGAATTTTTTTGTGTTCTATTAACTACATAGTATTTCATTTTCTAGGTAGTTTTCTCAAGCAATCACCCACAGCAGCCAGTACACAGCAGAGGTATTTGCCTTGCACAGTATTGTATTTCTACCAGATTCACTGATCATGCACATCACGAGACTTGTATTAATATATCTGCTATCTTAATGTGTCATATATTTATTATGATATATTTTGAACATTTAAAATATAGTCAATCACTTCCTGAGCTGTAAATGAAGGACAATGTGATTATGCACATAGACAATAATATTTAGGTTCAATTGGGAGTTATTTGTTAATGCCTCTGATGAACAATTTGTACATAATGTAAAAATGTGCTTTGGAAGGTAGGAATGTAGAGTTCAGATTTGTTCAATAATGTTGATTAATAATTTAAGGTGATTGAGTGTCCGTTTATCATTCAAATGATGTGTACTTCTTCCTTGTGTAGAACTATAACGGTAATTGACCAATGAGAATTGAAATGTTAGTGAAAAGTTTCAATATTACCCACAATCATGCCACAGCAGCAGATCCACCATATAGAAAGAAAGCCACAATGCATCGACAATCAGTTAAGCAGACACATGCAGAAGCAGAGAATGTCTAGGGGCCGTGTGATTTGAGCCATACGGGTATAAGCATGATCATAACAAATTGCTTAGACAAATGGGATGAACTGTTATTACATTTCTGGGACTACAAGGAAGATTGGTGAGGGATATATGGGGGGGGAGGAGACCATCATGGTGAAGTGGGGTCGTCTCAATCCAAACAGATTGCTCTGGTAGGCAATGAATGAGGCACCAGACTGTCTATAGCCCTGTATATACGGCTGTATTTACACAGGTAGCCCAATTCTGATATTTTGGCCAATTATGGGCAAGAGCTGACCTAATAGGTCAAAATAGGTTACAAAATATCAGAAGTGGGCTGCCTGTGCAAACACAGCCTACCTGGCACTAACATGCACACTTTGTCCTGATCTTGGTCAAATCACCATTGTGTTAAATTATACCGGCCTCTAAAATCATTGACAGAAAGCACAATTGATTTATGGCATCAGTAATTGTCTTAAAATACATTTTTAACAAATATTTTTGAAAGAATAGCTGTAAAATATTTTGCACACAGGGAGGCACCAGCTAATCTGTTCACAATGCGGTCAGAGTGGAAGGATGAGGCACTTTGGCTGCGTTTAGACAGGCAACCCAATTCTAAAAAAAAATCACTAATTAGTCTTTTGACCAATCACATTAGATCTTTTTCTGATGTTATTGGTCAGAAAAACCAATTAGTGGAAAGAAATATCAGAATTGGGCTGCTTTTGTAAATGCAGCTATTGATGGGATTCAATTATCTGGCCCGGGTTAACCCCGGAGTTTGCAGTCTGCTCAAAACAAAAGTGACGTAGCCTAGGCTAGATAAGGCACGTGGAGTAATAAGTAATGTGTTTTTACATGTAAAAGTGATTGCTTTTGATAACACTTTTCCTGCCTTACCAATGAAAACTAGTTCAAACATTCAAACATATATTTTATGGAAAAGAGAAAGTATGTTTCTGGATGATACAGCATGCTGCCTTGTTGACAACATGGGCGCTCCTCCCTCGCTTTTGCCTGTTCACAACACGGGCCATAGACCATTGCACCGCAGCTCAGGTTAACAGAACTCCCTCATTGTAATACAATGTGTAGAAGTGACAAACCTTGATCAAAGAGTGATTGGATCATATTGATCAGATCATAAAACTCACATGTTAGCGCAAGGTTTAAACTAGTCTAATGTGACCCTGGTGTTTTAGAATCCTTGGTTAACCACCAATTAATCTCATACATATATGAGATCATGCTATTCCTGTCCAATTCCCTACTATAGGCACATTCCAGGGTGACCCAGAAAGCATTGCCCAAAATACACATAAACATGCAACAGGCATGGTAAATATGCAGTCAGTTGAGCTGGAGGGTCTTGTGTGGTGAAGCAATGCAGTTGTAACTGATACTGTAGTAGGCTAAGTGTCAATGTCCATATGATATGGTTACCTTTTATTTTTTTGAGTAGCACATAACTCTTAAGGGAAACCCACATGGATTTCTCTGTAGACAACACTGAGTCTTTCTGTGCATCCTGACGGTGTATTTGGAGAAGACAGTTTAGCACATCCAGCTAAAAGAAAACATGCACCCCTCTAACAATTATTACATGGCTGCTCTTAAAAGCATCAGTACTGCTCCAGAGATACTGTATCCGTCAACTGGACATTGACACCCGGAGAATGTGAAGGTAGACCTGTGCAATCATCATCTCCGACACTTCTACACAAATACAATCCCCATAGTTATCCTACTGGCAGATGCAGATATTACCAGAGGCCTTACAATACATTACCCTTTTTGCCTTAAATTAGCTGTTTCCCTGCTCTGACTCATGCCTCTATGGAATATTCCTCCAGTAGAATTTGCTGTATGGTCACTGAAAAGGACCATTATTTCCCAATGAGATGTTGGTATAACTTGTATGTCTGGTTGGTTGTATCGACAGGGAAATAGTATAAATGTACATTGGAATATATTACAAATAAAACTACTTGCACCCGTATTGTATCAAGCCTCCACTCTGCACTTAGAAGTGTTTAATCTCACGGTTATTGAAATGGCAATGCTGACTGAATTTGATCACATCAAAATGACCTTACCTGGCTGTAAAAATGTCCCAATACCTTGGCTATATACAGTATCGATATACTTTGTATTAGTTTTATTTTCCCATTCCCTGTGTTCCCATGTACAGTGTGTAAAGTAACTATGAAGAACAGAAATGAAATGTGTGGTTTCTTGTCTCTACATTATTTTAATGGCGGGTGTAAGATTAGGTATTCAACCTGTAACTGAAATAGTAAATACCCGATGCACACAGCGATGGTCAAGGATAATTATCCCCCCCAAGAAATACTATCATACTGAACAAAGATATAAAAGCAGCATGCAACAATTTCAAAGGATTTACTGAGTTTATATAATGAAATCAGTCAATTGAAATACATTCATTACGCCCTAATCTATGGATTTCACAAGACTGGGCAGGGTCGCAGGCATGGGTGGGTATCGTTACCTTATTCTCTGACACATTTGGAAAATAGATACAGTGTCTGAATCACTACACATTGTTGAACACGAATTTGAATTGAATTCACCTCGGGCTGAAATTAGCGTTTGTAGACCCACTAGTTCTAGACCCACTTCCTCGCTTCTTACCTCATTCAAAATAAAAGTAATGTACGTGCGCCATAAGTGGAATAACTTTATTTTGGCATGAGGTAAGCAGAGGAAGTGGGTCTACAATAGACCCGCGTCTGGAAAGTCCGTTTACGTTCCTTTAGATAGTTTGACTCAAATCCCCCCAGTTTTAATGACCAAACGTCCTAGTAATTTGAAATGGAATTGTATTTCACTGGCTTCCTACGGTTTGTTTTTGTACAACCCAATACAAAAGGAAGCAACGCCGTTTCCAAATATGTTCTACTGTTGTTTCTGTGATTGTGAAACGTTGGCTACTACTACTACTGATGATAGTCGAGTGACGGAAACCTTGGCTCTTGCTGAGGGAACGTGAGGCTTTCTTTAAAGGGGTCAGACTTGCACTGCTGCTGGACGAGGAGGAAGATTAAGAAGAACGTCTTCGCTTTTTCTATTGATGTTTTTTTCTCTGCTCAGTCTCTTGGTCGTATCGGCAGAACTGTAGCGCGATCACTGCGATCCATATTCGAAAATGTACGCTCTGTATGCTAACGTTAGGTCAATCAATAGATGGAGAAATACAAAACATGTCCCACTACCAAATAAATGGTTTTGAATTCCCCGTGCTTTTCCGGATCTTTTGGAAGTGTGTCCGCTTCCCATTGCACACTGATCATATAATTGTATGAGCCGCCTATAGTATTGCCAGAATAGTTTTGCTAATAATTGTTTTTCCTCTTATTAATGGGACTGATATAAAATCAAGATTTATATAATACTCAAAACTATTTATCACCTCCTCTGAGGGTTGAAATAGAGGGTTAAAACGTTGGGATTATGTGATATTATGTATAATTACTATACAATGGAAATATAACGGCCTACCTGTAAATCTTAACAATAGAGATTATATATCATACCAGGACTGATGTGTTTCTGTTGCAGAGCTATGCTATAAGCACCTGTTCACCCCCCAAAACAACCACAGCATGGCAATACAGACAGTAATGAAGACCATCCATTTGAATAACATTTTATTTCAAAATTATATTTACAAAGGCATTTTTGAAACACTAATTGTAAAGCTTATGGTGTGTTTAACAGACTCATTACATAACTCATAACCCTTAATCCTCTTAACTCACAGTGCTTGTGTGATCTAAAGGGTATTGTGGAGATAGACATAACTGTCTATTTCTTGCCGGTCTCCCTTGCACTTTTTAATGCCTTCAACATATTTGACAAATTAATGCAGAAAAATAAATAAAACCGGTAGTTCAAATTCACCTAAAACCAAAAGGTCTCATAGAAAGTACATGAGGAAAAAAAGAAAAAAAAAGTATAGCAAATAATAAATATGTAGTAAGCTGCATGGCTGAATTGTAATAGTCAGGAATGGCAGGCAGAGGTTATGAAAGTGGAAGGTACCAGCAAGTTGAGGATATTAAAGCTATCACGTTTCGATCTGTGTCTGTGTGCAGGGGAGTTCGCCGAGTTGCTCAGAGTAAAAAGCGTGGCAGGGTGGAATGTGTCACTTGATGGGGTCAGGCATGGCCTGTTATGAAGAGGCTACCATGCAGATCCTCTCAGCGGGAGTCAGCAGGAGGTTCTTAGCTGCCTTGATGGTGTTCTTCATAAGCATGGCCACTGTCATGGGCCCTACTCCTCCAGGCACTGGGGTAATGAAGCTAGCCTTTTGTCTCACACCTACACAGGGAGCGATAAAAGGGTGAGTGTTGCAGAGAGAATGTGTGTGAGAACACAGTACGTGTCAGGATAAATGTAAAATAAGACTAATTGTGAAGTCTGTCTAGATTAGAAACTCCTACCTTCAAAATCCACATCCCCTACAAGTCTGTCCTTGCCAGTCACATGGTCATGCACTCGGTTTATTCCAACATCAATAACGGCTGCTCCTTCTTTGATCATGTCTGCGGTGATGAGGTTTGGAATCCCTGAGAATAGGAGAGGGTTTACAGTGAGATCAGTTGATAAGAGACCCACCCAGGACAACCTCCTCAAGAGATACAAAGAAATAGCTCTATAAACTGACAGGAATATGCTTACACATATGCAGAATAAGAGAGATAGATAGTAAACAAGGTAGAGATACATCCTCAGTAGGAAGAGAGGATCCATACCTGCAGCAGCAACAACGATGTCTGCAATTCTTGTGTGCTGACGGAGCTGATCCTTTGGTGTGTAGCGGTGAGAGATGGTGACTGTGGCATCACCTGCAGAACCAAAGAATAAGTAAATGCCAGGGCCATGATCCCCAAATTCCCTTTCAACTTATTATTTAAACTTTAAGTGAAAACCCTGTATTATCTCTATAACCCCTTGTTAATCTACCTTTACATACACCCTATTACTGTAGCCCCTAGTTATCCTGACATCGTTACTCACCCCCTGGCCTCTCATGGCGCCCATCCGAGTGCAGCAACATGGCAATGGGCATGCCCACATTCTTGGAGCGTCCCGCCACCACAACATTCTTTCCAAGGGTAGGAATTCCTGGGAACCGGCGATAAACAGTCAGTGACAGAGTTGAAATTGCTCCCCATAACATTCTAATTCCATTCATATAACAGAGGGAGGTGAGAGATCCCTCCCACTACCTCACCTGTGCGTTTGATGATTTCCCAGACTCCCCAGGGAGTGGCGGGCAGCATGGTGGATTGGTCCAGGCACATTCGGCCCACATTGACCACATGGAAGCCGTCCACATCCTTGCCAGGGGACACAGCATTACAGATGCGCCGCTCGTCAATGTGTTCTGTGAGAAAACAATGAGAGTGAAGGTAACAAGTCAAGCATAGAAATGGATGTTGTACAGTAAATAGGCGAAAGGACAAATCATTCAAGGATATGCCCATAATAGCTATAAATATTCTAAACATCAGCGTCAAACTTTAATTATTTCTTTGTCCCTACCCATATGCCCTTTCCAAAGCCATGCATCGCCACCTCGCTCTAAAGACACTACTTACCTGGCAGAGGCAGTTGCACTAGCAGGCCATCAACCCTGTGGTCTGTGTTGAGTTTGTAGATCAGGTCCATGAGTTCATCCTCAGAGATACAAGAGGGCTTAAGGATAGTCTCACTGCTGATACCTGCAGAGAAGAAGAAGGTATTATGAACCCATTATATCCCCAACGAATATGAGCAGTGCCATAGAAGAATAGCGACCAGGAAGAAAAATGTAATTAGAAAGCCACACTGAAGAGTCATAGAATTTATAACATAGTTTCAAAGTCAAGTATGCACAAGTCAAGCTGGTGTATGTACACTGCGGTGTAGAGTTCAGCTCAGCACAGGTAAGTAAAGTATTGAGTGTGTGTGTGTTTACATACCAACATCAGCTGCAGCCCGGGTCTTATTCAGTACGTAGGAGTGACTGGCTGCATTATCTCCTACAAGGACCACGCTCAGGTGGGGTCTCCTGTTGCCAGTAGAGACCCACTGTTCCACATCGGTCCTGGCCTCCTCCCGAATCTGACGGGCCATCTTCCTGCCTGAGATGACCACTGCTTCCTGTCTGAAGAATCGTAGGCAGATGTTAAAGGACAGAAGAACATGTAAACAGTCAGTGGAAAATATACACTGTGGTGGGCACGTGATTTATAGTCCTGCAGACTAGTTGTCAATCTCAAAGTGTGAGTGCATGGCAGTCAACCAGCAAGGAGTGCCACCATAAGCCAGCGATGGCCAAGTACAGTCACACCAAGTACAGGGCTCCTGGGTTACCCATGCATGAGGACTGTGCACTGGCGACCTGTCATTCAGGGCAGAGACCTGTTTTGAGCCCCACATTTTTATATAAAAATAAATATTATTTTTGGGCTTGCCTGTTTTGCATATTATTTTGGCATTAATACATGTCACCTATCAGTTTGCAAAGAATGTAAAAAAAAAAATGTATCATTGAGTTAATAAAGCTGTATACAAACATGGTCTATTTTGTTTTCTTGAGTAAGGCAGCTCCAAAATGCAGGTGTTTCAGCCTAGCTCAGTGCTTTCTGTGGTGGTGGGGCAAGCCAGCAGAAAATAGGAGCATTGCGCTCAGTGTTCTGTCACTCATGGGGACACTCCGTCACCACCAAGTCTAAGTCCTTAGTTAGGGTAGACAAACATTTAAGCCCTTTGGGTCCTGCCATAGTGTTACATTATAAGTGCCCTTGCAAGAAGGCTCAAGGTCATTGGCCACAGATAAAATGACTTCAAATAGCGTTGTATGTACAGACAATCTACTACTGGCAAATCATTTTCAATCTTTGTCATTTGAATAGAAATAATAAAGAGTAATTCTAGATAAAACATATCGGTGCTCATCAGCCATTGGACATAAACATTACACAACGAGTTGGAAATCGCAAATTCAACAATAAGTGGTTTGGAAGGAATCTGTGACAGTGGCTAACTGCAAGCATTGCAACTGGATGTCAGGATTAAAAGAGCTCAGACTGGGAAAATACGGTCATCCAACACAAGTTGTAAATTCTCTTTCTTTGATGACAAGATTTGCCCACGAAGGACCGGGAGATATGTAAACTGTAGCTAAGAAAGTAGTACTAAGTGTATGTTGTGTAGTAAGCTGTTAGTAGCCCATGTGCCTCACCCTAATAATTTGGTCTATTTTCACCTCCTGTTCTGACTCTGCAGTGCACATGTAGCCTATAATGTTTTTGAGAAATGTAATCATCTAATATTCTAAGAGCTTTCATTGTCTGCTTATAAGCCCCCTTTATTTATCCTACGGTTCTGACTTGGTGTACAGGGAGAACACTAAGAACGGCCCATGTTCTGAATTCTGTCGCTGTACATTTCAAAAGTGCTGAACAAATAGTTATACTGACTAGTCCATCCTGGCTCGCTCATTAATGTCTTAATCGAAATTACAGATTGCCTCTTATCCGCTTGTTGTCCCCTTATGCCATAGTTTGTACATCTCAATTGTCAGTAGAAATCAGCCATACCAATAATGTTAGTACCATGTTTTGTGCTGCTACCATGTGTTGCTACCATGATGTTGTCATGTTACATTGCTACCATGCTGTGTTGTCATGTGTTGCTGCCTTGCTATGTTGTCGTCTTAGGTATCTCTTTATGTAGTGTCTCTCTTGTCGTGATGTGTGTTGTCCTATATTTCTTTTTTTTTTTTCTTTTTTTTATCTCAGCCCCCGTCCCAGCAGGAAGTATTTTGCCTTTTGGTAGGGCGTCATTATAAATAAGAATTTGTTCTTAACTGACTCGCCCAGTTAAATAAAGGTTAAATAAAAAATAAAAATCAGCAATGTTTTTTTTTTTTAAGGCAGTACATTTGGCTGAATGGGCTCCCAGTGCTAGAGGCGTCACTACAGACAACCTGGTTCGAATCCAGACTATCACAACCGGTCGTGATTGGGAGTCCCATAGGGCAGCCAACAATTGGCCCAGCGTAAAACTGTTTCACTGCCAGACAAGGCTCCGCTTATAGCCAGGTGCAGCAGTGGTAAGGTGTTGGGACTGCTGTTGGGACAGCTTTATATAGGCCCTAACAGTTTGTGGGCACCATTTGTCACCGTTATATAGTGCAATTAATGTATTGTTTAGTGTTGTGTAGTAGCTTTGCTGGCATGCATCCCACAATTCATTTTTTTAAGTCAAGTGGTTGGCCTCAGTGTGGAGTACAGAGTGGGTGAATATGAAATCTGAATGCTGCTCTATTCACATTTCATGTTCAATGTGTTAAACTAGATAGCAGTGCTTATGTAATAGCATGCACAAAGAGGAGTAATAACTGAGAAGTAATGAGCCGTCCACAGTGATGTAACCATCCCTTGATTCTGCCACAAGTAATTAAAGACCCATAGAAACATTAAAATCTTCCATGGGGCAAGGAGGAAACTCCATTAGGGCATGACACCCCCACTGCCCAGCTCCCAACATGCACAAAGAGCACAAACATAATTAGAAATATGATGAGTTATCAGCAAACCTCCGACAGGATAAAGTACATGAGTGGCCATCACAAGCAATGGGAGAACTGCAAATGCAGAGTGGACTCAATAGGCTTTAACGTCTACCAAATAATTAAGATTGTCAACTTTGAACTAGAAGCCAAGCCAATGTGTTTCAACATGTTTCCCGGTTACGAATGGATCAGGAAGGCTGTGCCAACTCTGTTCCCAAGTATGGGCTTTGTCTTTCAGATGCAAATTTGAAATGTAGCCCCTACAGCCCTCAAACTCAACTGCATTTTTCTTCATTGTTCCCCTCTAGTAAGTGTCTGGTTTAGACCTGTGACACCAGGTGTGTGCAATCATTTATCAGGTAGAACAGAAAACTAGCAGGCTCCGGACCTCTAAGACCTTTATTTAACTAGGCAAGTCAGTGCCTTAGACCGCTGCGCCAGAGTAGAGTATCTTTGTCCTACAGATTTGCCATAACTTGTAAATACAGTTAACATTCCATCAAGTTTAACTAGGTCTAGGACATGGGCTAGTCTGACATTCAAATAGCATAGGCTCAACTAAAGTGTAACTGTCCTATGTTGACCATAACCTACTACTCAAATGAATCATGAATTTGAATGCTCCAAAAGACACTAATCTCGTGCTATATTATAAGTGGCTAAATCAGTTGTGATGTAAGTCATGCGCATAGTCACACGTGGTTTGTTTCTGGACGATGTGTGGAACATTATTTTGTCATAAGGAACGTGCTGCATTGAGGCATGCCTCAAATAAAAAAAAGGGGTTAATGGAATTAATAAAATACAAGCCAGGTTTAAAACACACAGGACATGAACATACTGATCACTTTGGTTGGTGACAACGTTCCCCCATTGGGAACTTGCCCGCCTACAATACACACAATGTAAATTCTCCGTGCGATTTCATCAGCCATGCAGAATTGCAATGATACCGGCATTACGGTAGGGGGCGCATTACGAAACTCATTGATTCAATATCACTTTTCGCTACAATGTATAATTTAAAACGTTACATAACATTGTCCTCAAAGCACAATCACAAACGTTGTATCCACAGGGTACAGGAGAGAAAACAAACGTATCGGAAAGCTATGGGTAACGTTAAATGTAGGAAATTAATACCGGGTAGGCTAAAAATAAGAATTGTTCATATTGAAATAAAGTAGGCTAACCTAACATAGTCCAAGACAGATAAACAATATATTTGATATCTCAATTTGAATACATACCTTGATGCGGACATATGTAGACTGCACACTTGTTGCTTCGATTGCTGGCAGAAGTTTCTCAGAGATCTCAGCGTTGCCATGTTTACTGATCTAGATAATTAATCCAACAATTAGTTTAGGAAGAGAAGCCGTTATTGTTTATCTAACTTTTGTTTATTATCTATTTCACTTGCTTTGGCAATGTAAACATGTTTCCCATGCCAATAATGGCCTTACATTTATTTTAAATTAAGAAGCGAGGGAGACTGAAAGAGGAAATATATTCGGTCTGAAAGAGCACCGCCTGTAAGGAAGAAAGAGGGCTCGATATGTTTTAAAGGCTCATGTCCCACCTCCATATTCTCTCTACGTCAGCTTCCAGTCATGGGCCACACCTCTAAATGGGCACTTCTATAAACTAGGGTACCAGTGAGCATTTCCTGTAGTGGACAGATGTTTGGAGCTGTTACAAAGTCATTAATAGGTCAAAGGGGAAACATAGCTAAATTCAATATAATTCATGAGATGAATCAAAACCTGTTTAAACCCTTTCTCATTCTTGGAGTCTTCACAGATTTGTCCCAAAAATTATGACAAAGCAAATTTAATGTAAATTTTAAATGTTTTCATCAAGGATCTCTGTACTTTGCTCCGTTCATCTTTTGGAGGCCACTGTGTTTTTGGGGACCTTCAATGTTGCAGAGATGTTTTGGTACCCTTCCCCAGATCTGTGCCTCGACACAATCCTGTCTCAGCGCTCTACAGATAATTCCTTTGATCTCATGGCTTGGTTTTTGCTCTGACATTCACTGTCAACTGTGGGACCTTATATAGACAGGTGTGTACCTTTCCAAATCATGTCCAATTAATTGAATTTACCACAGGTGGACTCCTAGTTGTAGAAACATCTCAAGGATGATAAATGGAAACAGGATGCACCTGAGCTCAATTTCGAGTCTCATAGTAAAGGGTCTGAACACAAGTTATTTCTGTTTTTGTTTCTTTATAAACTTGCAAACATTTATAAAAACTGGTTTTGCTTTGTCATTATGGGGTATTGTGTGTAGATTGATTTTTTCTGTGTGTAGAAAAAACGATTTAATACATTTTAGAATAAGGCTGTAACGTAACAAAATGTGGAAAAAGTGAAGGGGTCTGAATACTTTCCGAATGCACTGTACATCCTGGCTATCTAGCTAACCATTGGTAATTGTATTAAATTACGCTATACAGCAAAAACAACAGTATCTATTGCTAGACTAGAGATATGGCCTAGCTACAATTAGTCAGTTGTTGCACATCTAACTAGTTGGAATGAAGCAAGGGTGTGAATAGTAGAATATATCCTTTCACTGTTTACAGCAGGTCTCCAGCTACCCAGACCTGTCTGATCAGCTTCATAGGTGCCATGGGTGTGTCCAGCTTACACCTGTACAATTATGTGCGTGTTTACAGCAATGGAATTAAACATCTAACCAATGCCTCAAGTGTCATGCTTTAGGTCCACCACACACCTGAATGGTTGTGGGCTCTTGTCCAGAAAAAACCCCTAGACCCTAGACACATGTGGAGATCTGAGACTTCTCCTTCTTCTTCTATGATATAATGGCGGTCCGCAAACCAACGTTACATTTGCATGCCACCATCTACTGTGCTGGAGTGTGTTGTCAATCACGGTTTATAACAGTTCTAAATCCTCCAACCTAACTCAGTACTTCTGAGAAAATAAAAATGAGCCCTACTAACTTCTAATGGACCCTCCCAGTCCCCAAAATCCCTTCCAAACCACCTCAACACCGTTCAACCTCAATGATCCTACACTTACGTTTTTCCCTCTCTTCAACATACTTACAACAATATAACAACACATGCGCCACCGTTTCATCGACCATACATTCCAGACACAAACCTTTCACATGCTTGCCAACGAGATGCAATGACGAGTTCAATGTACAATATCCTAAGCGCAAACAAGCAAATACCACCTCTTCATTCCGAATCTGACCTTTGAATCTTGGTCCTCCGACCTTTCTTTGGAGGGCATATAAATGCCGGCCCTTGGGTTCAGAGTCCCATCTCTTCTGCCACACATCTATCAAAATGGCTCTGATCTTACATTTGGCCTCACCTCTAACTGGTCTACAATTTAATTCCCTCTAACACCCGAATGTGCTGGGACCCATCTCCATAATAACATTAATACATCCAATAGTAGGTCACTCCTATTAGATTTAACAGATTATAAACTATTCAATACAGAATAAAAACAAAATATGAAAATTAACAACAATGACAAATCGTTTGATGAAGAATGCAAAAACCTAAGAAAGAAATTGAGGAACCTATCCAACCAAAAACACAGAGATCCAGAAAACCTGAGCCCACGCCTTCACTATGGTGAAACACTAAGAAAAAATAAAGCACAGCACATCAGAAATAAGCTCAATGTAATTGAAGAATCCATAGAATCTAACCACTTTTTGGAAAATGTGAACACACTAAACAAACAGCAACATGAAGAGATATCCAAAATGGACATGTATGGATAAACCACTTATCCAATCTTTTTGGCCCTATAACAAATAACAAACAGCAAAAACACATACATGATCAATTACACATTTTAGAGTCAGCTATTAAAGACTACCAGAACCAACTGGATTCTCCAATTACATTGAATGAACTACAGGACAAAGTAGGTAGGTAGGTAAATACAAGAAGTCTGGAGTGCAAAAAAGCACTTTGCATAGTATGGGTGGATGGCTGAATATGTACACTATACATTGTTTCAGAGTGTTAGGTGAAAAAAAATGATACAAATATTGCAAGTTGATAAATAAGGAGAATTTGCATGGTAAACCATACTATACAGGTCGATGGCAGAGAAATACTTAAATAGCTAAAAGTGCGTGTGATATAAGTGAGGGTAATAATAGTTTACTTAAGTAAACTATACAGTCTGGTTAAATGTAGAGGTAAGTGAATATTTGCATGGTCACATTAACTGTACAGGTAAATGACATGAAGAGATACTTAAATAGCTAAATGTGTTTATTATATAATTCAGGGTAATAATAGTAATTCCCTTAAAATATAGTCCTTAGTGCAGGGTTTAATTTCAGATAAATGCACATGTTGCACATTCGATATACTAAAAGCAATGAAAAAAGATACAACTGACAGGATACTAATATGCATTCCTGAGTGAATGACTACGGATGTTCAGTCCAAGAATTACTTACAATATTGCACGTGATATGATATAACAACTGTACATGAATATGTATATACAGATCTGAATGAATGAGTGATTACAGACCACAGTTACACACAGATGGATGCATAATTGTTAAATTAGGTCCTAACACTCCAACAGTTCCAGGTCTATGTTGCCGACGGCACCCCGGTGAGGCATTAAATAGTCTAATAGCCAACGGCAGGAAGGACCTCCTGTAGCGCTCTCTGGCACAACGTGGTGGGATCAGTCTGTGACTGAAAGTGCTCCTCTGCATCATAACCATGGCATGCAGAGGGTGGGTGACGTTGTCCATGATGGCCAGCAGTTTGGCCAGGATCCGTCTTTCCGCCACCTCCTCTAGAGTGTCAAGGCTAATCCCCAGAACAGAGCTAGTCTTCCTGATCTCCTGAAGTCCACCACCATCTCCTTTGTTTTGCTGATGTTGAGCTGAAGGTAGTTCTGCTCACACCACAACACAAAGTCCTCCTGTACTCCTCCTCCTGCCCACCCCTGATGCACCCTACAATTGCGGAGTCATCCGAGAACTTCTGTAGGTGGCATGTTTCAGAGTTATATCTGAAGTCCGAGATGTAGAGGGTGAACAGGAAGGGGGACAGGACCATTCCCTGGGGGGCCCCTGTGTTGCTCACTGCCCGTTCTGACACACAGCTCTGTAGTCGCACAAATTGTGTCCTACCGGTCAGGTAGTCCGTGACCCAGGAGACTAAGGGTGCTTCCACTTTCATCCTCTTCATCTTCTCACCCAGTAGCAGGGGCTGAATTATGTTGAAGGCACTGAGGTGAGTGAGGACTAACCTTTCCAGGGACTTCATGATGTGTGATGTTAGCGCTACAGGTCTGAAGTCATTCAGGACAGTGGGGTACGCCTTCTTGGGCACTGGGACCAGGCAGGATGTTTTCCACAGCACAGGGACCCTTTCCAGGCTCAGGCTAAGGTTGAAGCGTCGCTGGAGTATTCCACACAGTTGGTCAGCACAGACCCTAAGCATCCTTGGGCTGATGCCATCGGGCCCACCACTTTCCACTGATGTAGTCTCTCCAGCTATCTCTTCACTTGGTTGGTGGTAAAAACCAGCCCAGGTGGGGAGGTGGGGGGAAGAAGGGTGTTGAGCATCAGTCCAGAGGTGGGGGGAAGGGAGGTTTTGCAGATCAGTCCAGAGGGAGCGGGGGCAGAGGAGGGAAGGGGGTCGCTGATTGTCTCAACAGAGGTGAGTGGGGGTGGGGACAGCCGTGAGGGTGTGTGGCCTGGGGAGCTGGAGGGGAGGTGGATAGGGCCAGTATCGAACCTGTTAAAAAATTGGTTCAGCTCATTGGCTCTGTCCACTGTTTGACTTTTTGAAGCCAGTGATATTTCTCATACCCTTCCACACCTCTCTCACCTGGCTCTGCCTCAGCTTGTCCTCCATCTTCTCCTTATACCCTCTCTTCCCCTCAGCAATCCGCAACTACAGCTCCCTCGGGACGCATTTCAATTTGTCCCTGTCCCCCTCCTTGAAGGCCCTCTTCTTCTCATTCAGCAGGGCCTTCAGGTCGCTGGTGACCCAGGGTTTATTATTTGGAAAACAGCGTACCTTCCTGGTGGGTACAGTGTTGTCTACACAAAAATGTATATAGTCCGTTATGCAGTCAGTAAGTCCATCGATATCCTCCCCATGAACCTCACAGAGCACATCAGCCGTCTTTATCGACCTGGCCAAGGCTTTCGACTCTGTCAATCACCGCATTCTTATTGGCAGACTCAACAGCCTTGGTTTCTCAAGTGACTGCCTCACCTGGTTCTCTAACTACTTTTCCGACAGAGTTCAGTGCGTAAAATCGGAGGGCCTGCTGTCCAGTCCCCTGGCAGTCTCTATGGGGTGCCACAGGGTTCAATTCTTGGGCCAACCCTATTCTCTATATACATCAATGATGTTGCTCTCGCTGCTGTTGACTCTCTGATCCATCTCTACGCAGACGACACCATTCTGTATACATCTGGCCCCTCTTTGGACACTGTGTTAACTAACCTTCAAACAAGCTTCAATGCCATACAACACTCCTTCCGTGGCCTCCAACTGCTCTTAAATGCTAGTAAGACTAAATGCATGCTCTTCAATAGAACGTTGCCCGCACCCGCACAGCGCCATCCGTTTTGTTACCAAAGCTCCATATACTACCCACCACTGCGACCTGTATTCTCTCGTTGGCTGGCCCTCACTACATATTCGTTGCCAAGGTCATCTATAAGTCTTTATTAGGTAAATCCCCGCCTTATCTCAGCTCGTTGGTCACCATAGCAACACCTACCCGTAGCATGCGCTCCAGCAGGTAAATCCTTAAAGCTAGAGGTTCCTATCTCCCTCACTAACTTTAAGCATCAGCTGTCAAAGCTGCTTATCGATCACTGCACCTGTATATAGCCCTTCTGTAAATAGCCCACCCTACTACCTCATCCCCATATTTATTTTTTAACTTCCGCTCATTTTGCACTCCAGTATCTCTATTTGCACATCATCATTTGCACATTCCATCATTCCAGTGATTATGCTAATCTGTAATTTATTTTGCCACTATGGCCTGTTTATTGTCTTCCTAACCTTACAGCATTTTGCACTACATTTGCACTCTGTATATAGATTTTCTATTGTTTTATTGACTGTACGTTTTTTTATTTCCCATGTGTAACTCTGTGTTGTTTTTTGTCGCACTGCCTTACTTTGTCTTGGCCAGGTCACAGTTGCAAATGAGAACTTGTTCTCAACTGGCCTACCTGGTTAAATAAAGGTGAAATAAAATAAAAAATAAAATAAAACATCCCTGTTGTTTCAAAGCAGTACTGTAGGGCCTCATTTGCCTCAGAGGACCATCTCCTAATAATCTTAGTGGTCGCAGGCTGCTGTTGGACCATAGGCCTGTAGAGTGGCGTGAGATGGACAAGGTTGTGATCCGATATACCGAGGGGAGAGAGTGCAGTGGAGTTGTATGCATCCTTCACATTAGCATACAGGGGGTGAAATAAGTATTGAACACGTCACCATTTTTCTCAGTAAATATATTTCCAAAGGTGCTATTGAAATTACACAGGGAAAGAGTATTGAACACACTTACTGATATTTATTTAATACTATGTACAAAAGCCTTTGTTGGTAATGACAGCTTCAAGATGCCTCCTGTATGGAGAAACTAGTCGCATGCATTGCTCTGGTGTGATTTTGGCCCATTCTTCCACACAAACAGTCTTCAAATCATGAAGGTTCCGTGGGCCTCTTCTATGAATCTTGATCTTCAGTTCTTTCCATAGATTTTCAATGGGATTTAAGTCAGGTGATTGGCTGGGCCATTCTAGCAGCTTTATTTTCTTTCTTTGAAACCAATTGAGAGTTTCCTTGGCTGTGTGTTTGGGATCATTGTCTTGCTGAAATGTCCACCCGATTTTTGTCAAGAATGTCTCGGTAAAGTTGCCCATTCGTCCTTCCTTCAATTATGTGAAGTTTGCCATTAGCTGAAAAGCAGCCCCACGCCATGATGTTCCCACCTCCAAACTTTACTGTTGGTATGGTGTTTTTCTCCTCCAAACATGGTGTGTATTATGACATCCAAACAGTTCAATTTTGCTCTCATCTGACCACACTATATTCTCCCAGTATTTCACTGGCTTATCCAAATGTTGTGCAGCAAACTTTAAACGAGCTTAAATATGCTTTTTTCAGCAATGGAGCCTTGCGTGGTGAGCGTGCATACAGGCCATGGCGGTGGAGTGCATTACTTACTGTTATCTTTGAGACAACAGTACCTGCTAATTGCAGGTCTTTTTGAAGCTCTCCACAAGTGGTCCTTGGCTCTTGGACAACTCTTCTGATTATTCTTTTCACTCCTCTGTCAGAAATCTTGCGAGGAGCACCTGGTCGAGGCAAATTTATGGAGAAATTATTGTCTTTCCACTTCCGTATTATGGCCCCAACAGTGCTCACTGGAACATTCAGAAGCTTGGAAATGTGCCTATAACCAATGCCATCATTATGTTTTGCAACAATTAGGTTGCGAAGGTCTTGAGACAGCTCTTTGCTTTTACCCATCATGAGATGTGTCTTGTGTGACACCTTGGCAATGAGACCTTTTTGTAGGCCATCAGTTGGGACTGAACCAGCTGATATTAATTTGCACTGACAGGGGGCTGGATTGCTTTTTAATTACTGATAGTTTTCAGCTGTTGTCTTGGCTTTCCATGCCTTTTTGCACCTCCCTTTCTTCATGTGTTCAATACCTTTTCCCTGTGTAATTTCACATTATTACACATAACTTAATTTCTGAACTTATTTGTTTTGGTTTCTTTGTATGTATGGCCCTTGTTACCAACATCTGGTGAAAGTTTCATGTCAACAGCACCTTTGGAAATATATTTACTGAGAAAAATGGTGACATGTTCAATACTTATTTCACCCGCTGTATAACAAGTCCAGAGTTTTATTATTCCTGGTTGGGCACTTCACAAACTGTTTGAACGTGGGCAGAGTTGAAGAGAGAGATGCATGATTAAAATCCTCCGAAATGGTAAAGAAAGCACTGGGATGCGCTGTCTGTAACCTCGTGATAACAGAGTGGATGACGTCACATGCTGTGTTTGTGTCTGTGGAGGGCGGGATGTAAACAATAACAGCAATGGCCGTCGTGAATTCCCTCTGCAAATAGTAGGGTCTCAGGCTAACGGCTAACAGCTCAATGTCCGGGCTACAAAACTGTTCCTTAACAGTAATATGTCTCGCTTACCCTTAACGGAAGAAACGCTATCCCTGTCCGCTCTGATGGTCTGGAAACCGCTGATAGTGACGTTCTCTATGGGGATGTTATTATTCAGCCATGTTTCAGTAAAGCACAATTGGCTAGCTTCCCGGTAGTCTCTTTGTCCATGGACAAGACCCTCAAGCTCGTCCATCTTGTTATGCAGCGATCTCACGTTGTCCATAATGATAGACGGTATAGCCGGCTTGTATTTCCTAAGCTTTGCTTTACACTTCAATCCCACCGTGTGTCCATGCCGTCGCCTTTTCAACTCGTCCGGAATATCAAACTTTTCCCTGGGATGCAGCAGCGCTGCGTGTGCTAAATCCAGGACTTGGGCTCGGTTGGAAATAATTGAGGACTCGCGTGTACGTTTGGCGCTGAGAAAAATTAAAAGTGCCTCAGTGATATAAAGGACCTCTAAAACCTTTCATAAAACAGTAGCACTCCATAATCCTGAACTATTATAGTTCAACTGTTGCAAAAAAAACTCACGAAAAAAACAAAAAACATACTAAAACAACAATTAACGCACAAACAATGGGAGCTGCTTAACAAGCGACCACACAGGGCGGCGCCAATCCCTTCAACACAAAAATACCTGTGGTGTTGATGGTATGCTAAATGAAATGATAAAATATACCCCAATAACTACTGTGGGATATGCGGCAACAGCAACCTTGGGGAAATCCTCTGCATTATCATTAATGGCAGACTGCTACATTTCCTCAGTGAAAGCTATTTCCTGAGAAAATGTCAAATTGGCTTTTAACCAAATTACTGTACGACAGACCATGTATTCACCCTGCACACCCTTATTGACAAACAAACCAAACAAAAGCAAAGTCTTCTCATGCTTTGTTGATTTCAACAAAGCTTTTGACTCAATTTGGCATGAGGGTCTGCTGTATAAATTGATGAAAAGTAGTGTTGGGGGGGAAACATATGACATTATAAAACCCATGTACACAAACAACAAGGGTGTGGTTAAAATTGACAAAAAAACAGCCCCACGCTCTTCAACATACTGTATAGTATATCAATGATTTGGCGTGGGCACTAGAACAGTCTGCAGCACCCAGCCTCACCCTACTATAGACTCTGAAGTAAAATGTTTACTGTGTGCAGATTATCTGGTGCTTCTGTCCCCAACCAAGGAGGGCCTACAGCAGCACCTAGATATTCTGCACAGATGTGGGCCCTGACAGTTCATCTCAGTAAGACAAAAATTGTGGTTTTCTTAAAAGGTCCAGTTGCCAGGACCACAAATACAAATTCTACGTAGACACTGTTGACCTAGAGCACACAAAAAACTAGACCTACCTCTGCCTAAACATCAGTACCACATTTAACCACAAAGTTGTAAATTATATGAGAGACAAGGCAAGAAGGTCCTTCTATGCCATCAAATCCCAATTAGGATTTGGCTAAAAATACTGGAATCAGTTATAGAACCCATTGCCCTATATGGTTGTGAGGTCTGGGGTCCACTCAGCAACCAATATTTCACAAAATGAAACAAACACCAAATTGAGACTGCATGCAGAATTCTGCCAAAAAAAATCCTCAGTGTACAATGTAAAACACCAAATAAGCATACAAATATCAAAATCCAGAAAAGAGCAATTAAATCCTAGATGCTCCTAAAAAGAAGCGATTCCTAAACCTTCCATAACAAAGCCCTCACCTACAAAGAGATGAACCTGGAGAAGAGTCCCCTAGGTAATCTGGTCCTGCGGCTCTTTTTCCAAACACAAACAATCCCCACAGAGCCCCAGGACAGCAACACAATTATACCCAACCAAATCATGAGAAAAAAAAAAGATAATTACTTGACACATTGGAAAGAATCAACAAAAAAACAGAGCAAACTGAAATGGTATTTAGCCCTAAACAGAGAGTACACAGTAACAGAATACCTGACCACTGTGACTGACCCAAAATTAAGAAAAGCTTTGATTATGTACAGGCTCAGTGAGCATAGCTTTGCTAGTGAGAGAGGCCGCCATCGGCAGACCTTGCCCTCAGGGGAAAACAGGCTATGTGCCCACTGCCCACAAAATGAGGTGGAAACTGAACTGCACTCGCTATCCTCCTGCTAAATGTATGACCATATTTGATATTTCCCTCAGATTACACAGACCCACAAAGAATTTGAAAACAAATCCAATCTTGATAAACTCTCATATCTATTAGGTTAAATACTACAGTGTGCCACCACAGCAGCAATATTAGTGATCTGTTACCACAAGAAAAGGTAACCAGTGGAGAACAAACACCATTGTAAATACAGCCTATATTTATCTGTTTATTTATTTTCCCTTTCATACTTCAACTACTTGCACATTGTTACCACACTGTACATAGCCAATAATATAACATTTGAAATGTCTATATTCTTTGAAAACTTTTGTGAGTGTAATGTTTACTGTTAATTTATTATAGTTTTTTCCCCCTTTTGTTTATTCTCTATTCCACTTGCTTTGGCAATGTAAACACATGTTCCCCATGCAAATAAAGCCCTTTGAATTTAAGCAGTTTGGCAACATCATTGATTGAGCAAATAATTTTCCTTAATTTCTCTTTTCTAAATAGCCCCTAATTAGCAGCTAAATACAGTAGGCTACAGTATATAACTATAGATAGTAGGCTACCCTGCATAATGAAACAATCCCTAGTAAGCTAGTGTTTGGAAGGTGGATTGACTGTATAATTTGGGCATTAATAGAGTGGTAGGAGACCTTGTGGGGGCTTCAGAGAAACTACATCCTCAAACACCTTGACAACCCAAAGACATATGCAAGTCAAGGATATTGTTTGTGGACTTTAGCTGTGCGTTCAATACCATTATCCCAGAAATGCTACAAGACAAACTCTCCCAGCTAAACGTTTCCAGTTCCATCTGTCAGTGGATCACTGACTTGTGACCAATAGCACGCAACACATTTCGGACACTTTATCCCTCAACATCGGAGATCTGCAAGAATGCATTATCTCACCTCTACTCGACTCACTCGCTACCAATGACTACAACTCCAACAATGCATCTGACAAACTTCTCAAGTTTGCAGATGACACCACCCTGATTGGTCTCATAACCGACAGCGGTGAGCCCATGTACTGTGGGGAGGTTTACCAGATGGTGGCTTGGTGCATTCGTAATAACCTGGGACTCAACACAGACAAAACTGTTGAGATTGTGGTTGACTTCAGAAAACCCCCCCACCATCTCTCCCCCTCAAGATAGATGGCTAAGCTGAATCATTCAAATTCCTGGGGACTATCATCTCCCACAACCTCAAGTGCGAGGACAGCATCATAGCGGTAACCAAGAAGGAACACCATCGGACGTATTACTTGCGGCCTGCTCTAAGGGCAAATTGCAACGCATTGTCCAGTCTGCAGAGAAGATCATTGGCTGCCACCTGCTCTCTATTGAGGTCCTGCACAACTCAAATCAAATCAATTGTTATTTGTCACATGTGCCGAATACAACAGTGGAAATTGAACCCACAACACGGGCGTTGCAAGCGCCATGCTCTACCAACTCAGCCACACGGGACCTGCACCCATACTGGTCCCCTGTGTGAATCGAACCCACAACGCTGGCATTGCAAGCACCATGCTCTACCAACTGAGTCACACGGGCAAAATTAGCAAAATTGCATGAAATGTGTTATAAAACTGTTAAACTTCTCTCCGCCCCATGGCAAAATGAATAGAAAAATGAGTAGAATTGCATGAAATTAACTGAAAATGTCCTCTCAGTTGTCAAGAGGGGGGCCACTAAAATGTTTTGCCTGTGACGTCACAATGGGATTCGATGAGTTCTAGCTTCTGTTGCTAGGGTTGTTGCTAGAACTTTCAAAATTCTGACCGGATTACGTAATGCGCAAAGCGTCTGTTTTTATGCTGGTTGCTTGGTTGCGAAGGAAGGAGTTTGCGGGTAGTTTAATCTTTTGTGCCCAATTCCAAATCAAATTTTAGGCCAGGGTTGGTATGGAATTGGACATTTATAGACATTGGTTTCTAGTTAGTGTTTGCATATCTGGAGGTTCTGGATCTGTGTGGTAATATGGCAGAAGTGTTCCGGAGTCCATTACACAGCAGAGAGTAGCAGTGCCTGGACTTCGCAGTCCCCCTCTTCAAGTCCCCCTTCCAAAACTGGTTGCCTGTTGAGAATAGGTGACAGGCAGAACCTCCCAACCTACAATGATGACCTACACCGGCCAAACTCAGACGACACTGGGCAAATTGTGCACCGCCCTATGGGACTCCCAATCACAGCCGGTTGTGATACAGTCTGGATTCAAACCAGGTTGTCTGTAGTGACGCCTCTAGCACTGAGATGCAGTGTCTTAGATCTTGTAACTGTAACGGATTACATTTAGAAAGTAACCTACCCAACCCTGATAGCTTGGTAGCCAAAATAATGGCCTGTCCAGTATTTTTATACATGACCCTAAGCCTGATGGGATGTTAATTGCTTAATTTACTCAGTGTGGAAGCACTTGCTTTTAATACACTTAATATCCCTAATTTACTCTTGTTTCCATTCAATTTTTTTATTTATTATAACATTTCAAATTACAATACAATACAAACATAGGACATCACTACATGTATATTTTTCTGAAGAAACATTTGTTTAAATTAAAAGTATAAAAAAATCACAAGAATTTACTTTCAAAAGTTAAAGTTCCTAAAGTAAAATAAATAAATTAAAGTCCAGGGGTTACAGTTGTACAAACTTATGATAGAGTTGTAAGAATACTGTTTTTTTTGTTATTGACTAATTCTATAGATTTTATACGGCTCTGACGTCAACATGCAGAGGAAGATTCTCGCGAGAAAGATTGTTGCGCTAACTACGTAGTTACGTACAAATATTATTTATTTTACGTAGGTCTTGCACGACGACAACACACTGACAGTGAGAGAAGGTTTGCAAACTTAGGATAATTTTCACCAGGGAACTTGAATCTAGAACGACTGTATTTTCACCAAGCAGCTAGTGAAACCTTCGACACGACAGTTTTCCTTAGTTCTACTATATTATTTGGTCTGTACACGAAGTTTTCAACGATGAGCTTCCTATTGTAAGTAACGTTTGCTAGCTAGCTAACGCGTTAGCTTTGTTGGGTTGTACTCGTAGCTAGTTAGCCAGCTATGTTGTTAGCTATATTTGCATAATTTAGGATTCAGACTTAGATATTGACTAGCTAGAAATGCTGTAATCGCAGATTATCAAAATATTTGTTGAAAATGTTTATATATTTTTTGTTAACGGTAGCTAGTTTGTGACTGACTAGCCACTAACGTTACTAGCTGTGGTAACTTAGCCACCCAACGTTAGCTAGCTAAATAACAACAATATTGTGTTAGTTAGCTAGCTATGTGTCACATCAGGGGAACAGATCATTGACGTATTTTGCCATGTAGTTAACTAGTGAACAAGTCAGTGGCAAGCAAATATAGTTAGCCTGGGTGCCTTCCTGTTTTGTTACCGTCATCTGATCAGTTGAGTGTTAAACAGGAAGGTTCACACAGTATGATTTCATATCTTGAGTAGTGAGCACATAGCATCCATATACTCATCACCAGTACCTACACCTTGGAATATCACAGTTGATGTTACTCTATCTTCCCTTCCTCCCTTGATCCAGTGGCAGTCGTTCCTCTAAGACCTTCAAGCCGAAGAAGAACATCCCAGAGGGCTCCCACCAGTATGAGCTGTTGAAGCATGCAGAGGCAACACTGGGTAGTGGGAACCTGAGGCAGGCTGTCATGCTGCCAGAGGGGGAAGATCTCAATGAGTGGATCGCTGTTAACAGTGAGTGAAAGGGGTGATTGGGGAGGAGAGCACAGGAGATTGAAATGAGACCTCTTAATAACAGCCTTCATCTCCTATAGGCTGTAGCACAGTGTCTATATATGTGGCAGAAGATGTGATTTGAGTCTGACTGTTCAGTCTATCTGGTTATTGCCTCTTTCATATCAAGTACTTTGTCATTGGGCATTTAGTTGCCCATTCAGTTGTGCCTTTGCATGAAATAATATGTGCCTTTGGTCTGCTCTCCGTTTCAGCTGTGGACTTTTTCAATCAGATCAACATGCTCTACGGCACCATTACTGAGTTCTGCACTGAGACCAGCTGCTCTGTGATGTCTGCTGGGCCCAGGTAAGACTGGCAGGACAGACAATTCAAATGGGAAAGCACACTCATCCTTTCTTTGCTGTGGATTTATTTGACCGATGTTTCGGCTAAAGATTCTTCATCAGAGTAACATACAGACTTTTTCCCACATACATAGACATGTTTTATTTTTGTACCTCGTTTTAAACTTTGGTTCAAGTGCGTTGGTTTCACTTCATGTTTTTAACGATGTAAGTGCAGTACAGAACAAATCAATTCTGTAAGTGGCCCGTATTCACAACTGATCCTAGATCGACTGAAACCACTTAAATGCTGTCATTACATTAGTGGTATCTAGTTTTGGCACTCCTTCTCCTTGCTCTATTTTCGGTCTCTGGGAGGAATTTATTTTATTTTGTATTTAACTAGGCAAGTCAGTTAAGAACAAATTCTTATTTACAATGAAAGCCTAGGAACAGTGGGTTAACTGCCTTGTTCAGGGGCATTCGATCCAGCAACCTTTTGGTTACGGGCCCACCGCTCTAACCACTCGGCTACCTGAGACCCGAGCTGAATTCCTACCAAAATGGCCATAATCATGGCCACTGTAGCGTTTGTCCTAGTCTCTTCTGCTCATTTACAGCTCCTGAAACGTACTCTAGCATACACTGTACTAATGATTTATGGTAAATGCCTTGTAAGAGGGACAAAAAGTAAATCTGCACACTGATAAAATGCTCTGTGTCTAATAGGACAACGTTCTGACTCCAAACTGGCTCTTGTCAAGATGTAGCCACGCAGAACACTGAATATCCCCTATGTCGTTTCATGCTTGGGAATCGTGAGCCAGAACAATATATCCTTGTGACTATCATCCCCCAACATGTTTAGGGAGAAAAAATCAATGCATGGTCATCTCGGCCCTCACACCTAACGTCCAAACTCCCCAGCATGAGTCGTTCAGTCAGAGCATAAATTCTTTGTTTAAGAATTATCTGACAAAGGTATTGATGTGAATTTCTGTGCCTCTGCCTCGCCCCACACATTGTTTTCACGATATCCAATTGCGGCTAGTAATATCAGTCTCTGCAATAGTGTGTGGTTTCATAGCGTAGCGGGCCTATCCGTTCACTTTGAGAATGATTCAAGTGCGGCCTTTTCCCATGATCGCTCTCTTGTAGAATTTTGTCTCTTTTATATTTGACTCATTAAGACTTTTAAGGTTTACCCCATTACAGTGATTTTGAGATACAAAGATCATATTATAATGTATTTAGGAAATTCTCCCAGACCCCATTTTCATATCAGACGACCTCTAGTTTGGGAACCGATGCTGTAAGCTATATTTAAAAACAAAAAAATTCAAGATGAACCTACTTTGGTGCGAAAAGGACAAATCAATCCCAGAACAACAGCAAAGGACCTTGTGAAGATTCTGGAGGAAACGGGTACAAAAGTATCTATATCCACAGTAAAATGCATCCTATATTGACATAACCTGAAAGGCCGCTCAGCAAGGAAGAAGCCACCGTTCCAAAACCGCCATAAAAAAGCCAGACTACGGTTTGCAACTGCACATGGGGACACAGATTGTACTTTTTGGAAAAATATCCTCTGGTCTGATGAAACAAAAATAGAACTGTTTGGCCAAAATGACCATTGTTATGTTTGTAGGAAAAAGGGGGATGCTTGCAAGCCGAAGAACACCATCCCAACTGTGAAGCACGGGGGTGGCAGCATCATGTTGTGTGGGTTCTTTGCTGCAGGAGGGACTGGTGCACTTCACAAAATAGATGGCATCATGTAGGAAAATTATGTGGGAAATGTTTGACAATTTAACAATTTATAGGCAATGCTGCCAAATACTAATTGAGTGTATGTAAACTTCTGACCCACTGGGAATGTGATGAAAGAAATAAAAGCTGAAATAAATAATTCTCTCTACTATTATTCTGACATTTCACATTCTTAAAATAAAGTGGTGATCCTAACTGACCTAAAACAGTGAATTTTTACTAGGATTAAATGTCAGGAATTGTGAAACTGAGTTTAAATGTATTTGGCTAAGGTGTATATAGACTTCAACTGTACATCCATTAATCTTGGGCTTCTTGCCATTGTTAATTACTCATGCTCTCAATGTACTCAGAGTAGGCTGATATGACTGCTTGATTTGGTGGACCGATATAGGGTACATACCATTTTTGAGATTATAATTAGAATAGATCAATATAATGGCCCACCCTGTTTAATTTACAATTAGTGATTACATAACTATGCATGTTTGCTTCCCGTTGTTCATCAACTCACCCGTTAGATAGATAGGTACTTTATTGATCCCCGAGGGGGAATTTTCTTTGCCAAGCAGCTACAACAACAAAAACACATGGCAGGTGCAAAATGCCACAACGAAAGTACACAAAAGACAGATGTACGATACATGATACATAGAGCGGCAGTATGAAAAAGTATAGAAATACAAGATATCTGGAGTGCAAAAAAGGCTATAAAAAGACATTGCATAGTATGGGTGGTTGGCTGAATATGTACACTATACATTGGTAGATGTTGGATGGTTAACTATACTATACAGGTCGATGGCAGAGAAATACTTCAGTAGCTAAAAATGCATATGATATGAGCGAGGGTAATAATAGTTTACTTCTCTCCCATCATACTTTACTTAATTTATTTAATCTGTTATGTGTGACATTAGTTTCGGTATAGTTTAGGTTAGTTTCGATGCAATTGTCCGGGTGATCAACTGGGCACAACACCTTCAACTGTCGGGAGGAGGGGGGGTTCTGGGAGTAAAACATTCCAAATAAATGACATGCCATCCATAAACTGGAACGACTGCTTTAGCGGTTCTAGTATTAAGCCATGTGACATTGTCCAACAAACAGTGATGTTGAATTGTGCCAAAAACGGATGAAGTCAGAATTGCATTTTATTAACATTCCATCTCTCCCTCCCTCAAGGTATGAATACCACTGGGCTGATGGCACCAACATAAAAAAGCCCATCAAGTGCTCTGCTCCCAAGTACATAGACTACCTGATGACCTGGGTGCAGGATCAGCTGGATGATGAGACACTTTTCCCCTCCAAGATAGGTTAGTTGACAATTCACATTTGTGCGCATGAATTTGAAACCTTCACAACCTTAGCCTAGACCTTTGGCTTTGAGACGATAATAGAACTCCCCTGCTCTGTCTCCCCAGGAGTGCCCTTTCCTAAGAACTTTATGTCTGTGGCCAAGACCATTTTGAAGCGCCTGTTCAGAGTCTATGCCCACATCTACCACCAGCATTTTGATTCTGTGATGCAGCTGCAGGAGGAGGCCCACCTCAATACCTCCTTCAAACACTTCATCTTCTTTGTCCAGGTGCCACTGCTAATACATTCCAAATATCAAATGTTCTCTTTATTGCTTTTTAGAAATGATTTGTCATGATTCTATCAGTGGTTCTTCATGCTTCCATGGATGTAGTAAATAGTATTATAGTCCCATTGAGGCATTGTGCAATTATAATTCACAGTTAACAGGCATAATTGTTATTATCTTGTGTAAATATAGCAGGAACCTTGATTTTATGTTCTATAAAATGTCTGTGTAGGAGTTCAACCTCATTGATCGTCGTGAGCTGGCCCCCCTGCAGGACCTCATTGAGAAACTGGGCTCCAAGGACAGATAAACTCCTTCCCCTCTCTCTTCCTCCCACTCTCCCCTCCTCTCGATCTCGCTCTCTGTGCCTACCACCTCTCTGGCTTTCTATAATTGTCCGCTCTTCCACTTTGTGCCTCTTTCTCCATCCATTTGTTACTTGAATGTTTTCTTTTGTTCTCTTCCAGTTTCTTGCTCTCTCCCTCTAGTTATCTGTCCGCATTGTTACAGAGCTTGTATTTTTAGAGCTCACTAGTCTTTAAGGTAAGATACCAGAGTGTAGTTTATGAAAGGTTTATTTTGTAATTTTGTTAAACAAATTATACTGTATAATTGGGACATACTGACCTGTACTGTGGACCAAGATGTTTAAGGAGTTTAAATGGAAACCAGCGTTTCTTTCCTATAAATTTTGGGTCAGTTTAAAGTATATCCAGACTTTATCACAACCGGCTGTGATTGGGAGTCCCATAGAGCGGCGCACAATTGGCCCAGCGCCGTCCGAGTTTGGCCGGTGTAGGCTGTCATTGTAAATAAGAATTTCTTAACTGAATTCCCTAGTTAAATAAAAAAAAAAAAAATAATAATAATATCCTAAAACAGTTTTACATGCTTTTAAAAAAACGTTTAAACTATCACATTTTCAGTTGAAGTTTTAGTCAATGTACTTCAATACAGTTTTTTTGGATCTGTATCTCACACAGTTTAAGATTATTATTTTTTTCCTCATGTGAAAGAAGTTATATTGATCAATAAATATTTGCGGTGACACTTGATATACTTGTGAAATAGATAATCTTCCATAGATCATAAACAATCAGTGACCATATTTGTATTCTTTACTTGACTACTTAGACGTTATAATATGCGTTATTTTAAGAGAAAGCAATCAAAGTATCAGAAGATACATTATAGAAAACGTGAATGAAATGTAGTATAATGTGAATATTTTTGATCTTACTCATTCTCTCATTTAACTCAAATGGCACAAATGTGCCTCAATGATGTTTTAACTATGTCAAATTCCTTGGACATCTTTGTCCTACATGCTGGTACTTAATTTGAATATCAGGATCATATCAGTCTTTGTTTTATTGTTTATTAAACATACATTTACTTTACTCATGCATGCTAAATGCAATAGTGCTTGTACCAATACATGACCGGTCAGTGTACAGGATATTTTTTGGGGATGTTTTGTGTTATTTGTATTCTCTGTGTGTGACGTTCACTCACACTAGTCGTTATCTGGGTTCAATCCTGACACACAGGGCTAAAGCAGCAAGGCTGTTGTCACCTTGACACAAATGCAATTTTGATCACCAAAATGGAATCCAAGGCAATGTAAATACATGTTTGCACGGCTTATCTCTCATTTGGCCCCCCAGTTTGGAAAATGCATCCTTGTTGAAAATATGATCTTAAGAAATTGTGAGATTGGTGTGTCTTTACAAAACCCCAGCATGTTTGTGATACTCGTCATCTTTCCTAATATGTGCTCATATGTATGCTCTGTCTGGATAAAGTGACCTTAATACTGCTGGTATGTGTACTTATCGATTTTTATTGCATTCAACATTTTGTAATTTGGGAATAATAAGACCATACACGCTCCACATGATTCTGGAATATGTCAGGTGTAGTTATTTTTTTGGGGGTGAAAAAGATGGCTACTTTGGTTTTAATCTCATGATTTATTTTACACACTTACTTTGTTTTTATTTTTTTTTCTCCCATATCCAATGAAAACCTTGTTTGGCATGCCATAGATTTGGAGTTACTTTTAATCTTATTTTTTATATTGCTGTAAAATTAATTGTAACTGAGTAAACAATTTAAAAAAGGGTTAAGACTTTTTATATTTAGATGGCTATAGACCTTTTGGAGCAAGCCTAATTTGTGGGCAATGAATGTTACAACTGTGAGTCCAATACTCTTCTGTAAAAAAGACAATTTACAGTACATTATGTGAACAAAACTGTGCCTTAGAAAAGAGAAAGTAATGTGTCTGAGATTACAGTATTGATGGCACAATAGTTTAATAAACAAAAGGAATTTGCGGCGATTGCATGTGTCTGTTTTGAAATTATTTTAATTGTGTATGAGAGCCTCACAAAGCATAATACATGTGTCACTCTAGCGATCAAAAAGAGTGTGGAAACTAAATTACACCTTGATAATAACTAACGGGTGTAAGATCACATCTATTTTAACCACTCCCATCAATGTGACGTAGGCTATTGGTTATTTATACCAACATTGTTAATAAAAAATATTTTCTGAAGACAATCTGTTCATTTGTCGAAGTCCTTGCTAGCTGGGATCCTTGGGACGTCACAGCTAGGAAGTTACCCCATTTGAAGTTTTCATTTTAAAAGGTTTGGTAAGGTTTGTGATTAAGGATGTAGGATATGGACGTCCCAATTATTAAATAATGAGCAAGTGCCACTTGGGTTATCTCATTGGTCAATTACCAGCGAATCAGAGAGTTGTGCGTCACTAGTACGTTCAGGAAACGCTATCACTTCGCTTGCACGCTAACATGGTTTTCATAAACGAGCTTGGAAAGTAGCTACGGTGAAACTAAAACAAAGTTAGCAGCAGAAGAGCTTTCTTGCAACCCCGGAGGTTTACTCTATTTAGCTATTGAAAATAGCGATTTAAAGCCGCCTTCATCTTTAGCTAACTACTGCCTAGAGATGCCTAAAAAGTAACGTTTGCCAAGTAACTTTATTTAACTACAGTAAATAAACAAGAGACTGAAGTCACAGCACAGGTAGGTATGTGACTTTCTTATTTACGAAACTTCCAGCATTGAACTGAAACGGGTCATTGTAACGTTATATATGTACATTCTATAGTTAACTAACTATACAAGGCCACCGTTGAAGCCACAATTATTCGATGGATTGTTTGCCACCCGAGTTTTAACTGTCCCATGACAATTTTATTCAATTTCTCTCTCCCTCTTTTTATGTCCATGCAAGCCATGGCAGATGAAAGCACACATTTCTGTGCCAATTGGTAAGTATGAAGATTCAGGGAAGTTGAATAGGGACAATGTGGATAAATACACATTAGGATTCTGTCTGACTCACGCTCTTTCTTGGTCTCTCTCATTCTTTCTTTCTCTCCCACTCTAGTCAACATGACATTCCAGAGGCTAATTTCACTACTCATGAGATTCACTGTTGCCGGAACATTGCTCTGTGTGAGGTGTGTCAAGAGCCAGTGCCTCGTTCAGATCTTCAGCAGCACAAGGAGCAGGAGCATGTGCAGGTACAGTGCTAAACATGGAGAGGGTGGGAGCCGGGAGGTGGTTGGACTAGTCTTAAGTGAGCCTATTTAAAAACTAGGGAGACATCTCAAAGTTGCTGTACAGTTGTTGCAAAGGAAGCTTCAAACATTTTCTTTAAATTTCAGGTGAAATGTAAGTGTGGTTTAAAAGTTGAGAAAAGCGATATTGAATGCCATCAGGTAAGTACAACTTGTATCAGGATGGAGACCTTATCTACCTGACTTGTGATGGTCATGTATTACATTGTAACTGAGACGTGGCCTTTTCATCTGACCTCTCTCATTTCCAGAGCTCTGAGTGCAATCAGCGGATGGTGCCTTGTCAGTACTGTGACCTGGAGCTGGTTTTCAGTCAGTCTAAGGAGCATGAGGATTATTGTGGGACGCGCACAGAGCCCTGTCCATTCTGCATGTGCAATGTAATGTTGAGGGAGCAATCTCTCCACCCAGCCTGGTGTGGTAGTCTCACGCCTCCTCAAGAGAGGAACAACAGCCGGGCAAGTCACAGCCCTGCAGAGCCCCAGTCCCCAGGAGCCTGGTTTGAAGCCTACTCCATCCGTAACCTTTTGAGGGCCAAGGAGGGAGGAGGCCATAAGAAGAACAACGCCAGTGCATCTGACCGCAGGGCCTTACCACGGACCCTGGATGCCAGAGTGTACAATGGCACCCGGGGGCAAGTGGGCCTGGGAGGAAGGGGGAACATTTCCCCTAGAAATACAGACTTCAGCCACTGTACGTCAGCCAGTGGCTCATACAAAGTGTTCGTTTTTCTTCTCCCTTACATTATCCAAAAAACATCTATTAGAATGTAAAGTCTGGTATTGAGAAACTTCCCTGGCCTATATTAAAGTGGAACATTGTTTCATTGGAATATTTTTTGTGTGATTGTAAGAACATATGTCACTTTTGGTTTTACTTCCCCAGTGCTGGAACAGGAAGCCGCAGTGCTGGGCAACAGCAATTACAGCATGGCATCATTGGCCTCATCATTGGCATGGCCTGCAGGCCAATCACTGGGAGAGGACTCTGCCAACATGGACTATCTGCTGGCCCTCAGCCTGCAGAGTGATGGGGATCTAGGGGGAGGAGAGGGAGCCTTGTGGACGGATGTCTGGGACCAGAAACTTGGAAGGATGTCCAACACCGGCTCCCTCATCTCTCCCCCTAACAACTACCAACATATCACCACAGGCACCAATACAGACCATGACCAGACAGGTGAGATGCTATACAAAAATACCACTTATTGTCCCAGTTTGTTTTCATGTGAGAATTATATTCTGCTACAGAATATTGCCACCCTCTGCCTTTTCCATTTTGACGTTTCCACCCCTTTTTACATTCAACCCTGTGATGTTTCTAAATAAATTCACAATAAATCTTGTCTTCTACTGTACCCATTATTACTCTGCTCTTTTTCTCACATGTAGACACCATGTTGCCCTGTGATTTCTGTGAGGATCTGTTTCCTGAAGTGGACCTCATTTTACACCAGGTTAGAAGGAACTTTTGACTTTAAGCCTACAAGTCAGGCTAACTCAATGGCGGCTGAGTCTGACACTGTCTGTGAATTAATTTCCTTTATAGGCTACAGCAGTTAGTTATGAATTCAGGCCCTCTCCTCCCCCTTATTTCCTTCCTGTGGATGTTGTTTTTCTTTTGTTGCTCCTGTTCACTCCCTCTCGTCTAATTTTCTAGTTTCCCCTCCTGAAAACAGTTCATACTTGGTCACTGTTCATTTTGTGTCTTGCACTTGGTATTAGGATGGGCGATGTTAACCGTTGTCCTATCGTGATTATTGACTCATAAAACATTGATGTACAATGGTATTTTACCCTATTGATTCATAGGGGTTGTGTTAAATGCGGAAAACACTTTTCAGTTGAATGCATTGTTGTGCAACTGACTGGGTATTCCCTTTGCCCCCCCCTAGAAAAAAATTAAAAAAGAACTCAGCTAAAGTCACCGTTAGGCTATAGTGCAAAATCACATGCTACAACTGGATGAATCATGAAGAAAGATAATGTTGTTGAAAGTCTGGGCAGAGGCAAAGTGCAGGCAAATATTTTCTAATATTCCTTTCTGGTGGAACGTGTGTGTGTCTCGTGCACATGACGGAGCAAAGTGACAGTCGCCTGATGAGGCACAGGCTGTCCTACTGTAGAGTTCAAACCTTATTGGTCACATACGTGGTTAGCAGATGTTATTGCGGGTGTAGCGAAATGCTTGTAGTTAGGTTATAGTCCATGAGCCAGGGGGTCGGTTGGGCCGAAGATGTCTCATAGTGATTTCTTTGAAGGTCTATGTCTCTGGAGTTGGAAAATGTGTGATAGCAGTGCAGCAATAGTAGCTCTCTTTGTGCTATCACTCTTTCTTTCATTCCTCTGTCAGATGCAATTTTTCCCTAGGGATTTTACCCTATGACAAACAATATCAGTATACAACAAGATATTGCTCACTTATACCCTTTAGTCATATCATTGGAAAGCTTAGATTCACAGCTATCCATCAGACATTTTTCAGAACTTTTACCTCTGTTACATATCATAATTACCTGTATAAATGGCTTTAAAAAGAAAACCATGATACATTTTAAACTTTGTTTGACAAGTGGAAATTATATCTAATATAACCAACTTTGAAATCACCAGCTACAATTATTGTTTGTTTAAAAATCGCCCATACAGTTGAAGTCGGAAGTTTACATACACCTTAGCCAAATACATTTAAACTCAGTTTTTCACAATTCCTGACATTTAATCCTAGTAAAAATTCCCTGTCTTAGGTCAGTTAGGCTCACAACTTAATTTTAAGAATGTGAAATGTCAGAATAATAGTAGAGAGAATTATTTATTTCAGCTTTTATTTCTTTCATCACATTCCCAGTGGGTCAGAAGTTTACATACACTCAATTAGTATTTGGTAGCATTGTCTTTAAATTGTTTAACTTGGGTCAAACGTTTCAGAACTGACGTAACTGAGTCAGGTTTATAGGCCTCCTTGCTCGCACATGCTTTTTCAGTTCTGCCCACAAATTCTCTATAGGATTGAGGTCAGGGCTTTGTGATGGACACTCCAATACCTTGACTTTGTTGTCCTTAAGCCATTTTGCCACAACTTTGGAGGTATGCTTGGGGTCATTGTCCATTTGGAAGACTCATTTGCGACCAAGCTTTAACTTCCTGACTGATGTCTTGAGATGTTGCTTCAATATATCCACATAATTTTCCTTCCTCATGATGCCATCTATTTTGTGAAGTGCACCAGTCCCTCCTGCAGCAAACACCCCCACAACATGATGCTGCCACCCCCGTGCTTCACTGTTGGGATGGTGTTCTTCTGCTTGCTAGCGTCCCCCTTTTTCCTCCAAAGATAACGATTATGGCCAAACAGTTCTATTTTTGTTTCATCAGACCAGAGGACATTTCTCCAAAAAGTTGCAAACCGTAGTCTGGCTTTTTTATGGCGGTTTTGGAGCAGTGGCTTCTTCCTTGCTGAGCGGCCTTTCAGGTTATTTCAGCATAGGACTCGTTTTACTGTGGATATACAGTATATACTTTTGTACCTGTTTCCTCCAGCATCTTCACAAGGTCCTTTGCTGCTGTTCTGGGATTGATTTGCACTTTTCACACCAAAGTACGTTCATCTCTAGGAGACAGGACGCGACTCCTTCCTGAGCGGTATGATGTCTGCGTGGTCCCATGGTGTTTATACTTGCATACTATTGTTTGTACAGATGAACATGGTACCTTCAGGCATTTGGAAATTGCTCCCAAGGATGAACCGGACTTGTGGAGGTCTACAATATTTTTCCCGAGGTCTTAGCTGATTTCTTTTTATTTTCCCATGATGTCGAGCAAAGAGGCACTGAGTTTGAAGGTAGGCCTTGAAATGCATCCACAGGACTACCTCCAATTAAATCAAATGATGTCAATTAGCCTATCAGAAGCTTCTAAAGCCATGACATCATTTTCTGGAATTTTCCAAGCTGTTTAAAGGCACAGTCAACCAACTTAGTGTATGTAAACTTCTGACTTCTTCTGACACTTCTGATATAGTGAATTATAAGTGAAATAATCTGTCTGTAAACAATTGTTGGAAGAATGACTTGTCATGCACAAAGTAGACTTGCCAAAACTATAGTTTGCTAACATGAAATCTGTGGAGTAGTTGAAAAATGAGATTTAATGACTTCAACCTAAGTGTATGTAAACTTCCGACTTCAACTGTATACAGTAGAAGAAAAATACTACTAACGCCTATAATAAATACTACAGTTCCACAAAGGGAATACTTGCATATAGTGTGTTTGGGGGGGGGGGGGGGGGGGGGGGGGGGGTGCAGTCAGGTGTTTGTAGTCACTTTGATTCAAGGGGAGACTGTTGTTATGGGACCTTTCACATCTCCTCGAGTCAACCCAAGTGTATGTAAACTTCAGACTTCAACTGTTATATGCCATTGACATTAGTATGTTGGAAGCTTAGCCATAGAATTCCATGTAATGGGACAGCTATGTTTTTGGATTCCACCTTTGATAGAGGCACCAAATTGCACACACAGCTAAGCCTCGGTATTATAAAGAGTTATAGATAATTCACACATTAACCCCACAGTTATTGCCGCCGAACTCATCAGACTATAGAATCTTGTTTCCACCAATCAGTTCTTTAGGTGCCTTTTTGCAAACTCCAAGCGGACTGTCATGTGCCTTTTACTGAGGAGTGGCTTCCGTCTGGACACTCTACCATAAAGGCCTGATTGGTGGAGTGCTGCACAGAGGAACTCTAGAGCACTTTCAGAGTAACCCATCGATTGCTCAGTTTGGCCGGGCGTCCAGCCCCAGGAAGAGTTAGTGGTTCCAAACTACTTCCATTTAAGTATGATGTAGGCCACTGTGTTCTTGGGGACCTTCAATGCTACAGACATTTTTTGGTACCCTTCCCCAGATCTGTGCCTCAACACAATCCTGTCTCGGCGCTCTACATACAATGCCTTCGATCTCATGGCTTGGTTTATGCACTGTCAACTGTGGGACCTTATATGGTTAGACTGTAAACTCAACTTCCAGACCCACATTAACCATCTCCAATGCAACATCTAGAATCGGCTTCCTATTTCGCAACAAAGCCTCTTTCACTCATGCTGCCAAACATGCCCTTGTAAAACTTACCATCCTACCGATCCTTGACTTCGGCGATGTCATTTACAAAATAGCCTCCAACACTCTACTCAGCAAATTGGATGTAGTCTATCACAGTGCCATCCGTTTTGTTACCAAAGCCGCATATACTACCCACCACTGCGTCCTGTATTCTCTCGTTGGCTGGCCCTCACTACATATTCGTCGCCAAACCCACTGGCTCCAGGTCATCTATAAGTCTTTATTAGGTAAATCCCCGCCTTATCTCAGCTCGCTGGTCACCATAGCAACACCTACCTGCGCTCCAGCAGGTATATTTCACTGGCCACCCCCAAAGCCAACACCTCCTTTGGGCGCCAGTCCTTCCAGTTCTCTGCTGCCAATGACTGGAACGAATTGCAAAAATCCTGGAAGCTAGAGGTTCCTATCTCCCTCACTAACTTTAAGCTTCAGCTGTCAAAGCTGCTTATCGATCACTGCACCTATATATAGCCCTTCTGTAAATAGCCCACCCTACTACCTCATCCCAATATTTATTTTTTAACTTCTGCTCATTTTGCACTCCAGTATCTCTATTTGCACATCATTTGCACATCCATCATTCCAGTGTTAATGTTAATCTGTAATTTATTTCGCCACTATGGCCTATTTATTGTCCTACCTTCCTAACCTTACAGCATTTTGCACTACATTTGCACTCTGTATATAGATCTTCTATTGTGTTATTGACTATGTTTGTTTATTTCCCATGTGTAACTCTGTTGTTTTTTTTTTTGTCGCACTGCTTTGCTTTGTCTTGGCCAGGTCGCAGTTGTAAATGAGAACTTGTTCTCGACTGACCTACCTGGTTAAATAAAGGTGAAATAAAAAAATTAAATATAGACGTGTGTGCCTTTCCAAATCATGTCCAATCAATTGAATTTACCACAAGTGGACTCTAAGTTGTAGAAACATCTCAAGGATGATCAATGGAAACAGGATGCACCTGAGCTCAATTTCGAGCCTCATAGCAAAGGGTCTGAATACTTATGTAAATAATGTATTTCAGGTTTTTATTTTGAATACATTTGCAAAAATGTCAACTGTTTTTGCTTTGTTATTATGGGGTATTGTGTGTAGATTGAGGGGGGGGGAAGAATTATTTAATCACTTTTAGAACAAGGCTGTAACGTAACAAAATGTGGAAAAAGTCAAGGGGTCTGAATACTTTCCGAATGCACTGTATATCAAATCAAATCAAATTATTGGTCCCATACACATCATTAGCAAATGTTATTGCGGGTGTAGCGAAATGCTTGTGTTTCTAGCTCCAACAGTGCATTAGTATCTAACAATACACACATCTAAAAGTAAAAGAATGGAATTAAGAAATATATAAATATTAGGACGAGCAATGTCGGACTGACATTGACTAATATACAGTAGAATAGAATACAGTATATGCATATGAGTAAAGCAGTATGTAAATGTTATTAAAGTGACTAGTGTTCCATTATTAAAGTGTCCTGTGATTCCATGTCTATGTACTCTATATAGGGCAGTAGCCTCTAAGGTGCAGGGTTGAGTAACCGGGTGGTAGTCGGCTAGTGATGGCTATTTAACAGTCTGATTGCCTTGAGATAGAAGCTGTTTTTCAGTCTCTCAGTCCCAGCTTTGCACCTGTACTGACCTTGCCTTCTGGATGATAGCTGGGAGAACAGAAATGTGGTAAGAATGTTCCCAAAAAGCTGTCGGAATTGCTGATTTCTGACGATGTTATGGTCAATAATTGCTTTATTTCATCTTCAAACCATGGAAAAAGAATATGTACACTACCGGTAAAAAGTTTTTTAGAACGCCTACTCATTCAAGGGACTCATCCCAAACCATCTCAATTTGGTTGACGTCGGGATTGTGGAGGCCTGGTCATCTGATGCAGCACTCCATCACTCTCCTCCTTGGTAAAATAGCCCTTACCCACCCTGGAGGTGTGTTGGGTCATTGTCCTGTTGAAAAACAAAGGATAGTCCCAATAAGCGCAAACCATATGGGATGGCGTATCGCTGCAGAATGCTGTGGTAGCCATGCTGGTTGTGTGCATTTAATTCTAAGCAAATCAGACTCACCAGAAAAACACCACCTCCTCCATGCTTTATGGTGGGAAATACAAATGCGGAGACCAACCGCACCTCGTCTCACAAAGACAATGCGGTTGGAACCAAAAATGTCAAATTTGGACTCATCAGACCAAAGGACAGATTTCCACCGGTCTAATGTCCATTGCTTGTGTTTCTTGGCCCAAGCAAGTCTCTTCATCTTATTGGTGTCCTTTAGTAGTGGTTTCTTTGCAGCAATTTGACCATGAAGGCCTGCTTCACACGGTCTCCTCTGAACAGTTGATGTTGATGTGTCTGTTACTTGATCTCTGTGAAGCATTTATTTGGGCTGCAATTTCTGAGGCTGCTAACTCTAATGAACTTATCCTCTGCAGCAGAGGAAACTCTGGGTCTTCCTTTCCTGTGGCGGTCCTCATGAGAGCCAGTTTCATCATAGCGCTTGGATGTTATTTGCGACTGCACTTGAAGAAACTTTCAAAGTTCTTGAAATGTTCCGCATTGACTGACCTTCATGTCTTAAAGTAACGATGGAGTGTCATTCCATAATATGGACTTGGTCTTTTACAGAATAGGGCTATCTTAAAATAGTCAAAATAAATGTCACTTGTGTGCTGCCCTGCCAGTCAAGTTTAAATGGGCTAAACCATCGTCCGTCACATCACGATGACGTCACCGTCTACGCTGGCTGTCAATCATTGTCGATAGACAATACTATCATAATATCACCCAACACTACTTGGTATCCCCCCCACCCCCATTTTAAAATCATAATTATGTAACGTAGATGGTTATGGTGGAATGACACATGTGAATGGGGGCTGATTGATAGTGCAGTGTGTATCATGTGGTAATCACTTGACGGTAGGTAGCTAGCCACCTGATCTATATGGTGAGCAGAAATGCATGTTTCCCCTCACGTCTGTCTTTGTTGTCTTTCAGACTGGCTGTAGTCCAGCCTCAGCCTTTGCAACTTTCAGCAAGCATCCATCTCCACGCAGTGATGACAGGATTGCTAGGGGTGCTGATGGTCTCCTGCACATCCCACCTGACACCCCTTGCTTTCCCCGTTCAGTTTCCCCGCTCTGCTACAGTTCACCTGCCATTCCACTAGAGGGGGACGTGGTCATTCCCTGTGAGTTCTGTGGAGTGGCCCTGGAGGAGGCCGTTGTCTTTCACCACCAGGTAGGCCTAAGTTATTTGAGGTGCAGGATGTAGTACTGTAAGAACTGAACATCATATTCGAAGAGTGTATGCCAATGATGTCAAATAGTCCTTAGTCTCACTATACAAGTGAGGGAGAAGTCATTTTGATGTGACTATACCTGTCTATTAACATTAACAAGTATTGTCATACTTGAGTAATTACAATGGGGTCATTGTCCATTTTGAAGACACAACACATGTTGCTCAATAGTAATTTCCTAGTAATTGAGTAGAGCATAACACTTTGTTTACAGGATAAGTGTGACCTCCGACCCTGCACTGCTCACTCCGTGGATAAGATCAACAAAGTGTCCTTTCAAAAACAATCTCTTTCTCCCAAAGAGAGCTGTGGACGGCGCTCCACTGAGGTGCAAAGGAGACTCGATCACCAATGTAAGACACTGAACCCCATGTTAACCAATGCTCAATAGTTTTTAACAAAGTAAATGTTGCTTGGGTTCCATCTATCCACCTATGTTTTTGATTTTATTTAACCCTTATTTTACGAGGTAGGTTGACTGAGAACACATTCTCATTTACAGGAACGACATGGGGAATAGTTACAGGGGAAAGGAGGGGGGGGGGGGGGGGGTGATTAGGTGGCTATGATTGTATGGGGGCCAGATTGGGAATTTAGTCAGGACACCAGGGTTAATACTCTTACGATAAATGCCATGGGATCTTTAGTGACCACAAAGAGTTGGGACACCTGTTTATCGTCCCATCCAAAAGACTGCACCCTACACAGGAAAGCGTGCCTCCTACTGGCCCTCCAACATCACTTCCAGCAGCATCTGGTGTCCCATCTAGGGACCAACCAGGACCCGCCTTGCTTAGTATGCTGCTATGTATAATTTGTACTTCAGAGACTGACTAATTTTGTGTGTGTGCGCACACGCTTGCATCTAAAGCGGACCACTTGGATGGGCTGGACAGAGAGAGGCCCCCGGTGCGAAGCCCAAATGAATGGCAGAGAGACCACAGTGGGCTGCCCATTACAGGGAAGATCTCAAACTGTGATCCCCAGGTGAAGAACAGACTCCAGCATGGCAGAGAGGCAGATGGGGGCCACTCACTTTTCAGTGATGGCCACAAATCCAACTCTGCTGCAGCTGTGGGGTAAGAACCATGACAAACCTTCAATAATAATGTCATTTTAACAAACAATTTTTGGCACAACTTCATTTGAACTTGTTTGGGTACCTAATATTTAGTTTACGTTTTGTGTTACATAATTAGTGTTGAAAGTGTTTTCTTTATTATAATATAGTGATGATAATTAGAGGATGTAACGATTCAGCGATACGATTCGCTCCCTGGTTTAAATATTTAAGATATAAGTGCATATGTGGTAGCCCAAACCAAACTAAGCATGCATCGGTTAGAAAAACTATTCAAACGTTACAAATCGCCTGTTTACCAATGTTTTTTGTTGTTTTCCGAAAATACCTCCTTATCTGTTGTGACTGAATTGATGCCGCCTTCAGTTCAGTAGCCTATCGAACTTTTATGCATGTTCTGTGTATGACAGTCAGATAAAAACTGTGTTCAATGTGCTGGATACACAGCTGCTCGCACAAATAAGAGCTAGGCCTGTCCTCTGTTCTAATATCTGGCACTTCAGCATTCCGAGCTTGTACAATGGCTTTCACAATGTCAAATCATAGGTTGTAACTAATAAAGCCTATGTAATTTGCTAGATGATTGTTACCAAATGCACAGTATACATTTTTTTTTTTTTTTTTCGCATTCATTGGTCGAAGAGGGAGAAGATCTCTGTAAAATTCCAAGCGTTCTAAACCATTTTCTTTCGAAAGGGGGGTAAAATCCAAAACTGCATTCTTGAATGGCTAAATTATTCTAAATATAAATATTGACATGTTACTAGCTCAAAACATTTTCAATCTGCAAATATGACAAGTTAATCAGTGGGTGATGGCGATCTCAGATAAAGTGTGGGTACCCCACCCCTAATCTTATAGTTGGGTTGTAGATGCTCAGTCTGCCCAATGGCTCAGATCAGGTGCCTACACACACACCATTGACATTGACACACACTAACAGAGGGCCTCTTAGTTTAGGGAAGTCCTCTCAGACAGATCCAGCTCTAATCAAACCGAATTGCTTACGTTTCAAACTAAAACGCATCGTTCCTGTGTCATTGGAGCCAATGCATCTATATGGGTGTCGAATTGTTCATGAAAGGAGAGATGCACATCCCTAATGATAATACTTCCAAATTGAATATTTTGTCTATCCACCAGACCACCCCTAAGAGAAAATAATGGGGGAAGAAGGAATAAGTTACCAAGGAATGCAGGGCCGTCAAAGGTAAACAAACCATCCTTGTTTCTTTAGAGCTATGGTGGTCATCTTTTTTAAGTAAGTGTTTGTTTTCCTGTGACAACATTCATTTTTTTAGGTGCCTAAGAAGCAAAACAAAGAACAGGAAGAGGAGTGAGGGCAAGTGTGTCGATGGAAAGAGCAGCAGGCAATCACCAAATGCGTTTTGTGTGAGCTGTGGTCTGTCACTCTAAAAGTGGTGGTGTTCCTGTCTGACTACATTGAAGATGTCTCTGAGATCTCACCATGCTTGTGTTGGTGTTTAACACTGGTGCGCAACTAGTGGTTGATGCAATCCAATATAGTTGGCCTGGAACACGACCAGTCTCTTTGCCTGTGTGTGTGTCGGTATGTTTCAGTCGCTCTACCTTTTTTAAAGTATAAACCGTCAAACTGAAATCTTCCAATATTTTGTTATAACTTTCAGCTTCTTATTGTAATACTTTGAATTTTAAACTTTTAATATAAATTGTTTAGAATTTTGAAAACCCACCTTAATAAACTCTTGAAAAACCTATGTAAAAAATTTATATGTTAGAAATCTTGAAGCTCCACAAAGTAATTGTACTGATCTCTGAACAATGGAAAATAAATGACAAATAATTACATTATCTAAGCATTATTTGTATTTAGGGCATATTTTAAACGCTGTGATGTCATCTTCATACTTTTTAATAAATCCTAGTATTGATGCTTTGGCAATTTTGTTGATGACTCTTAATGTAAAAGAATGTCCTCAATACAAAGTATTTATCCATTACATAGCCATTGTCCCAGAATTGTAATAGGCTAAAATGCTTTGAACCCTCCACATGTAAAAACTGCACATATCACATTGGTTGCTGCAGTATGACCGGAGAGTGAGACTTGCAGAGATTCAAAATTAGTACTTGGTTAATGGTTCTTTATTTTCCCCACCTGTAAAAATAGTCTGCAGACTATTGGTGTTAATTTCTTCAGTTGGCTGTATCCCTCATTCAATAGCTTAAACATCATCTAAATTTTAGATGATGATCAACAATTTAAGATTATACTGAGTTATAGTTCATATAAGGAAGTCAGTCAATTGGAATACAGATATGCATCTGTTGGTCATGGATACTTTAACAAAAAAAAAAAAGAGTTGGGGAATTGATCAGAACCAGTTTTGTGACCATTTGCCTCATGCAGTGCGACATCTGCATCGCATAGCGTTGATCAGACTCTTGATTGTGGCCTGTGGAATGTCCCACTCCTCTTCAATGGCTGTGCGAAGTTGCTGGAAATTGGTGAGAACTGGAACACACTGTCGTACACGTCGATCCATAGCATCCCAAACATGCTCAATGGGTGATGTCTGGTGATTATGCAGACCATGGAAGAACTGGGACATTTTCAGCTTCCAGGAATTGTGCAGATCTTTGCGACATGGGGCCATGCATCATCATGCTGAAACATGAGGTGATGGCGAATGAATGGCAGGACAATGGGGCTCAGGTTCTCATCACGGTATCTCTGTGCATTGAAATTGCCATTGATAAAATGCAATTGTTTGTTGGCCATAGCTTATGACTGCTCATACCAACTCCACCACCATGGGGCACTCTGTTCACAACGTGGAAATCATCAAACTGCTCGCCTATTTCTGCATTTGAAACAATTCAGCACCTGAATGTATACGCAAAAGGTTCATGAGATTCACATTATATATAGTCAAAGATAACGTCACGTTTAGGCGAAACCATATTTTCCAAGCCAAATATATTGTACCTACTTTATTGACCATATCTAGTAGATATTGGATATATCAAAATTATTAGAATGGCCAACATAATGAAACTGTATGTTCAAATATTTTTTGTCCTCTAGGCCTACTTGTTTTTTTTGCTGAACATAAATATGTTTTACTTGTTGATTTGTAATAAATACATCTTGAGTATTTGATCCACCCATGAAGAGCAGCGGTTACGAATACATGTTATTCAATTGGTCGACGAGTCTTTCAGGGGCGGGGCAGACCTCAAATCTAGTGGGAATTTTGTATTCAAACTCTGGGTCGCGTATTCTAAATATTTTAGGAGTGAGAGAAAGGAAGCCAGATAGATTTCCATTTCTAAAGCACTCCAGTCAATTTTTATTGCCATAATCCAAACGTTAGTTTGAGGCAGGGATTTGCATTGTGATCAGACTCTCACAAGTTATATGTAAAGTTGCTTGGAAAAAAACTCCGATTCGAGCAGGTGGAGCATCAATTCGGACACGTGAAAAGGGGACTTGGGTCTTCTTTTGGGATATAATTGTTGCCAGCTTTTGTATCTTGCTGGTCTCCGTTATTACATTGATAGGTATTTTAACGCGCAACAGTTATTTGTTTGAAGGACTTTTCCAAAACAAAAGCCGGCTTTTTGTTCGTCGTTGTTAGAACAGTTTACATTTTACCTGTCATTGTATTCTAAAGACTGAATATGTCTGCTGAAAGATATTCAACTTTGGATGAACCTTCGCTTCGGAATCTGGTGAGTATGGTGTGAAATACATACTGCTTTATTTATCGTGTGTGTACCTCGGCTCATATAATAACACTTTACTATAGGCTAATATTAATGTTTTTAACACACCTGAGAATGATTGGGCATGGAAAGGCTGGGAGTCTCGTGTTCTTCCAAGTACACATGAAAAGGGAAGACAACGATTAGCCACAATAGTGGAATCTGCGATTTGCCTTCAAAATAAAAGTCACGCATTAAGTGATGCAAACGGAAACAAATAGTGTAAGCATGCCATATTTGGACTAGAACGATACAAAAAAAGAGTTGGAATGTTACATAATTTAAAATTAAATGCAATAATTAATTAATTTGACAATTGATTACGTTTTAGATTTTGTGCCACGGGCCTAAACACAATACCCCATAATGTGAAAGTGGAATTATGTTTTTATACACTTTTATTAGTTCATTAAAAAGTCACAAGTTGCATGGAGTCATTCTGTGTGCAATAATAGTGTTTAACATTATTCTTTTTTAATAGCTATCTTCTCTTTACCCCACAGATACTATTTACTGTAAGGTCCCTCAATCAAGCAGTGAATTTTAAACACAGATTAATCCACAAAGAACATGCCTTGCAAAGATGGGCACATATTGGTAAAAAAAACAACAGACATTGAATATCGCTTTAAGCAAGGTGAAGTTCTCAATACATCCAGTCACTACAAAGATACAGGCGTCCTTCCCAGAGGAAGGAAACCACTCAGGAATTTCACCATGTGGCCAATGGTGACTTTAAAACAGAGTTTAATGGCTGTGATAGGAGAACTGAGGATGGATCAACAGCATTGTAGTTACTCCTCCATACTAACATAAATTACAGAGTAATAAGAAATCCACCTGTACAGAATAAAAATATTCCAAAACATGCATTCGATTTGCAACAAGGCAGTAAAGTAATACTGCAAAAAATGTGGCAAAGCAATTCACTTTTTTGTTCTGTATACAAAGTGTAATACTTGTGGCAAATCCAATACAACACATTACTGGGTATCACTCTCCATATTTTCAAGTATAGTGGTGTTTGCATAATTTTATGGGTATACTTGTAATCGTTAAGGACTGGGGAGTTTTTCAGGATATAAAATAAACAGAATTGAGATAAACACAGGCAAAATCCAAGAGGAAAACCTGCTTCAGTCTACTTTCCACCAGACACTGGGAGATGAATTCACCTTTCACCAGGACAATAACCTAAAACACAGGGCCAAATCTACACCAGAGTTGAGGTTTTGGCTTAAATCTGCTTTTAAATCTATGGCAAGACTGGAAAATGGTTCTCTAGCAATGATCAACAACCAATTTGAGATTGAAGAGCTTTGAAAATAATAATGGGCAAATATTGTACAATCCAGGTGTGCAAAATTCTTAAGAGATTTCCTCAGAAAACTCACAGCTGTAATCTCTGCCAAATTTTATGAATTTGTTGTATTTCATTGTAAATTAAGTAACAACATTACAACCTTGTTTAGCATTATCTAGTCCAAATATGGCATGATTCCGCGATTATGTATCCGTTTGCATCACTTTTAAATGTGAGACTTTTACTTCGAACCACCATTCCATTATTGTGGCTCCCTTTACATAGGTCTCCCCAGTGACCTCTTGCGTGATTAAAAAAAAGTGAGGGATCAAAATGTTTGGCAATAAAATGTATTAAACTTATAAGGAGTGCTCTAGCTCACTTTAGAAAAGGTAAGTCGGCATTAAGCTCTTGGAGGGTAGACACATAGCATAATGTCTTCAGTTTGCATAAAGATGTATTTATTGTGCATGTTCGGATCTTGGTCGTATCCTTGGCTAATTTGCAATGGGTTGTGCCCTTGTGGCCCCGAGGCAAAGTGCAGTAGCTTAACCTACTAACTAAAACCTGGTGTGAAATGAAGGCAGGCCTTTAACCAGTATGTACAGAAAGACCCCAAGTCCCAGACAATATAGAATTTCAAAAATAAGTCTCTGACAGTCAATGCTGCATTTTTATTGTTTTATGTATTTTTTCAAACGTTTTCCAAAAGATTAACGTAAATGGTCTACATTTTACCTATGGAGATTAAGGTGAGTCTCAACATTTTCAGACAGCAATGTAGGCCTATGTTGGATGGTAGATCCCAGCCTACATCTCAATGGCATCCCACATATTCACATTTTCTATAGACTAACATAGTGGTTTGGTGAGCAGTGCTTGGGAATTTTGAACTGTTTTGATGAGCACAGTGCACCCCTTGACCTTTTAGGATGCATGTCTCTGTAGCAGTTTGAGTTACTGGTTCTAGAGTCTAGACACCCATTTATAAGTATTGTAGCTGGATTGGTATTGCCTTGCTGAACACTAACAGACAGTACCTTTTTAAAAATGTCACTTGTGGTGGAGGTGACATGACAGATACTGTTGCTCAACAGGCGTAGTCATCAAAGCTTCCAGACAGAAATGCTGATGAACAGGACACCCAGAGACAGGGCCTAATGGTGTTTAATTAAAGGCCAAGTGCAGTCACAATTCAGTTTTCCTGTGTTTTATATGATATTGTACAACAGCTGATGACACCAACTGTCAAAGTGTGTTATTTCCTCATAGTTGCTGGTTGAAAAAACAATCTACACAGAAGCTTCTAATCAGCAGGTTTGCATGGGTGAGAGTTTTGGCTTTTCATGGTGACATCACCATGCAGTATATTGGTTAATAGACCAATAAAAAAGAGAGCCAAACCTCTGACAATAGTTTTCAGTTTTCCCCTTCCCACTCAAACCACTCTGACAGTCCTAGCAAAAGTCGTGCTTGAAAAAGTGTTTTGCTAAAAGCAATTTTTTCCCATTTATGGAAATCTATTACAGTAAGGTACTTCATTGTTTCCCAGAAAATATTTGATATTGATATAACAATGGCTGCATTGGGCCTTTAAGTAAACTGTCATAACATTAGTGTCTCATGCCTCATAACACCTGTCTGAGTGTGATCATTGGAGATGTATTAGTCACCTGGGCCTGATCAGACACTCTTACGCTCTGTATCTCCCACACACACACACACTGTACACACTTCTACACTTCCACACTCATACTAGGGTTGTTGAGGACCATTACACCTTGTAATGAGGAAGGTATAACTGCTCAATTTCCTGCATGTATTCGAGGATCACAATATTATATCAGTATCTAAGTCACTGGTAATAATCCCCCAGTGACACTTGACACTGCTGAAAAAGAGAGAATCCCTGCCTTGCCTAGTGCGGCAGCTGAGCTATGCTGTTCTGTGCTGATGTGGTGGTAATACACTTAACATCTGGGCTAGCTGAGGTCAGTTTGATTAGCTGGCCAGCTATCAGATGGGGCTCAAGTACTCCTTTTGTGGCAAGAAATAATCCTCAGGGTTGTTGTCCTTATGGGCCACTTTCCAAAGGACTGGTGTTCAGATACAAACACTAAGTCTACACGAAAAAGCAAAAAGGCCATCTTAAAATAACATTGTGATTTGCATTGTTAAAGATTGCTCATTTTGGTAAAGGAATGCAATCAGTTTGTGCAAAGGCAGGTAGGGGTGTGATGATTTGCTGACCTGCTGAGGCTTATTTGATATTTTCATGAATGCCATGAATCCCCTTCAGAAATATTAGATGGGAGGTGTTGTCTGGGCAGGGACTTTATCCTCGTAAATCTCTGAGAGGGCAAACTTTTACCACAGGTAGGAATCTGATAGTGTAAACAGGACTAACGTTCCCTCTCATGACGTACATTAATGTTCTCAGATTGAAAATGATCTGAATTCAGTCTAATGAAGGACTATATATGGAATAGTTAGTGGCGGGAATATGCACATCTGTAGGTTTAATCGTTTTTCCTCTTCGCACTTCCACACTTCTCACGTCTTTGTGCTTCACTGACTGTAGTGTGGCGAAAGGAGGCAGCCAGGCGCAGGATACGGAGAATGGGTTTTAATAATGTAGCCGCAACAAAAACACTCGCGAATAGTGTTCAGTTACAGAGGAAATACTAATACAAATAGATTTACACAACAAAACAACGGGTCCATTGCCAGGTAATTAACGTACTGTTTGTTGAGACAGCGAAACTGTCAGCATGAACACAAGGACTAGGGGAGCAGAGGGAACAGATAAACACTTAGTAATGAGGTAAATGAGGATCAGGTGTGTCGTTGGTGACAGGACAGTCCGTGGTGCGTTCAAGACAAACAGTGTTGTGAGGTTTTGGGAAACTGGGTAATACTAGGCAGTAATATGGAACCAGGGGGACGGTGGCGGCTAGAAAGCCGGTGACGTCGAACGCAGGAGCCGCCCAGAACCAGGAGAGGAGGCAGCCCCGGAGGGAGATGTGACACTGACCACATTCCCCAAATGACAGGTGGATGTATTTTCCAGGATGGGAAGAAGATTGGAGGTTTACAAAATGTTGATCAAACCACAGCAGACAAACGTAAACCCATGAGCCAGTAGAACAAAAGTGGACAGACATTGAAGGAAAATATACCCTAAGGAATATACAATATCTACTGAACTAAAAAATGTATGCAACATGTGCTGGTTCGATGTTTCATGAGCTGAAATAAAATATCCTAGAAATGTTCCATATGCACAAAAAGATCATTTCTCTCAAATGTTTGTTTTGTTTGTTTACATCCGTGCTTGTGAGCATTTCTCCTTTGCCATGATAATCCATCTACCTGACAGGTGTGGCATATCAAGAAGCTGATTAAAAAGAATGATCATTACACAGGTACATCTTATGCTGGGGACAATAAAAGGAAACTCTAAAATGTGCAATTTTGTCACACAACACAATGCCACAGATGTCTCAAGTGTTGAGGGAGCATGCAATTGGCATGCTGACTTCAGGAATGTCCACCAGAGCTTTTGCCAGATCATTTTTATGTTAATTTCTCTACCATAAGCTGCCTCCAACGTCGTTTTAGAACATTTGGCAGTACATCCAACCTGCCTCGCAACCGCAAACTATGTGTAACCACGCCAGTCCAGGACCTCCGCATCCGTCTTCTTCACCTGCGGGATAGTCTGAGAGAAGCCACCCAGGCAGTTGATGAAACTGGGGGTTTGCACAACAGAAGAATTTTATCAGAAACCGTCTCAGGGAAGCTCATCTGCGTGCTCATCGTCCTCACCAGGGTCTTGACCTGACTGCAGTTCGGCGTTGTAACCGACTTCAGTGGGAAAATGCTAACCTTCAATGGCCTCTGGCACGCTGTAGAAGTGTGCGCTTCATGGATCAAATTAAATTAAATGTTATTGGTCACATACACGTGTTTAGCAGATGTTATTGCAGGTGTAGCGAAATTTGCTTCTAGCTCCGACAGTGCAGTAATATCTAACAAGTAATATCTAACAATTACACAACATATACCCAATACACAAAAAGTAAGGAATTAATAATAAATATATACATATGGACAAGCGATGTCAGAGCAGCATGGACTAAGATACAGTAGAATAGTATAGAATACAGTATATACATATGAGATGAGTAATCTTAGATATGTAAATATTATTAAAGTGACTAGGGCTCCATTTTCTAAAGTGGCCAGTGATTTCTAGTCTATGTCTATAGGCAGCAGCCTCTAATGTGCTAGTGATAGCCTTGAGAAAGAAGTTGTTTTCCAGTCTCTCGGTCCCAGCTTTGATGCACCTGTACTGACCTCACCTTCTGGATGATAGCAGGGTGAACAGGCAGTGGCTTGGGTGGTTGATATCCTTGATGATCGTTTTGGCCTTCCTGTGACATCGGGTGCTGTAGGTGTCCTGGAGGGCGCGTAGGTTGCCGCTGGTAATGCATTGGGCAGACCGCACCACCCTCTGGAGAGCCTTGCAGTTGCGGGCGGTGCAGTTGCTGTACCAGGCGGTGATACAGCCCGACAGGATGCTCTCAATTGTGAACCTGTAAAAGTTTGAGGGTTTTAGGTGCCAAGCCAAATTTCTTTAGCCTCCTGATGTTGAAGAGGCTTCTTCACCACACTGTCTGTTTGGGTGGTCAATTTCAGTTTGTCAGTGATGTGTACGAGGAACTTGAAGATTTCCACCTTCTCCACTGCGTCGATGTGGATAGGGGGGTGCACCCTCTGCTGTTTCCTGAAGTCCACGATCATCTCCTTTGTTTTGTTGACGTTGAGTGAGAGGTTATTTTCCTGGCACCACACTCCCAGAGCCCTCACCTCCTCCCTGTAGGCTGTCTCGTCATTGTTGGTAATCAAGCCTACTACTGTTGTGTCGTCTGCCCGTCAGGTAATCCAGGACCCAGTTGCACAGGGCGGGGTTCAGACCCAGAGTCTCAAGCTTAATGATAAGCTTGGAAGGTACTATGGTGTTGAATGCTGAGCTATAGTCAATGAACAGCATTCTTACATAGGTATTCCTCTTGTCCAGGTGGGATAGGGTAGTGTGCAGAGTAATGGCGATTGCGTCGTCTGTGGATCTATTGGGGCGGTAAGCAAATTGAAGTGGGTCTAGAGTGGCAGGTAAGGTAGAGGTGATATGATCCTTGACTAGTCTCTCAAAACAGTTCATGATGACTGAGGTGAGTGCTACGGGGCGATAGTCATTTAGTTCAGTTACCTTTGCTTTCTTGGGTGCAGGAACAATGGTGGCCATCTTGAAGCATATGGGGACAGCAGACTGGGATAGGGAGAGATTGTATATGCCCGTACTCTACTTTGTCTCTATACTGACGTTTTGCTTGTTTGATTGCCTTGCGGAGTGAATAACTACACTGTTTGTATTCTGCCATATTTCCAGTCACCTTGCCATGGTTAAATTCAGTGGTTCGCATTTCGAGCGAATGCTGCCATCTATCCACGGTTTCTGGTTAGGGTAGGTTATAATAGTCACAGTGGGTACGACATCTCCTATACACTTCCTAATAAACTCAGTCACCGTGCCAGTATATTTGTCAAAATTATTTTCGCAAGCTACCCGGAACATATCCCAGTCCGCGTGATCAAAACAATCCTGAAGTGTAGATTCCGATTGGTCAGACCAGCGTTGACTAGTCCTTAGCAAGGGTACTTCCTGTTTGAGTTTCTGCCTATAGGAAGGGAGGAGCAAAATGGAGTCGTGGTCAGATCTGCCGAACAGATGGTGGGGAAGGCCTTGTAAGCATCCCGGAAGTTTGAATAACAGTGATCAAGTGTTTTTAGCAGCCTAATCCTCACAAAATGCTATGTTAAAATCCCCAGATACAATAAATGCAGCCTCAGGATATGTGGTTTCCAGTTTGCATAAAATCTAGTGAAGTTCTTTGAGGGCCGTCATGGTATCTGCTTGAGGGGATATATAAATGGCCGTGGCTATAACGGAGGAGAATTCTCTTGGGAGATAATACAGTCTGCATTTGATTGTTAGGTATTCTAGGTTGGGTGAACAAAGGACTTGAGTTCCTGTATGTTATCACAATTACAACATCGTTAATCATGAAACATACACCTCCGCCCTTCTGCTTCCTGGAGAGATATGAGCCATGTTTCCCTGAAACAAAGTATGTTACAGGCCCTGATGTCTCTCTGGAAAGAAATCTTTGCCCTGAGCTTGTCAACTTTGTTATCCAAAGACTGAACGTTAGTGAATAATATACTTGGAAGCGGTGGGTGATGTGCGTGCCTCCTAAGTCGAACCAGCAGGCCTCGAGTGCCTCTTCTACGCTGGCGATGTTTTGGGTCGGCCTCTGGAATCAGTTCAATTGCTCTGGTGAGAGCGAACAAAGGATCTGCTTCGGGGAAGTTGTATTCCTGGTCGTAATGCTGTTAGTTCTGGTGAGTTACCGCCGCTCTGATATTCCATAGTTGTTCCTGGGTGTATGTAATGGCACAAAACGCGTGGCGGCCATCTCTGTCGGTGCCATTATGAACATCCCGGTTTCAACTGTACCGGACAGATGGCAGACAGCGTGTATGGCGTTGTGTGGGCGAGCGGTTTGCTGATGTCAAAGCTGTGAACAGAATGCCACATAGGGGCAGTGGGGTTATGGTATGGGCAGGCATAAGCTACGGATAACGAACACAATTGCATTTTATCTATGGTAATTTGAATGCACAGAGATACTGTGACGTGATCCTGAGGACCATGTCGCAAGGATCTATACACAATTCCTGGAAGCTGAAAATGTCCCAGTTCTTCCATGGCCTGCATACTCACCAGACATGTCACCCATTGAGCTTGTTTTGAATGCTCTGGATCGGTGTGTACGACATCGTGTTCCAGTTCCCACCAATATCCAGCAACTTCGCACAGCCATTGAAGAGGTGTGGAACAACATTCCACAGGCCACAATCAACAGCCTGATCAATGCTATGCCAAGGAGATGTCGCGTAGCGTGAGGCAAATGGTGATACCTTTTTTTAAGGTATCTGTCACCAACAGATGCATATCTGTATTCCCAGTGAAATCCATAGATTATGGAAAAATTTATTTATTTCTATTGACTGTATCCCTGTATTTACTGTAACTCAGTAAAATCTTAGAAATTGTTGCATTTTGCATTTATGTTTTTGTTCAGTGTAGATACATTTTGGTATATTTATGCTGATAATTGCCATTATAGTCGCGTAATAACAAATAATGGAATGCTATGTCTCACCAGACCCCAGGCAGTATGTATGGGGCTGAGTTAGGCTTTTACTGGTGCCTGTCCCCTATGGCTCCCGCTGCCCCCCCCCCCCCCCCCCCATCTCGGACGTGGCTACCAACAAGGGTCGCAGAGCTCCCAGCCCCCATCTTTGCTTTACAAAACACTTGATGTTTTAAGTGTCACTTTTTTCCATGGAAGAATCATCTCCAAAGGAAACAAAAGGCTGTCTGGGGCTTATTGCTCCTGTTGAGTTGTTTATTTGGAAGCCTGATGAGATTTGGACCCTGCTGATAGAGAGAAGGATGATGGCGCCAAATGTTATTTTTTTTCTTCAGCTGCATTTTTTTCTCTCCCAATAAAAGATGGCCCACAGCATCCAAGGGTTTGTTTAAAAAAAATACTCCAGTAGCAGGGTTGCAGTTTGTGAACTGAGAATGTGTAACCTGTTGCTACTCAGGAAGCTGGTTAAAAAAAGCCATTGACAAGAATTTAACGGTAGAACTGGGATTGGACTATATTTACAACAAGTACTGTGGAGTGCGGGGTGGGGTTGCTACAAATAACCACACACACACACACACACACACACACACACACATTACTGTGCTTAATGAACTAAACAGCCAGGAAGTCATATGGTGGTCTCCTTAACGGCACTAATCTCATGAATACTCTTCCATTCAGTCCACTGCCAGCTGCCTTCCTGCTGGTATATTGCTCATTCGTTTCCCTCCACAGCAACCAGAAGAAAAAAAAACATTTCAGTTTGAGCTCCTTGAACACACACAAAATCATCAGTTGGTGTCTTCTCTGTCTGTCTTTTGAAACCAAACTTCTGGAGGCAGGTTCCGAGAGCTTAACTACATCTGTCTAGTGTGAAATGAAGGCCATGGTCACAGAGAAGCGACAATTGCTAGAGTCAAGATTCCTTTGAAAACATCTCCCCCAATACTCATCAATCAACATGGAGTCCTTGTGGCTTTTCATTTGTGACATGAGTGTTTGTGCTGATCTGAAAGATTTATGAAAGCATCAGGGGGGAAAGGCTAAACTTGTTATTGCTATGTAGTCTTTCATGATCAGCGGCCCCAAAGGAAAGAAAAAAGTAAGCTGTTTAAGAAACATTTGGAAACATGTTTTTTTTCTGCCATGGGTTCTCTAATTTTTTTCTTTACAAGCAAGTGTCACTTTCGAATGATGTGCGCATCCCGGCACCAAAGAGCTCTGTAGCAGCATAGCTAACGCTAAAGTCAGGACCTTGACAAACTTAAAGATGCACTATGCAGAAATTGCTCAGCCGTTTCCTGGTTGCTAAAATTCTAATAGTTTGTTTTATTTCAGTTTGTGACAAAACAAGCAAGTATAGTGTAGAGAATCATTGTACCATCTAAACCGCTGTGAGATATATTTTCGTAACCAAAAATATTTTATTTTGAGCTGTTTGAAGCTGGTGTACCAAACCGAAAGTAAAAGATGCAAAAACTAAACTTAAGGGAAGCATAGAAATAGTGGATATAGAACAGATCTACCTCTTCTTAGACTTGCTTTAAATTAGAATGATATATCCATAACACACATTTCTATGTGAATGTGGTCAGGTCGCCCAAAAGGTTACATATACAGTGCATTCGAAAAGTATTCAGACCCCTTGACTTTTTCCACATTTTGTTACGTTACAGGATTATTCTAAAATTGATTAAATTGTTGTTTTCCCTTCATCAATCTATACTCAATACCCCATAACGATAACGCAAAAATGTATTCAGTACTTTGTTGAAGCACCTTTGGCAGCGATTACAGCCTCGAGTCTTCTTTGGTATGACACTTGGCACACCTGTATCTGGGGAGTTTCTTCCATTCTTCTCTGCAGATCCTCTCAATGTCTGTCAGGTTGGATGGGGAGCGTTACTGCACAGCTATTTTCAGGTTCGATTGGGTTCAAGTCCGGGCTCTGGCTGGGCCACTCAAGGACATTCTGAGACTTGTCCCGAAGCCACTCCTGCGTTGTCTTGGCAATGGGCTTAGGGTCGTTGTCCTGTTGGAAGGTGAACCTTCTCCCCAGTCTGAGGTCCTGAGCGCTCTGGAGCAGGTTTTCGTCAAGGATCTCTCTGTACTTTGCTCCGTTCATTTTTCCCTCGATCCTGACTAGTCTCCCAGTCCCTGCCACTGAAAAACATCCCCACAGCATGATTCTGCCACCACCATGCTTCACCGTAGAGATGGTGCCAGGTTTCCTCCAGACGAGGCGCTTGGCATTCAGGCCAAAGAGTATAATCTTGGTTTCATCAGACAAGAGTCTTGTTTCTCATGATCTGAGAGTCTTTAGGTAACTTTTGTCAAACTCCAATCGGGCTGTTATGTGCCTTTTACTGAGGAGTGGCTTCCGTCTGGCACTTTACCATAAAGGCCTGATTGGTTGAGTGCTGCAGAGATGGTTTTCCTTCTGGAAGGTTCTCCCATCTCCACAGTGGAACTCTATAGCTCTGTCACAGTGACCATAGGGTTCTTGGTCACCTCCCTGACCAAGGCCCTTCTCCCCCGATTGCTCAGTCTTCCATTTAAGAATGATTGAGGCCACTGTGTTCTTGGGGACTTTCAATGCTGCAGACATTCTTTTGACAAAATCCTGTCTTGGAGCTCTATGGACAATTCCTTGTTTTTTGCTCTGACATGCACTGTCAACTGTGAGAGACGGAATCTAAAACAAAAATCCAGAAAATCACATTGTATGATTTTTAAATAATTAATTTGCATTTTATTGCATGACATAAGTATTTGATCACCTACCAACCAGGAAGAATTCCGGCTCTCACAGACCTATTAGTTTTTCTTTAAGAAGCCCTCCTGTTCTTCACTCATTACCTGTATTAACTGCACCTGTTTGAACTCGTTACCTGTATAAAAGACACCTGTCCACACACTCAATCAAACAGACTCCAACCTCTCCACAATGGCCAAGACCAGAGAGCTGTGTAAGGACATCAGGGATAAAATTGTAGACCTGCACAAGGCTGGGATGGGCTACAGGACAATAGGCAAGCAGCTTGGTGAGAAGGCAACAACTGTTGGCGCAATTATTAGAAAATGGAAGAAGTTCAAGATGACGGTCAATCTCCCTGGGTCTGGGGCACCATGCAAGATCTCACCTCGTGGGGCATCAATGATCATGAGGAAGGTGAGGGATCAGCCCAGAACTACACGGCAGGACCTGGTCAATGACCTGAAGAGAGCTGGGACCACAGTCTCAAAGAAAACCATTAGTAACACACTACGCCATCATGGATTAAAATCCTGCAGCGCACGCAAGGTCCCCCTGCTCAAGCCAGCGCATGTCCAGGCCTGTCTGAAGTTTGCCAATGACCATCTGGATGATCCAGAGGAGGAATGGGAGAAGGTCATGTGGTCTGATGAGACAAAAATAGAGCTTTTTGGTCTAAACTCCACTCGCCGTGTTTGGAGGAAGAAGAAGGATGAGTACAACCCCAAGATTACCATCCCAACCGTGAAGCATGGAGGTGGAAACATCATTCTTTGGTGATGCTTTTCTGCAAAGGGGACAGGACGACTGTACTGTATTGAGGGGAGGATGGATGGGGCCATGTATCGCGAGATCTTGGCCAACAACCTCCTTCCCTCAGTAAGAGCATTGAAGATGGGTCGTGGCTGGGTCTGCCAGCATGACAACGACCTGAAACACACAGCCAGGGCAACTAAGGAGTGGCTCCGTAAGAAAAATCTCAAGGTCCTGGAGTGGCCTAGCCAGTCTCCAGACCTGAACCCAATAGAAAATCTTTGGAGGGAGCTGAAAGTCTGTATTGCCCAGCGACAGCCCTGAAACCTGAAGGATCTGGATGGAGGAGTGGGCCAAAATCCCTGCTGCAGTGTGTGCAAACCTGGTCAAGAACTACAGGAACGTATGATCTCTGTAATTGCAAACAAAGGTTTCTGTACCAAATATTAAGTTCTGCTTTTCTGATGTATCAAATACTTACGTCATGCAATAAAATGCAAATTAATTACTTAAAAATCATACAATGTGATTTTCTGGATTTTTGTTTTAGATTCCGTCACTCACAGTTGAAGAGTACTTATGATAAAAATTACAGACTTCTACATGCTTTGTAAGTGGGAAAACCTGCAAAATCGGCAGTGTATCAAATACTTGTTCTCCCCACTGTATATTTATTAATTTATATATATATATATATATATATATATATATTTTTTTTTTTTAATCTATTTTAGAATAAGGCTTTAACGTAATTTTTGAAGTTACATGTGATCGTATCCACTGCTAGGGTAAACAAAGATTTCTAATGACGAATTGCACGCACAACTTTTCATTTGAACCTTTCCACGCGGCTTGGAAATGGATGTATAATAACCCATGATATTATATAAAAAAACAGTGACCCAGTTTTTCTGTTAAGCTGATTACTAGCTAGCTGTGTATGATAATTATTAGTCATTATGCTCTCAGATGTGAGCCAATGTGACAGACCTGTAGGACGGGCCAGCCCACAGGTGTTTTAGACAGGGGTACTGTCAGTGCTGCAATCCCCTCCCTCTTGCCAGGGGCTGCTTTGTCACACCTGCACAGGAGGCAGGGCGCACCTGCTCACTCACATGAGATTGACAGTCTGACAGATCCATGGTGTAAACAACATACCCACCCTCTCTGCGATGCTTTGAACCTGCAGCGGTTACTCTCCATCCTTCCCTCCCTCCTTCCTTCTGTGCTCTAGCCTGCGTACAGGTGAGCACCAGGTCAGTGATCATCCATCTCTGACCTCTTAGTTAACAAACCTTTTATTTCTTATCTCTGAAATTCTGATAATTACCTGAAGATAGTGTACAAGCTTGGGCATTGACCTCAACTTTCCATTTGAACTGATGTTTGTGTTAAGATGGCACTTTCTGTGTCTCGAGTGCCAGATTTACAATATAGGGCTATTAGATGTTCTTTTCACATTGTCCTTGCCAGCATAGTTCCAGCAACTATGGTAGATGCCTATGAAGGCCAGTCCAGTACAGCTCGGTTCTGTTTCACTCAGAAAAGCTGTAGTGTGTTTAGTGCACATGTGACTGTGATGACTTTTTCGTTACTGGATAAAGGGAAGGAATAGGGGGATACCTAGTCAGTTGTACAACTGGATGCATTCAACTGAAATGTGTCTTCTGCATTTAACCCAACCCCTCTGATAGACATGATTGATATGAGGTCTCTCTGTCCCAGGTGCCTGGTGGGCTGATCAGCCATATAGGATATCCTGCATGGTGATTTGTAACTGGGTTTGCAGCCTCTGTGACCCACCCTTTTTCTCCAGCGAGAGATTCACATGTTAAAAATAGAGTAATTACACTGTGTGGTTCAGGTCCAGCGATATATGGGACCCCTGGGCTGGAGGTTTATGGCTCTCTGGGCCCTTCTCTGTGTTGACAGGGGCTAGGGGGTAAAGAGTGGAGAGAAGGAATGGGTTTGTTTTTGAGACTCGCACACCAGTCTCATGTCATCTGTCCCAAGAGGCCCGCTCGGAAATGTCAGCTCCATCATCAGAGAAAATTGGAAGAATTACACAGAATTATGCATTCAGTCTGGGTTTATTTACAGTGTATTCGGAAAGTATTCAGACCCCTTGACCTTTTCCACATTTTGTTACGTTACAGCCATTTTATTCTAAAATGGATAAAACATATTTTTTTCTCATCAATCTAAACACTATCCCATAATGACAAAGCAAAAACAGGTTTTTAGAAATGTTTGCTAGTTTATTAAAAATAAGAAACTGAAATCTCACATTTACATAAGTATTCAGACCCTTTACTCAGTACTTTGTTGATGCACCTTTGGCAGCCATTACAGCCTTGAGTCTTCTTGGGTATGACGCTACTGTCACGGTGCGGAGTAATGGGACGATAAACGGAGCGCTGGTGAAGTGTCATCCTTTTATTTAATGAGTTGTTCTCACGAGGCATCAAAATAAAAGGAGAGTATAATTATAAACACGACTACAAACAAAACACGGTGACGAACTGAGTTCTGCACATGCAGACAAACAGTAACAAATAATGATCCACACACAGGTGGAAATGTGTGGAGCCTATATACTATCCCCAATCAGAGACAACGCTAGACAGCTGTCTCTGATTGGGGATGATAATCTCCCTAGTTAGTGTGTGAGGACTTGGTTGTGTGCCTCTCTCCTCCCCTAGGTGGGAGTAAGAGGCCTTACCACAACCAAGCCCTCACAGTACCCCCCCCCCCCCTAAGGTGCGGACTCCCGATCGCACACAAAAATCCCCCCTCTCTGAAAGAAAAAAAAAATGTCCAAAACTAGGGGGGACATGGCGGGGTACTGAGGTGGTTGCTGGTGGGGGCTCCGGTTCCGGTTCCGGGCGTGGCACAGGCTGTGAGAGTAGCTTCCCTCCTACCTCTCTGTTGCACACCCGGTCCGGTCCGGACCCCGGCGCGATGGTTCCCCCCTCAGTACTCCCGCCATTCACCAAGTCCTGTCTGGACCCTGGTGCGGGAGCCCTCGACCCTGGAGAGGGGCTGACAACCGGCCCCGGACTGGGCACCGGTGGAGCGGACTGCTCCGGCACTGGAGCGACGCAGATGACCGGCCCCGGACTGGGCACCGGTGGAGCGGATTGCTCCGTCACTGGAGCGACGTAGACGACCGGCCCCGGACTGGGCACCGGTGGAGCGGACTGCTCCGGCACTGGAGCGACGCAGACGACCGGCCCCGGACAGGGCACCGGTGGAGCGGACTGCTCCGGCACTGGAGCGGACTGCTCCGGCACTGGAGCGACGTAGACGACCGGCCCCGGACTGGGCACCGGTGGAGCGGACTGCTCCGGCACTGGAGCGACGTAGACGACCGGCCCCGGACTGGGCACCGGTGGAGCGGACTGCGCACCGGTGGAGCGGACTGCTCCGGCACTGGAGCGACGTAGACGACCGGCCCTGGACTGGGCACCGGTGGAGGAGGCTCCAGGCCTTGAGCTGTGGCTGGAGGCTCCGGGCCGCTGACCTTCGCTGGAGGTGGCGGAACGCCCCAGACTGGGCACCGACACGCTATGGAGCTCCTGCTCCACAGCGGGACTGAACGTCGTGCCCACCCTGGGCACCGACGCAGAGATGGTCTCCAGCCCTGTGGTAGGGCTGGCTGTCGGCCCCAGACTGGGCACCGACACGCTATGGAGCTCCTGCTCCACAGCGGGGCTGAACGTCGTGCCCACCCTGGGCACCGACGCAGAGATGGTTTCCAGCCCTGTGGTTGGGCTGGCTGTCGGCCCCAGACTGGGCACCGACGCGCTATGGAGCTCCAGCTCCACAGCGGGACTGAACGTCGTGCACACTCTGGGCACCGACGCAGAGATGGTCTCCAACCACAGAGCTGTGCTGGCGACCGTCGCGGTAGCCTCCGTGCGAGGTGTAGGCACGGGGCGTACTGGACTGGGGAAACGCACCACTGGTCTGGTGCGAGGCGCAGGCACGGGCCGTACTGGGCTGGAGACACGCACCATCGGGCTGGTGCGCGGAGCAGGCGCGGGCCGTACCGGGCTGGGGAAACGCACCGTTGTGGTGGTGCGTTTAGCTGGCACAGGTCGCACTGGACTGGAGACACGCACCATCGGGCTGGTGCGCGGAGCAGGCGCGGGCCGTACCGGGCTGGGGAAACGCACCATTGTGGTGGTGTGTTTAGCTGGCACGGGTTGCACCGGGCTAATGTTGCGCACCGATGTTTTGGTGCGCTGAGTCGGTCTCCTTCTTCTCCGACTCTGGACCGGCGCTGGAGGCACCGGACTGGGAACTGGCGTTGGAGCACGACTGTCCCTGTCGTGCCTACTCCACCGCCAATCCCCATCCTGTGAGGGCTCCTCCGGGAACCCCCACGAGTGAGGGAACAGAAGCACATCATCGTCGTCTTCCTCCGACTCCTCTATGTACTCCTGCTCCCACGGCTGTAGGGGCTCCTCCTGGAACCCCCACGAGTGCAGTAGTCGGGGGTTCTTCTCCCTCGATCCCCGACCACCCCCATAGCCCCCCCTCAAAATCGGTTTGGGGGTTTTTCTGGGCTCCAGGCTGGTCCTCAACTTTAGCCCGGTGACGTTTCCCCCGTCTTCGGCGCCTCTGCTGCTCCGGAACCCAGCCTTCCTCCACCGAGCGATAATGGGAGTGTTCCTCCTCGGTAATTTTCCCCATACCGAGGAGGATATCTCCCAAAGTAATCCCCCGTTGCGTCCCAGGGTGGTGGATCATTCTGTCACGGTGCGGAGTAATGGGACGATAAACGGAGCGCTGGTGAAGTGTCATCCTTTTATTTAATGAGTTGTTCTCACGAGGCATCAAAATAAAAGGAGAGTATAATTATAAACACGACTACAAACAAAACACGGTGACGAACTGAGTTCTGCACATGCAGACAAACAGTAACAAATAATGATCCACACACAGGTGGAAATGTGTGGAGCCTATATACTATCCCCAATCAGAGACAACGCTAGACAGCTGTCTCTGATTGGGGATGATAATCTCCCTAGTTAGTGTGTGAGGACTTGGTTGTGTGCCTCTCTCCTCCCCTAGGTGGGAGTAAGAGGCCTTACCACAACCAAGCCCTCACAGCTACAAGCTTGGCACACCTGTTTTTGGGGAGTTTCTCCCATTCTTCTCTGCCGATCCTCTCAAGCTCTGTCAGGTTGAATGGGGAGCGTCTCCGCAGCTATTTTCAGGTCTCTCTAGAGATGTCAAGTCCGGGCTCTGGCTGGGCCACTCAAGGACATTCAAAGACTTGAAGCTACTCCCGTCTTGGCTGTGTGCTCAGGGTCATTGTCCCGTTGGAAGGTGAACCTTCACCCCAGTCTGAGGTCCTGTAGCAGGTTTTCATCAAGGTTCTCTCTGTACTTTGCTCTGTTTATCTTACCTGAAAATAGCTGTGCAGCGACGCTCCCCATCCAACCTGACAGAGCTTGACAAGATCTGCAGAGAAGAATGGGAGAAACTCCCCAAATACAGGTGTGTCAAGCTTGTAGCGTCAAACCCAAGAAGACTCGAGGCTGTAATCGCTGCCAAATGTGCTTCAACAAATACTTATGTAAATGTGATATTTCAGTTTTAAATGTTTTATACATTTGCAAAAATGTCTAAAAACCTGTTTTTGCTTTGTCATTATGGGGTATTGTGTGTAGATTGATGGGGGGAAAAAACGATTTAATATATTTTAGAATAAGGCAGTAACGTGTAACATTGTGGAAAAAGTCAAGGGGTCTGGATACTTTCCGAATGCACTGTATGTTTCAGATAAATGTGGGTAATCTCTTTTCATGTTTATTTTTCGCAGTAAGTCTGGGGTCTGTTATTTTTCAAAGGGCTACAAGTTACAGCACACTTGCATTGGAAAGCTAGAAATTAGTCTTTGATTGAAGCCAGCGTTTGAGGTATCAAGAAAACCAGCCCTCCCCTGGGTTTCCTTCTGAGTGGCTGTGAGAGGCTGATGGAAGATGGCGTAGTTAATGCTCAAGTGTTTTCCAAGTAGGCCCCGGATTCAAGCTGCTGCATGCCTTATAGATTCTCTCACAGATCCAGGCTGCCATGCACGCACACAGACACCACACACACGTGGATAGGATTCCAGGTAGTGTCCGAGCAGAAATAATACTCTTAGTTTACAACAACCCAGAAAACTGATGATTAGTAGGTGAAATTACCTTTGACCTCGATGGCTGTTTAGAATGTTTTATGGCTGGTGTTTTCCTCACCCTACCTGTGGTCATCCTCAGGCGTTTCTAGTCACTTTATTTTGGACAGAGCTCCTCTATTAGTATTCCGATTCTCAAGTAGAACAAATGTATTCTCCATCCAGTGACCATTGTCTTACATCAGTGTTGTCACTGTCATTGGACTTGTGTGGACCCTTCATTTAGTATGACAACCACAATGCTTTGTCCCACTACTTAACTGACAATAGTGTATCACGTCATTGACTGACAGCAATGTGGTGGTGGTGTCTTACATACGCTGTGACTATAACGTTAAACACACTGCAACCAGAGCCTAGGTAGATAAGGCAGAGCATATTTATTTGATAAGATGGGAAATTGCTTAAAATAGTATTTTTGGCCCAGAAATTGTGAGAAAAAATGCTATGAACTTTGAGATCGGCTGTATTTATAGTAAGGGTTATTTTCAGTCCATTGTATTGCACAATGTTTTTGATACAAGAACAATCGCTTTGAGTAAATATAATATGGATGTTTAGTTTAATTTATCAAATATTATATGTGCTGTAGACTTATGTATAAATTGGAACAAAATACCATGATATTCAGTCAAATATATTATATTTGTAAGTCATGACTCCTTGTACACCATAAGTGTACATTAAGTTCTTTGTATATTGGCAACAGAATAAGTTATGTTACCCATTTGTCCTGCAGTGCCCAGAGAGCTTACACGAAAAGACTAGGCTTCAGTGATGAATTGAGGCTTTGGTCCCTTTCGCTACCTGGTGAAGATTTATTAGCGCTCTGGATATCTGTGTGTGTGTGCCTCCCAGTCTGCCTTTGCTAGCTGCAGTTTGGTGTAGTGTCGATAGACTATCCAGAGAGCTGCAGGTTGAAAAGCAAGAGAGACCTCTACACAGCTGGTCTCTTCTGCAAGACTCTTAACCTGAACCACATCTGTGGCCAACTGGGTTTAGTTAATGCATAACAGCATGTCATAATAAAACATATGTATAATCCCTCTTAAGTCCTAATTGATAGGTTAGTTATCACTAGATCTTAGAGATATTCCACTGTCGGTGCTCAGCCCTGGTCTGGTCTGGCTCTATAAAGTGAAGCAGCAGGCAGGGCTTTTGGGGGCTGCTCCCTGCTTGTCTGCAGCAACACCCAGTCAAACGCAAAGCTCTGGAAAAGGGATTTTCTTCTCTGGGACGGACAGATAGGGGCCTGGTTGGGCCCAGTGTTCCCAGTCTGACCTCATTCTTTGGGGATCTTGAGTTTGTAAAAATGTCTGTCTTCTGCTTTCTTCTGGCAAATACCTGCGTCAGATTCATGGAGCAGGTGTTGTGATCCCAGTGGGGACATTCAACATATATTTAGAGTCTCCTGTGTGACAACCCTCAGCCAGCCGTTGTCAGCGGCTGCTAGTCCCCTCAGCCTGGCCCAGGCCATGACAGCCCTGACACTCCACGTCCAGCCCTTTATGGGGGACATTATGATGGATGCAGATCTCTCCCCTGTCCTCTATTAAATACAAAATGGTGATGGATGAAATGATGATGGATGCAGATCTCTCCCCTGTCCTTCTTGGATAATATTTGGCTAAAGCTCCTTAGCAGCTTTCCTTTCTTCCGCCAGGAGCTGTATATCAGACAGGCCTGTAAAGATCATCTCCAGGTGTAAGATGGGGATTTGCAGACCCCCCTGTGACACACCACACACATAGTGATGTCATGTTCTCTACCCTCACCTGCCATAACCAAATGTCAAACACAACTCATTAACATGGGTAAAGACTTTTGCAAAAGAAGCAATAGTTGAAAAACAAACCAGACAAGACAGGCTAGTTATTTACAGAGGGAGAGAGTGAAAGCACATAACTGGGGTTTTAGCTTTCCTTTCTGGAATCCCTCAGGATAGAGGCATTTCCTGAGATCCACCAAAGATGTCCTCTAGCGGATGTTGATGTTTTGCTTTCCTTGTTAACGTGTTTTAAAATGGTGGCGCTCCCTAAATATACACAGCTTATTTGTAGATTGTGTTTTGTTCTGTCTCCCTGCCCCTCTCTGCTCCTGTCCGTGCTGCGGTGGAGAAGAGGAGGCTGGACTCACTGGACTTATGGGTCCAGCTGATCACCATGTTTTAGTTCTAGAACCTCCCAGTGTGCTACAATCTCTGTGTTCCATCCCATGGTACTTCCCTCTGTTGCCTCCCTGATTAAGACAAACAAGTCACATCATGCAGAGCTACCCATAATGCTCCAGTTGGTCCAAGTTTCCGTGCTCTGGGACTTCAGAGAGGACAACGTCAGCAAGAGTTAAGAACCAGGCCAGCATAGAAAGCTCATATGACATGGTGTACAATGATGTTCTTTACAATGATGAGGGGTCCTCTCCCTTTCTTTTGTGCCTGTCCACTCCTCTAATGTAAAGGCATGATGACAGCATTAATATGTTGCTCTAAGCTGCATGCAGGTGTGAACTCCCCTCATTGTGTATGTGTTGTGCAACAATGAAAATGGAAACCGAGAACGTGGTGATTGTGAATGGGAGGCAGAAGATATCAAAGACAAACTAGGCAGGTCTGAAATGTCTTTACTTGGGGGAGGAATTGGATAAGGATATATAGAGGATATGGGACTGGACAATGAATGTTAGTGTGATATTTGAGGGAGGAAAATGGGGATGAGATATCAAGATTTGATGTTAAAAACAAAGAGATGGTTGAAATCAAGAAGGGAGGTGCAGAAGACTGAGGGAGAGGACAGTGAATGTGAAAATGTCTGAGGGTTATAGGGATTGAGATATGGCATGGAATAGAACCGTGCATCCTTGAACTCTCTTAGTTTGCCTGTACAACAGAGGAGGCTGGTGGGAGGAGCCATCCTTTTTAGAGAGTTGTTTCAGATCTAGTGAACCATGTTTCATTGTACATACAGTGTCTATAGAAAGTCTACACATTTTGTTGTGTTACAAAGTGGTATTAAAATTGATTTAATTGTATTTTCCTTGTCAATGATCTACACAAAATACTCATGTCAAAGTGGAAGACAAATTCTATAATTTTAAGATTAATGAAAAAAAAGTATGACCATCTCATTAAAATATCATGGGCTTTAAAATGGAGTTGGTCCCCTTTACATCTATAACATGTAAGCCTTACATCTTGTGTGCGGCTGCTCGGCCATGGAAACCCATTTCATAAAGCTCCCAATGAACAGTTCTTGTGTTAACGTTGCTTTCAGAGGCAGTTTGAAACTCGGTAGTGAGTGTTGCAACCGAGGACAGACACTTTTTTTTTTACACGCTATGCACTTTAGCACTCAGCGGTCCCTTTCCGTGAGCTTGTGTGGCCTACCACTTTGCGACTGAGCCGTTTTTACTCATAGATGTTTCCACTTCACAAAAAGGGAAAGGTGGCATCCTATGACAGTGCCATGTTGAAAGTCACTGAGCTCTTCTTTATGCCCATTCTACTGCCAATGGTTGTCTATGGATATTGAATGCCTTTATGCTCCATTTTATACAAATAGCTGAATCCAATAATTTGAAGGGGTGTCCACATACCTTTTGGGTATATATAGTGTACCTTGATTAGATACGTTTTCAACCCACTGAGTCAATATGTTAGAAAAACCTTTGGCAGCGATTACAGCAGTCTTATTGTGTAAGAGCTTTGCACACCTGTATTGTGCAATATTTGCAAGCTCTGTCTTCAAGCTCTGTCTTCAAGCTCTGTCTTCAAGCTCTGTCTTCAAGCTCTGTCTTCAAGCTCTGTCTTCAAGCTCTGTCTTCAAGCTCTGTCTTCAAGCTCTGTCAAGGTGTTGGGGATCATGGCTGAACAGCAATTTTCATGTCAGGAACATTGACTGTCTTCTTGGTGAGCAACTCCATTGCATATTTGGCCTTGTGTTTTAGGTTATTGTCCTGCCGAATGGAGAATTCCTCTCCCAGTGTCTGGTGGAAAGCAGACTGAACCAGGTTTTCCTCTAGGATTTTGCCTGTGCTTAGCTCTATCTGTTTCATTTCTTCCTGAAAAACTCCCAAGTCTTAGCCGACATCAAGCATACCCACGCCATGATGCAGCCACCACCAAGCTTGAAAATAAGCAGGCAGGTTCTCAGTGATGTTTTGGATTTGCATCAAACATAAGGCTTTGCATTTAGGCCAAAAAGTGTATTCCTTTGCCGTGTTTTATTTGCGGTAATACTTCAGTGCCTTGCTTTTGGAAAAATGTTATTCAGTATATTTTTGTTCTTCTTTTCACTGTCATTTAGGTCATTGTTGTGGAGTCACTACAATGTATGTGTGATCCATCCTCAGTTTTCCCTAAGCAGTTTCCTGTCTGTCCTGCAGCTCAGTTCAAAAAGACTACTGCATCTTTGATGTGTCTGGGTGGTATAATGCATAATTATTAACTTGGTCATACTTAAAGATTTATTTGATGTTAGATTTGTTATTGTTACCCATCTACCAATCACTGCTCTTCTTTATGAGGCTTTTGAAAATCTCCCTGGTCTTTGTAGTTGAATCCTGTGCTTGAACAGAGGGACCTTACAGATGTTGTATGCACATGGATGGGGACAACCCCTATTATTTCACACTGAGTCCATATAACGTATTATGTGATTTGTTAAGCCAAATTCTACTATAATTTAGGCTTGCCTGAACAAAGGGGGTAAATACTTATGCAACGACTATATTTGAGGTAATTTATTTGAAAAAAATTGTACAATTTTCACTTTATGCAGTGTTTTGTGTAGATCAATGACAAGAAATTACAATAAAATCTATTTCAATGCCACTTTGTAACGCAAGACAAAGTTCAAGGAGGTGTAGACTTTCTATAGGCACTGTAGGTGTGTTTTGAAAGGGTTGGATTTTAACTTTGAAGATCTATGCCCTCTCTCCAGGACTGAACCTACAGTGTTCATGTCAGTGACCCTCGGTAATGATTGAGTACCTGCACATGCAACACTACCAGAACGTGACTGTACTTTGGACTCAAACACACCCAGCATGATCAGGCCCAAGTGCAGATCACACATTAGCATGTCTTTGACCCTCTCTCATTACTTTCCTGTTTTTCTTCATATCCTGTATCCACCTCTGACACATACACACGCATTCCTATATCTGCCCTCTCTTTAGTCATGCTCACTAGAGTGGAAAGAGGAACACTGTTCCTCCTGGCCTGTCCTGGGCCTCTGACTGCCCTGGGCCTCTGACTGCCCTGGGCCTCTGACTGCCCTGGGCCTCTGACTGTCCTGGGCCTCTGACTGCCCTGGGCCTCTGACTGTCCTGGGCCTCTGACTGTCCTGGGCCTCTTACTGTCCTGCCATGTAAGAGGGCCAGGACTGTCCTTCCCTCACAACACAGGCCTGCATGAAGAGGATCCTTTTCCCTCCCTCTTTAATCTCTCTTCCTCTCCCATCTCTCTTTCTTTTTCGCTCGGTCTTCCCTCTCTCCAGACAATGACTGCACAGTATAGTGAGGTGCAATCTGACCCTGGGTTCTTCAGTACATATTATGGTACTGTATGTATTACTTGCGTTTGCTAGTGGCATCAGGGAATGGTTCAAAAGGTTTTACCTGTCTTTTATGATGGACTTTGTTCTCCTTTATGACCACCAATGGCTATTGGAGGGATGCCAAGGTAATAACATGATGTTGGACAGCAGGACAACCGAGGCTCTCCAGTTATATATGTAATTTATCTCTGCTGTCTCCATCACTCTCCTCTGTTTGTTTGTTTCTGTCTATCTCTCGGCTTGTGCCAGGCAGGCTTCCTCAGTGGCAGCTGGTAATCTGCTCCGGCTCTGACTCGCTCCGAGTGTCCTGTACCCTAATAAGGACAAACTCATTCTGGGCTAACACTGGAGTCTAAAGCAATGATCCGATGTGCTGCTTTGGCTGCACTCTAACCCCCGTGCTGGAAATTATTACCGCACACACTTGAGCTCTTACTGGATGCCTTTCAGGATGACTACCCAAAACACTAATTTTGATATACCTGTCAAATGAACTAGGCAAAACAATTTAACTGTAATTGAGAAATACTTTTTAATTTACAAACATGCTTGTACACCCTCTGTCAGTCAAAAGATTACGACACAGCCTGAGGGTCTGTTGCGTTCTGAGACCGGGCAGGGAGGAGGAGGAGGAGGAGGAGGAGGAGGAGAGGGGGATTCCTTCCAGACGTAGGCTGTGATGTAGCTAGAATGACTAAAGACCGGAGTGGAGCAGCAGCATGACGTTGCTCAGGCCGTGTGATTGTGAGTCACTCTGTACCATGGGGAGGCTGGTGGCTGGTCCTCCTCTCCCCTGACACACAGTAGAAAGACTCTGTGTCTCTGTTGGTCTGCTTGCTTGCCTGCCTGTCAGCCTACAGGGAGAGGGACCAGAGCAGGGCTATATTTTTTTTTCTCTGTGGTTAAGACAAAGACTGCACTGAACATAAGTGTAGTGGCTCTGAGGTCAAGCCAGCAGCACTGTACTGTACTGCACTGTATGTGATTGGAACACCCACATCTCCATGTATCCCTTGCCAAGCCACTCTTAGTAGTGGCTGGTCCAAATGCATGGCCAAGTGTCAGAAGTCATATCATTCTTTATAAATGTTTTAACTAAACCTTATATTTACTATAACTTTGTAACAAGCAAGCTGAAACTGCTGTTGAGATACAGTCCTCACCTGACCTCAGCCTGAGACTTAGCTATAAGGCTTCATTCTGTAGATAAGTAGTAAACAACGTAACTAACTATGCGTTACACATTTCTGTGGTGGTATGTGGGCTTGGACTGGTATGTAGGTGCTCTGGTTTGTTTTCCCTACTGTAGTGTTGCACCACAGGCAGAGACTAGCGTGGGCTGAGTGCTGGGTGCTGGGCGTCCTCAGGAGCCTTTCCCCAGCTGGTAGGCATTATGAGCGGGTCCTGGTGCTCTATAATCACCCTCTAGTTGACCGTTATTGATTGAGCTAAAGCTGATTGCCTTTATGGACAATTTTGGGGTTTTAATTCCATTGATATTTCTTTCTTTGTTGGAAATGTGCTGTTAATCTACAGGACGTTGACTCATAGAGGGCTGCATGCCTTTACAAGGCTGCTTATGAAAAGTAGGAATGTCTGGGGTTTTTTTTATCCTCGTTTTTACTGCAGTACATTTACAGAGTCATTTGGGCCATTCAAACAGGGTTCCCAGCTTTGCTCATAACTTCAGAGCTTTGATGGAGGAAATGAAAAGTGTTGAAATGTCATTTGTTTGCTACTTCAATAACCTGACTTCAAGGCTGCGTGATATAATCCGCTGGCTATCACAGGATTGCCTGCCTGCCCATCTTCCTCAACCTCTTCCCTCTTGTCTTCTGTCTGCGAAAACCACCCACCCTCCTCCGTCCTGTTTCCTAATGCGTCCCTCCTGGTGCACCAACCCTTCCCCTAACCACCTGAATCAGGAGTTTCCTGAGAGACTGGTTGTGTCATACCATGTCTCTCTCTGTTGTGACCCATTTCTTATCTCTTGCACTTAACTCATGCACATTTCCTCCGGATGTCGTGAACTATGACAGAGCTTTTTGGCTTCCTTCCTTCCCTTCCCACAAGTGTCACAGTACTCAGGACAGAACAATCCGGTAGAGCGGAGTGCTCTTGGTCCAGCAGAGAGCTCAGTACTGGCTACAGAACATTCAATATTGGGACTACAGAACGCTGCCTTCTTGATCAGTGTTGTTTGGTTTGACCAAAGTGACGGTTGGTAACCCGGGAGCTACAATGGTTCAGTTTGAAAAATGCACGTTGTTGCAGGTTCTGAACTGTGGACCTGTCTATACTTTACTTCTGTCTCTCTTTTATTCCTGCCATATTCCACTACAGTGGGTTCCCTGTATATGGGTTATACACCTCTAGCAGTCAAAAGTCAAAGAACTCTGTGGGTGTTTCCATGTCTGGTTCTTTAACAGTTATTTTGTGTTTTTCTTGGCAGACGCCCAAGTGAAAGGTGTGTTTTATTTGCTCTATCATTACTCATAACCTTCCTGTACAAGCCCAGTCATTGGCCTGCTGCCAACAGACAGTAATATCCTCGCCTCCGCATGTCTGTTCCAATCAAGATTAATGTTAGGTTAAGCCCTGTCAATGTATTGGCCAGTTGGAGGCTCTTTGGAACCCACCTGATGCTGTTACTTGGTAAAGGCCTGTCGGCATGGGGGAAAGGTCAGAGTCTTGATGATCACAAGTTATGGATTATTTTTCATCTTGTACCATCACCTTGTGATCTTAATCCCTGTCTGTCTGTTGGTTGGGCAGGATGGGGGTAATTCATCTGGACAGCTGGTAATTTCAGCCAGACCACCGTCCATCTGCAGTCCATCGCATGCTCTGTTCATCAGATTAATAAAGTTTCTATTGCATTCTTCATGAATTTCTGATTATCAACAGAAATGGATGTCATTTGGAAGTATTTGATGACCCTCCCACACAGGCAGCATGTGGTGGAGCTTTAGCTGTCACCTAGCTCTCACCTTTTTTCTCTGATTTTCCTCTCCGGCTCCAAGCGCTTTCTCTGTTGTCTAAAGAAATGTATAAATACATCTCTAGATCACAAAATCCTGGTTAACAACTTGGCAGCATATTGGGACATGTAATCAAATCATGGCATTCATGCAGCAATAAGCTCAATTGTGCAGTAAGGGAGAGAAACAGAGTGGAAGTGAGAACGTGTGTTTTCATTTCGTCCTCTTCCTTCTGCACCCTAGACTCTCTCCTAGTCTGGCCGTGTTTCCAGCCCATGTGTCATCTGTGTCGGCCTGCCTGTCTGTCCTAGTGTCTGTCTGTCCTAGTGTCTGTCTGTCCTAGTGTCTGTCTGTCCTAGTGTCTGTCTGTCCTAGTGTCTGTCTGTCCTAGTGTCTGTCTGTCCTAGTGTCTGTCTGTCCTAGTGTCTGTCTGTCCTAGTGTCTGTCTGTCCTAGTGTCTGTCTGTCCTAGTGTCTGTCTGTCCTAGTGTCTGTCTGTCCTAGTGTCTGTCTGTCCTAGTGTCTGTCTGTCCTAGTGTCTGTCTGTCCTAGTGTCTGTCTGTCCTAGTGTCTGTCTGTCTGTCTGCCTGCCTGCCCTAGTGCCTGACTGCCTGCCCTAGTGCCTGACTGCCTGCCCTAGTGCCTGACTGCCTGCCTGCCCTAGTGCCTGACTGCCTGCCTGCCCTAGTGCCTGACTGCCTGCCCGCCCTCCCTAGTGCCTGCCTGTCTGCCTGTCTGTCTGTAGCTGATTTCTCTACCCTCTCTCTCAGCAGGAATGTGAGGAATGACCTGACCTTTCCTACCCTACTCTTGTCAGCCCATTTTTAGGCATGACCGACTCTCTCTTTTTTCTTCGTTCCTCTCTCTCCTTCTGTCATCCTATCCCACCATTAACTACTAATATATTTAGCATCCCACCTCTCCTTCCCTCCCCCTCATTCATATCCTTTCTCCTCTCTTACCCTCTCTGTCTCTACTCCTCTTGCACATTGTCAGCTCAACACTCCAAATTTCCTCAAATTATATGGAAGCCCTCTTGAGCAAGAGGCGCTTGGTTCTATATTCTACCAAACTACAGAGAGGCCTCAAATCCAGTGACCCCGTCCCTCCCCATGAAGAGTACTGTACCTCCCCTGGTTCCTCCTTTTACAATTCACAGGGCTGTTCATGGGTGGCCTGTTTGATCTGCAGTCAACCCCCCCTGTCCTCACACTCCTACTGTAAGTCAGCACACTATTATGTCATGCCTGGGCCATGTGGGCAGTGCAGTCTGTCTGCCAGAGGAAATGGAGCTGTTCATCCCTTGTGTGTTTGTTGACAGGTTCCTGCTGTCAATACTGGAGTAGAGCTCTGCTACCTGTCATACCTGACAGAGGACTTCTCCCTCTTCTCTCTCTACTCCCTCCCACACTTTGTGCTGCTGTCACTCACATTAATGCAGGCAGGTTGACATTTACTGGGATGAATCTTGTCCTGGAGACAGAGCGGAGCAATTTCCACTACATGGGCAGCTACAAAGTCAAATTTGAAGAATCCATGAAAACAAAAATGTGCTTTTTGGTCTTAATTTAAGGTTAGGGTTAGGTATAAGGTTAGCAGTGTGGTTAAGGTTTGGGTTAAGGTTAGTGTTAGGTTTATGTTTTTTCATGTTTTTTTAAGGGAGTATAAGAGCACCCTCGTTCGGCTAGGCGTCAGCCAGACTGAAACATGCTAACGCCTTCTGCCTGGCCCAGCCTCTCTCCTAGAGCACAGTAGGTCTACAGTCAGCCTGGCCCAGCTTCTCTCCTAGAGCCCAGTAGGTCTACAGTCAGCCTGGCCCAGCCGCACTCCTAGTACCCAGTAGGTTTAGTCAGCCTGGCCCAGCCGCACTCCTAGAGCCCAGTAGGTTTATTCAGCCTGGCCTAGCCTCACTCCTAGAGCCCAGTAGGTTTACAGTCAGCCTGGCCCAGCCTCACTCCTAGAGCCCAGTAGGTTTACAGTCAGCCTGGCCCAGCCTCACTCCTAGAGCCCAGTAGGTTTACAGTCAGCCTGGCCCAGCCTCACTCCTAGAGCCCAGTAGGTTTAGTCAGCCTGGCCCAGTCACACTCCTAGAGCCCAGTAGGTTTAGTCAGCCTGGACCAGCCTCACTCCTAGAGCCCAGTAGGTTTGGTCAATTTGGCCCAGCCTCACTCCTAGAGCCCAGTAGGTTTAGTCAGCCTGGCCCAGCCTCACTCCTAGAACCGGTGAAGCTCAGCAGCAGCTGGGAGGCTGTCTGTTTCTCATCCTCTGCTCCATGCTCAGGTGGTCCTCACTCTGTGCTTTATTGAAGTTAAATCACTTGTACCATATATAAGCCCCGCTGACCCCATGACTCCCCACCACACTGTGGAAGCTAAGCCACTGCCCAACTGCAGCAACAGCACGACGCTGCCTGGCTCTCACAGAGCCATATACTGCTGACACTTCCTTCTGCTCACTCTTCATGTTGAACCTCCTTTTGATTATTTAAGAAAGCAGGGAAAAATCACACATAGCACTCATTACAGACTAATTACATTTAACTTTGTGGTCTACGACTGATCAGGGATAAAATGTTGAAGATTCTGGGGATTCTGCTGCGTGTGCTCGGCGGGGCATGGGCGCTGTAACTCTGGCCTCGTGTAAACGCACATGTCTTAGCGAGCTTGAGAGTGGGTTAATTACAGAGGGCCAGAGGTCTACCATGCAAGGCAGGCTGGGGAGAAGAGAAGAGGGTAGGGCCTGTTCCCCATGGAGAGACTGGGATGAACTTGAAGAAGATGTTCCAGAGGGGCTTCGACTGCCCTGCTACAGTGGTTTGACTTTACAGGGCAGAGGGCACAGCGTGATATAAGAATTCATTATAATTCCATAAAACCTCCCAAAATTGTGTCCCCTCACTGATTTCAACTGCCCCCCTTAGTAACTTTACCCTAGTGCTGGGTCTGTCTATTAGATGTGTGTGTCCCAATGTGCTTGCTCTCCATTGCTGACACTCCTGCTCTTCCCCTCTGTGTGTGTGTGTGTGTGTGTGTGTAGCTTGATGGAACAATGGACCTGGATGAGCGGCGGCTGATCCGTTCAGCCATCAGAGATCTGAGGAGGAGAGAGATAGAAGACATGGAAGCAGCCCTTGCCAGCAAACGCTTCCGGCCCAAACGCCTCAACCAGAATGACGACAAAGAGAACCAACTCACAAATAGGTGAGCATTCTGAATCTGAACACAAACCCATTACCCATGACCCATTGCATCAGTCCAGATGAGCTGCCTGGAAACTCTGAGACAACAAGCACACAAACCCAGATGCAGCACTCCCTCTCCAGGGAGGCCTTCTGGGAAGTTGGGCCACAACACTGCAGATCTGGAAAAACCATGACAGGGAGTCTATAAAAAGGGGAGGTGGGAGAAGTAATTTGCAATTTTTCATTATGCAAATACACACCTGTGTAGGCATAATGTTTAATAATAAGTTGTATGTACTGTATGTATTCTCATACATTTACTCATACCTTTTAATGTGATATTCCTAACAGTATCACTGTCACGTAGCCTACAGACAAATGCACACATTCTATTAGGCGGCTACTAGCCATATCCCTGGAGGTAAAGACGTCACTGCAGTCGTTTGCATGTATTTTATTTATTTGTATTTCATTATACTTTATTGACCCGTTACAGCAGGCTTGACCGTTTAACCAGTTCAGCGATGCGCAGCTGCCAGGACCCGTCACGCCACGCAGCCATAGCAGACGGAAAAACTGACGACTCTGCAGCCGTCGCCTCCTATCATCTGTTTATTACACCAGTTTATTTTTCATTAGAATCCAATTAGAAACAGGACTAACAGGATAACAACATCCCTTTGTGTGCCAATCATCATCATTGTACTTTTTATTAGTTTTCATTTGGCTGTAATGGTAGTGAGTGAGTTGAGGCCGAGCCCTCTGGGCCATGCTGGTTTGCTGCTCCTCTCTGCTAATTAATAACTGGCTTTACTACAGCAGCTTTACTGCAGACAGCCAGGAAAGGCCCCAGCAGACAGCTGCTCCTAGTTGACTCCTGTTCTGGGCCGCACTTCTGACTTCACAGATCTACAACATGAGGAGGACACTGGCCCTCATACATCTTTACTCCTACTGGATCACATTAGGAATAATGACTGTTAAATTAGTTCCGTTTGCTGGGTAGCTGGATACTTGGGTTACAAAAATAACAGAGGTGCCCCTTTTTAAAGCTGGAAGAATATGTCTATTAACCACAAGCATGCACGTGTCCGTACAGGCTTGCACGCACACACACGCACACACACATAGAAACACACAAAGCCTCCTGAAAGCACTGCAGGAATGTAAAATATTCTATTCCAAGTTCCACACATCCTCCATTCCCAATGAGGCGAGGAAAGAGGTAAAGAGAGGGGGAATGAGTCAGAGAAGAAGAAAAAAGGCATAGAGATTTATGAGTATAGAGAGGAGGAAGCCGTTTTTGCCAGGCTACGTGCTTCTCTCTTCTTTACGTGGCTATCATGCTGTCACTTTTTCCAGGCTGGATTTGGGAATATTTTTCTAAAAAAAAAAAGTTTCTTCCTGGCCAAGAAGATCTGTCTGGCGTCTTAATTTACTCCACCGCCTGCCCGTCACACGCTAGAGCTCCAAGCCCCGAGTGGAGCCAGTGAGGCCCACAACACTGCAGGATGCCTCTGAATGTGGATTACATTGCCCTTCTGGCAACCCTAACACATGTGCAGGGTCAAGCATCACCAACTGTTTGTGTGTCCGTATCTCAGGTCAGATTTGGGTGACTCCCTAGACGTGCTCTCTGTGAAACTACAAGCCATCCAGGACATTGAGGAACTGACTGGACTGGTGAGGACAGTGATGTACACCACACACATTACTTGTGAATTTACAGTTAGACATCATCAATATCAATCTTTCACAAACCTCCATGCACATACTGCCCTAGATTAGTAAAAAAATGACAAGTCAGCCAGTCTCAACTCATCAGTTTCTGCATCTCTCTAGTTTGTCTCCCCATCCACATGAATAGTTCTGAGCATCACTCTCCCTGTGTTGTGATTGCTGTCCTGTCTGTGTGTTCCAGCTGCGCGGGGCCACTGAGTATGAGGAGAGGAAACTGATCAGAGCTGCCATCCGCCACCTCCGAGAAGAGGAGCAGCAGGGTGAGTACAGAGGAGGAGGAGAAGGAGGAGGAGAAGGAACAGGTGGTGGTGGTGGTGGTGGTGGTAGAGGAGGAGGAGAAGGAACAGAGGTGGAGGTAGAGGAAGAGGAGGAGGAGAAGGAACAGAGGTAGAGGTGGAGGTGGAGGTAGAGGAGGAGGAGAAGGAACAGAGGTGGAGGTAGAGGAGGAGAAGAAACAGAGGTGGAGGTAGAGGAGGAGAAGGAACAGAGGTGGAGGTAAAGGAGGAGGAGAAGGAACAGAGGTGGAGGTAGAGGAGGAGAAGGAACAGAGGTGGAGGTAGAGGAGGAGGAGGAGGAGGAGGAGGAGGAGAAGGAACAGAAGTGGAGGTAGAGGAGGAGGAGAAGGAACAGGTGGAGGTAGAGGAGGAGGAGGAGGAGGAGGAGGAGGAGAAGGAACAGAGGTGGAGGTAAAGGAGGAGGAGAAGGAACAGAGGTGGAGGTAAAGGAGGAGGAGAAGGAACAGAGGTGGAGGTAAAGGAGGAGGAGAAGGAACAGAGGTGGAGGTAGAGGAGGAGGAGGAGAAGGAACAGAAGGAACAGAGGGGGAGGTAGAGGAGGAGGAGAAGGAACAGGTGGAGGTAGAGGAGGAGGAGAAGGAACAGAGAAGAGCACACACACATACACACATCCCTCCAGGGGGCAGGCATACAGAACTCCCCTGCTACCTGATAAGTAGAAGGAAATGTTAGCATACTACTCTGTAATATCCTGTCCCCTGTTTCCCAGAGGTTCTCCCTTTTTCTCTTCCTCGTCCTATCTATTTCCACCCTTTTGTTCTCTGTCCTGACAAATTAAACCACTTTAGCTTCTCCTTAAGAATGTCTCACTTTCAGCTCCCATTGGAGATTTGATAGATTTGGATCCTCTCCCCACTCATCAGGCAGTACTCAGTCATCACCAGAATAACCACACAGGCCACCTCTTTCTTCCAACTCAAGGTGTGTGGCTACAGCTGAGGCATGTGTATGTGTTCTGTGTAACCAGTTTCAGGTACGGGGCAGAAAGGGAGGACCGCCGCCCGATGCCTGGAGTCTGATGGCCCGGATCTCCAAGACAGCCTGGGAGCAGGGGTGAGTAGAGAGAGAGAGAGAGAGAGAGAGAGAGAGAGAGAGAGAGAGAGAGAGAGAGAGAGAGAGAGAGAGAGAGAGAGAGAGAGAGAGAGAGAGAGAGAGAGAGAGAGAGAGAGAGAGAGAGAGAGAGAGAGAGAGAGAGAGAGAGAGAGAGAGAGAGAGAGAGAGAGAGAGAGAGAGAGAGAGAGAGAGAGAGAGAGAGAGAGAGAGAGAGAGAGAGAGAGGGTTAGTACAGAGAGAGAGAGAGAGGGTTAGTACAGAGAGAGAGGGTTAGTACAGAGAGAGAGAGAGAGAGAGAGAGAGGGTTAGTACAGAGAGAGAGAGAGAGAGGGTTAGTACAGAGAGAGAGGGTTAGTACAGAGAGAGAGAGAGAGAGAGAGAGGGTTAGTACAGAGAGAGAGAGAGAGAGAGAGAGGGTTAGTACAGAGAGAGAGAGAGAGGGTTAGTACAGAGACACAGAGAGAGAGCGAGAGAGGGTTAGTACAGAGACAGAGAGAGAGAGCGAGAGAGGGTTAGTACAGAGAGAGCGAGAGAGGGTTAGTACAGAGAGAGCGAGAGAGGGTTAGTACAGAGAGAGCGAGAGAGGGTTAGTACAGAGAGAGGGTTAGTACAGAGAGAGAGAGAGAGGTGAGGGAGGGGAGATGGAATTTTCAGTGGCAAGCAGGTTTGATTATGACAGCTGTATGAAATATAGATAGGATGCTGAACTGATTGGGGCTGCGATCTGACTGGATGTTGTGGTCAATGCCTCACACTTTTTTATATGAAGAGAGATCATGTTGCGACTTACACGTCAACTTTCATTTGCAGAAATAAGCCCAGCACAGACTCATTTGTGGATGTTGAGTATATGTTTGCAGAGAACAGTGACCATTTAGGTTTTGTGCTGCCACAATGAAGAACGCAGAAAACAACAACCAGGCATGTGACTCCGTCAGACACTGTCTGTCTCATGACTGTGTCTTCTCTTCCAAACACATAAACTGACAGACACGCAGTGGCTGCCACGACGCAAGGAATGTATTTTCATTCTTCATACCTCATTAATTTCTGGCTAAGTACACCCAGAGACAGAGAGGAGAGGACATTTGCTCAGGCTCTGGTGTTTGGTATAGGCAGTAAATCCTTGGTGATAAGAAGACCCTGTGAGCCAGGCCTGTCATTCTACACACTACTATTTGCCCAGGCTGTCACTCTCCACACTCTCGCGTCACACTGAAGGGAAAGGATTATGTTTTGATTATGTGTGGCAATCAGAGCTTGGGCGTGTCTGTGCATGCGTGCCTATCTGTCCATCTGTCTGTTGGAGATTGGAAGGGAAAAGCGATGGTAATCTCTTTCCCATTCTGTATTCCTCCCTCTCGCCTCTCTTGCTTTCTCTCTCCCCCTTTCAGACTTGAGGCTTTGCAAGTCAAAGCCCTTTACACGTTTGGTTAGGAGAGGCCCCTTGTGTTCAGTGAAGGGAACTAACCCTAATAACTAATAGCTACAGCTAACTTCAGTATGAGAGAATGACGTGTTTCCCGTGAAAGCATTGCAGATTGGCAGATGAGTTTATGTGCTGATAATGCTTAAAGACATCACTGTAAAACAACATAATAGTCTTTGAGAACTGCTTGCCTGGGGCCAGATGCTATCTTATCACTGTTGCTTGATCAGTTTGTCTGCATTCCCTGATGAATGCTCTGTTTTCTAAAGACAGGATCTCTGTTGGGGAAACAAAATGAATTCCTATTGTATGCTGTCATTCCTGTAGGAATTGGTGAAGATGATGGGAGATAGGATATATGCTCTGCCGGAAAGTTCTACCAACATGAAAAAAAGCTACAGTTCTTTAGAATTCTATAGTAAACTGTAGTATACTCTAGAATACTATACTACAAACTGTAGTATCCCTCGATCATGTGTAGTGCTTACTATAGAATGTTGTAGAATACTATAGAAAATACTACAGTATTATCCACCAAAAAAGCACTGTTTTCAATACTATAGTGATGTATGCAAAAAAAACACTACAGTCTGCAAAAACACAACACTTTTTAAGCTTTAGTAGTGCTGAGTGATTAGTGTTTCTTTTAGGTTGGTTCGATTTCGGTTTTTATAGATGTTTTTAGACAAATGCACTATGCATTATGTGGGTTGAATGCTGTAGCAACACAGAATAAAACAATTAGGCTAATAAAAGTTCCATAATGGTAGTGACTGGCCATTACTGCTTTTCACTTATTAACCATCATTTATTCAAATTACTTTACTTTAATAAAATATTTCAGTTGTTTTGTATATCACATGCATTTTATTTGATTACTTTATTATTTCATTCCAAGTCATCATCTCATCTCTGCCTATGCTGTCTGACGAAATTACTATTTTGTAGTTCTTCAAAGTAAATAAGGCATACTTTTATGACTGCTGAATAACTATCAATAACTTAGATCATGTATTTTCAGGTAGAGATACCTTGCGTAGCAACTGTTTCTATCCCTCTAGATCGCTCTTTCTCACTCGTCTCCGTGTCTGCTCCACACGGTCCAGACAAGTAGGTGGGCGCACAATGGATTATGGTCATTGTAGGTAATTACCATGGTTTCTGCGCTATACTATTTCGAATATTGGCCTGTTGGAAACTACAACGCCCTACTACATTGCACAGTTCGGGCTTGATATGGTTTATCTCTAGCGAAACTACGCATAGAGCTCCCCCAAAAAACGAAATGGAATTCAAATAATTGAACCAACGTTCAAAAATGTAAATAACAGACATTTTGGTTAATCGCTCAGCACTAAACTATATAGTAAATACTACAGTATTGAATTTGCATATATCCTGCCCATTCCCCTCCCCCAATTTGTGCCACCCATAAATTAGAAACCTACATGCCAAGGATAGACCATATATTGTGTTCCCTACAGGTTAGAGAAAAGAGAAGAAGCTCTGAACTATCCGTTCTGACCCCAGTCCTACCTACTTGCCTGCCTACCTACCTACAGGTTATGGAAAATTACCTCTTTTAGTATTTCTCCGGTAGGTTTCCTGAAGGAGAAAGCCTCCACTTCTATGTCAAAGATAATAAAACAGAAACACTTCAGTAAATACTACAGTGATGTCTGCAATAACAATAATGTAAACACTACAGTATACTATATTTTGCTATAGTATACACATTACTATAGTATATACTATCTTTCCTTTACTACAGTATTTTAAACTGTAGTTCATTGTAAATACTACAGTAACAAATACTACAGTAAACTGAATACTATAGTACTTATACCATATAGTATTTATACCATAGTATTCTATAGTATGAGAAAAAAAAGTATGAAATGTATGAACTCGCTGATGTAAGTCTGCTAAATGACAAAAATCTTAATGTAAAATGTATAGTACTTGTGGCTATACTACGAAGTAGCAATGTTTAACGCTCTAGTAGTCTTGTGTTGCCTCATAACGAAATGCTTTAAGATTAGTTAAAGGCTTAGGTCACCTTTGTTTCTTCATAACTGTATTTCCTTTGGGTCTGGTTTTGTTTGTTATTGATTTTGGCATATACTGGCTTTAGTATTGTGTGAAACTATGCAATTGTAATATGCTGGAGGTAATAGTTCAGACCACATATCTAGCAGATAAGAATTAGTGGTTGGAACCATCTATAAAGGTTATATGGTATATTCTGTATGTGCCTGTTCTTGTTCTTGACTGTAAGTGTCGACATTGGAGTGTGTCCCATATGCATTGGATATTTGAGCCAATGTCTGTGCTCTGTGCATGTGTGTGTTTCTTTGAATCTGTATGTTTGGAGTCTGGCGTTCTAGTCAGGAAGAACCGATAGCTTTTTTCAGGTCGTGGGGTACAATGCCTGCTTCCTCTCAAGTGGAGGGGGATGACCTGGTCCTCGTGCTGTCAGAGAGGGGTTACAGGTGGGGTGAAGGGGGTGAGGTGATGGGGGGGCAGACAGACACAGCTGTGCTTCAGCAGTCTGTCTTGAGTCAGTCTGCTCTCTCTGTATTGGGGCTGTGGCCAACAACAACAGCAGCAACTGGAAGCAGGGCTCCATCCACACATCACAGGAGCGGATCTCTTTGAGCTGCGCTCAATTGTCCCCGGGCAGATGGAGGCCCCAGATAATGCTCAATAAACCCCCGGTCAAAAGTTTGGAATATTACTCATTCAAGGGTTTTTCTTTATTTGACCTATTTTTTACATTGTAGAATAAAAGTGAAGACATCAAAACTATGACATAACACATATGGAATCATGTAGTAACATAAAAAGTATTAAATAAATATTTGAGATTATTTAATGTAGCCACCCTTTGCCTTGATGACAGCTTTGCACACTCTTGGCATTCTCTCAACCAGCTTCATGAGAAATGCTTTTCCAACAGCCTTGAAGGATTTCCCACATATGCTGAGCACTTGTTGGCTGCTTTTCCTTCACTCTGCGGTCCGACTCATCCCAAACAAAGTCTTGAGATGTTGCTTCAATATATCCACATAATTTTCCTTCCTCATGATGCCATCTATTTTGTGAAGTGCACCAGTCCCTCCTGCAGCAAAGCACCCCCACAACATGATGCTGCCATCCCCGTGCTTCACGGTTGGGATGGTGTTCTTCGGCTTGCAAGCCTCCCCCTTTTTCCTCCAAACATAACGATGGTCATTATGGCCAAACAGTTTTCTTTTTGTTTCATCAGACCACAGGACATTTCTCCAAAAGGTACGCTCTTTGTCCCCATGTGCAGTTGCAAACCGTAGTCTGGCTTTTTTATGGTCGTTTTGGAGCAGTGGCTTCTTCCTTGCTGAGCGGCCTTTCAGGTTTTGTCGATATAGGACTCGTTTTAATGTGGATATAGATACCTTTGTACCTGTTTCCTCCAGAATCTTCACAAGGTCCTTTGCTATTGTTCTGGGATTGATTTGCACTTTTCGCACCAAAGTACGTTCATCTCTAGGAGAAAGGACGTGTCTCCTTCCTGAGCGCTATGACGGCTGCGTGGTCCCATGGTGTTTATACTTGCGTACTATTGTTTGTACAGATGTACCGTCAGGCGTTTGGAAATTGCTCCCAAGGATGAACCAGACTTGTGGAGGTCTACAATTTTTTTTTCTGAGGTCTTGGCTGATTTCTTTTGATTTTACCATGATGTAGAGCAAAGAGGCACTGAGTTTGAAGGTAGGCCTTGAAATTCATCCACAGGTACACCTCCAATTGACTCAAATGATGTCAATTAGCCTATCAGAAGCTTCTAAAGCCATGGAATTTTCCAAGCTGTTTAAAGGCACGGTCAACTTAGTGTATGTAAACTTCTGACCCACTGGAATTGTTGGAAGAGTTACTTCTGTCATGCAGAAAGTAGATGTCCTAACATCTTGCCAAAACTATAGTTTGTTTACATTAAATGTAAGTGGTTGAAAAAGGGGTTTTAATGACTTCAACCTAAGTGTATGTAAACTTCCGACTTCAACTCCCGACTTTTATTGTGACTGTTGATGTATGCCTATTTTTGATCGCCAGACAGTGGGCCTGCTAGTGGTTTTTGATGACTATATTTATAATGAATGTGCTTGAATTGAGAGAGGATAGCTGAGGTAACAGTTACCATATGGTAAGGAAAGAGAAATGTGCACACCTACTGTAGCAGCTCAAAAATGTAATTACATGAATGGGTGAAGGAATGTTGGCCAGAAAAAACTACTTTTGTGGGACCCCAAGAAAACACGAAAAAAATTGAAAAGTAGCTTGTGCAGCTGTTTCATGATAAATGTCTCTTTTGTCTGAAGCAACATGCCAATTTAGGCAGACTCAGTACTTGCAAAAACAATGAAGTATACATTGGTCAAAAGTGTGTGTCAAAAGTGAACTTGTCAACCAGGCGACCTGCTAACTTGTAAAGGCTGTCGCATGCTTGCCAGTCAAAACTGCATATTTTGTGACATATTTGTTCATTCTGGTGTTCGTCAGACTATGATCTCCTCTGCAAAAATGTAAACATTTATTTTGATTTAGCTTAGCTTAATTCTGACTATTTTGAGGAAGTGTTACTGGCTATGTTGTTGCTACGGTGTCTCAAGGGGGACAAACAACAGTAATAGTGCCATTTTTCAATTGAAGGTCTTTAGGAGAATGCCTAGACAAGTTCTGCTAGGGGCAAACCGAACCTAGCAGAGTGGGAGAGAGAAGGAGGCTTAGAAGGAGCCCTGTGAAGACAGAAGGGGAGGGAGGGGAAGTGGAGGGAGTGGCCTGTTGGTGGGTGTGTATGAGTGTGTGTGGTGACTGAGTGAGTGGAGAGGTAGAGTAGAGGACGTCCTGACTACTAGAGTGAGAGCAGAGTGAGAGAGAGAGAGAGAGAAAGAGAGAGAGAGAGACAGACAGACAGACAGACAGGCAGGTAGCGGAGCCAGGGAAATAAGGTAAATGTCACATTCTAGTTCTTCCACTCTCACAGACCTAGTTCTCCTCTCTGAATACCTTTTTTCAGACTTTTTTCTTCCTTCCTTCAAATTCCATCTACTTCTCTTTACACAATTCATCTCTGTTTCTATTGAAGTTTCTCATTGCGCTGAGACCTGGGCCGTCATTTAGATGGTTTCAGAAATCCATATTAAATGGTATACAGGTGTGTGTATTTTTAGTACATTATTGCAACTTTACAAATGGTTATGTATCAGATCTGTCTCCGTGGCCAGGTGTGTGTTGTATGGAGCAGGTGAGGTAGACCAGACTGGGGGCAGAGACGGTGTTTGTTCACTAATCTGATATGATCATAAACCTGTAACAAACTGAGACGAGCAGTTTATGATGACAGGTATAATTGGAAGAAAGATCTGATGTAGTGAGAGGATGGCAGATGGAGAACAATACTGGAAAATAAACTGACATGAAAGGGAGATGGATGGATGGAGGGAGGGAGGGAGGGAGGGAGGGAGGGAGGGAGGGAGGGAGAAACGGAGAAACGGCTTTAACTGGACTTTGAATGATGTGTGGGTAAGTGAAAAACAGGAATCAGGCTTATGGGTGAATTCTCTGTGGGTTGTCTCTTGTCCAGGTTGTGTGTGTGTGTGATGCAGAAAGGATTGCTACTTCATTCCTGCTAATGTATTTCACTCGGCCGAGTGTGTGTGGTTCCTCAGGCTTTGCCATGCAGTCATGGAAAAGGACCCTGTCAGACTTCCCTCAGAGAGCCATGGAGAGGAGAGCCTGACCTCATCGCATTCTGACCTCATCTGCACAATAATGGATTCTGCTTCCATGGAAAATTTAGCCATTCTAACCCAGGTAGCTGCAATAATCTCTGGTTTAGTTGATCTGCCTCTGCTCAGCTCTACACTTGGTGGTGCAGTAATCCGTAGTAGTCGGACTCCGCTCCGTGCCTGTCTGCTCCTCCTCGTTGTTTCTGTGGCTCTAAGGGTTCAAAGAAGTCCAGATGGCCCACGCCTTGGCTGGGGTCAGACCAAAGGACAGTTGCCATTTTTGTGTGTTTCCAGGCCAGAGCTTTCACAATTACAACTCTGACTGACACAAACAGCCTCCTGAACCCGTATGGTGAGGCCACGAGCCACACAGGAGAGAAGCCCAGCTCAGATTCCGAAGCCTAAGAGCTAATGAGGCCCGGGCGCTGGAGTGGGAATGCCTCTGCCTTGGTTCCACTCCGTCAGGTCTGCCTAGGCCAGAGACCAGAGGCCAGTAATGACAGCGTGGGATTGGCAACAGGTCCTGGGATGGGATTATCTGGGGTGTATTCATTAGTCGCAGACCATTGCAAAATGTTTGGTCTGTTGCTAAATGTTTTGCAAAGGAAACCGTTTACCATTTACCATTTGCTAACAAAAGCAAACAGAATAAAACGGAAACAAAACGGGGAGGGATCTACCTGAATTTGTCCAATAGAAAACGGTTTTGCAAAGAACTGCGACTAATGAATACACCCCTGCTCTCTCTTTCTTTCGGTCTCTGTGAGAAGTATGTTCCCTGTGTTGTAGGGGGAGCTGTGAAATGATCACTGTCTGGGTGTCTGTCTCCTGGTCGTGACAGCTAAGGGGAGTGGTAGATGGGAGGAAAGGGGGGGGGGGGTTTCCAGCTCTAACATCATTATCTCCCCTCAGCTCCCTTCCTCAGGGAGAGAGTTTTTTAAAGCAACTTCTCTGGTTCTTCTACATTTCTCTGGATTAGCTATTCAGGTTTGGGGGGATTTATGTCTTTAGCTAAAGTCACAGACTGGTCCTGGCTAGTCAGACACAGGCTAACAAGTGATTAAGCTCTCCTTTTCCCTCCCTCGCTCCCTCGCTCAGGTGTGTTTGTCTGGTACCAGGCTTTGTGTTTGTTCACTCCCTCACCTGACACTCTCTCACCTCCCTCTGATCACAGCCTGATTGGATTGAGTCTATTCACAAGGCTGTGATTTTCTTGACCTCCTCAAGCTTCTGACACCTTTATCAGCCCCAGGATAACACACATTAAGCAAATGTGCCGTGTTTGTGTATCCCAGTTTTGAAGAGTTTAAAGATGGTGGTGGATTTGAATCAAATATGCTCCAGGCCTGTGTCTTGTAATTGACATGTAATTTGTGACATTTTTGTTCATTTTGGTATTTGTCAGACTATGATCTCCCCTGCAAAAATGTAAACATTTTATACAGATTTCTTGATTTAGCTTAGCTTAGTTCTGACTATTTTGGGGAAGTGTTACTGGCTATGTTGTTGCTACGGTGTCTCAAGGGGGACAAACAACAGTAATATTGCCATTTTTCAATTGAAGGTCTTTAGGAGAATGCCTAGACAATGCTCTCTCTCTCTCTCTCTCTGTCTCTCACTCTCTCTCTTTCTCTGTCCCTCTCTCTCTCTGTCTCTCTCTCTCTCTCTCTGTGTGTGCGCTTCATTACATTAGGTAGACATGTATTAGTAGTGGCACTCTGCTGTAATTCTGGCACAAACATGATGAGATTATGTTGTTTCAGGGCAGAGTACTTCTCATGATAGCCGTTTATAGACCAGTGAACCAGACACAGCTCTGGTTTTACTATTCCTGGATGCATTATTCCAAATACCTTATGGTTATAAAGAAATTACTTACTGTGAAGTTATTTATATATTTCTAAATAAGCGTGTGTAGAAAGCCCATAAAACCACCGAATCCTTTTCCACGCAATACCATAGATGCACTTTAGTGGAGAGGTTTGGGGTGCACTGGAGAGAGAGTGTGTTTGTGCGTGTGTGTGTATGTGTTGGCTTCGTGTTTGTACAGCTGCTCCTCCTGTAGAGTATCAAGGTCAGGCAGCAGGGGCCTACAGCAGGGTCAGCCTCCACCTCCCCATTTCCTCTCCATATGCCAAAACGTTGTGCTCTCTATTCTACCGTCGTCCATACAGCTGGGTCATGAACTCTATTGGTGTAGAATCCAGCTTCAAAGTATTATGGAAGTATTATGGTTGGTTGGTTTACCTGCATGGCTCTCAGGGTGTGTTGTGCTGTGTCTCTCCTGGGGTGAGCAGGGACAGGGTGGAGGCAGCCAACAGCTGTCTTGTCATCTCGGGCCCTAGGCAGGGCCTCATCATGGCCTCTCTCTTTGAGGAGCGTTTGACCCACAACACTGTTCTGATTGCCCTAAACAGACAGAACCTGATGGTTCTACTTATCTTCTGAGGGATGGGATGGGTGGGGTTCAGCTCACTGTTGTAGCTGGGCTGGGGCTGACTGACTGACTGTGTTCTATCTACAGTGTATGTCACACTGCCTGTGAGAAGAACTAAAATGCCCTCGTCTCGACTCCATTGTATCTGCATTGATGCAATGATGTATTGAAAAGAACAGAGTGTCTCTGATTTAGTGTGTTGTTTCTGCAGGAGAGCCTTGACGAGCCAGAGAGAATTAAGTCACAGATCCGGGAACTGTGCAGTCACCAGACGCAGCAGGGCAGAGAGCCGCAGAAGACAGGTGAGCAATGTCAAAGACCATCTGAATAAGTGGTTGACTGTTCCTTTCCCCTCAGCCAGTCCATAGGTCCAACACACACACACACACACACACACACACACACACACACACACACACACACACACACACACACACACACACACACACACACACACACACACACAGGCGCACTCAGACACATATAGTTTATTTGCTTCCTGACATTTAAATCTCTGTTCTATATATTGCATGCTTTTATGATCATGCTTGCATTAGCTTAAGGATCAAGTTTGCATAGGCAATTATACTTAAACACAACATTGATTCAAATATTGCCAGTATTTCCAAACTTATACACTCTGATGCAATTTCCTCTGGCCTGCTAGTGAAAGCCAGCCAATAGAGCCATTCTGCTGTAGGGTCGGGGAGTGGAGCTGAGGTGGTTCGTCACATTGGTTTAGATTTTTTTTTATTTTCAGGTTAGAGGCACCACAGTCATGGGACTAACACTCTGGCTTTGGGTGTGTAGTCATTTCATTAACCACTGTTAGCAAACACAGTGAATGCTCTACTTTAGGTGTGCTAACTTCATCCATGACCTTTTGGCTTGTACACCCACTCCCTGCACACAGTGGTCTAAATTAGAATGTTGAAATGAGAATGGCTAGATAAAGGGCTAGAGTGAAATAACGAGGTCTAGGAGAGAGGAATAGCTGAGAGAAGCTTGTAGTAGAATAGGTCTAGGAGAGAGGAATAGCTGAGAGAAGCTTGCAGTAGAACAGGTCTAGGAGAGAGGAATAGCTGAGAGAAGCTTCAGTAGAATAGGTCTAGGAGAGAGGAATAGCTGAGAGAAGCATGCAGTAGAATAGGTCTAAGAGAGAGGAATAGCTGAGAGAAGCTTGTAGTAGAATAGGTCTAGGAGAGAGGAATAGCTGAGAGAAGCTTGCAGTAGAATAGGTCTAGGAGAGAGGAATAGCTGAGAGAAGCTTCAGTAGAATAGGTCTAGGAGAGAGGAATAGCTGAGAGAAGCTTGCAGTAGAATAGGTCTAGGAGAGAGGAATAGCTGAGAGAAGCTTGCAGTAGAATAGGTCTAGGAGAGAGGAATAGCTGAGAGAAGCTTCAGTAGAATAGGTCTAGGAGAGAGGAATAGCTGAGAGAAGCTTCAGTAGAATAGGTCTAGGAGAGAGGAATAGCTGAGAGAAGCTTGCAGTAGAATAGGTCTAGGAGAGAGGAATAGCTGAGAGAAGCTTGCAGTAGAATAGGTCTAGGAGAGAGGAATAGCTGAGAGAAGCTTCAGTAGAATAGGTCTAGGAGAGAGGAATAGCTGAGAGAAGCATGCAGTAGAATAGAGAATTTGTTTACGGCCATACTGATTTGAATGCCTGAATCTAAAGTGAGTAAGTATTTGTTGAACAAATATACTCTCCTCTAATGCGCCTCAGTCTTTTTCTTATCGGGGGGCCAATGTTGTCCTGGACCTGGCTGGGTTTGACCATAATTAAATCATGGGGTGCCATTTGGGACGCACATCAGCCAGTGTCTGGTAGTAATGGGGTTATGAGACGGAACAGGAATATCACCTGTTCAAGGGGGAACCCACAGCCAGTAGTGGTACCTCTGCTATTTAAAGGACATACCAGAACTAGAACAGAATCCTTTCTTGACATGGACCAGAAAAACCCAGCTCTCCTTGCTCTACCCTCGCCCTGCAATTTGTTCCGGGTTGAAGTCAGGGCCAGTAGCCGGCAGCAGCAGAGCTCCACAGAGCAGAGGGATTGAGGGTAGGAGCTGTTAGAAATGGACGCTGATACACAAAGACACAGGAAGTTAGTGGCTGGGAACAGACAGGATAGGGTGGGGTGGGTTTGGCCAGTGGCAAGGGGGGTGAGATTTATTTATTTTTTAACAGAAAGAAAGAGAGGACTAAAATTTGAAGATTAGGAGGGTACTATGGCACACTGGCTGCCACACACACACCTCTCTCTCCCTTTTCACACACACACACACACACACACACACACACACACACACACACACACACACACACACACACACACACTCATGCTTAAATATACAGCAGCATGTCTTGCACACGTATACATGCTCACAGTCAACAGTGTTGGTGACAAGGCTGTGATTTAGGAAATTACCCGTTTGAGAGACGGAGCACATTCCACTGAGCCACTCTGAGTGACAGGGAGCCAGACTCCTCAATGTTGAACTTGACGCTGAAAATAACACTTTTGTTGTTGTTGTTGCTATTTTGTTTTATGTGTTCGTTAAGAAGGGGTAGGGGAGGGTCTCTCTGCATTATGCACTAGTGTGGTTATTTAAAACGATCCTCTCATTATCCAAGAGCAGTAGGGGTTTTCCCAGAAACTCTCACAACAGGGCACAATGACTGGGGCCTTCATTAGATCATGTGGTCTATTTTATAGGGCCTAACCCTAACCCAGTCTATAACTATTTAATCAAGTAATCAAGTGAACCTCATCCTGCCCCTGGCTTTGGGAGGCCTTCAGAGGGACTTGAAAAGGCTGCTGAGGCTGAGGCCGTCTTAGACCAGAATGGTGCTTTCCCTCACTGATTTGGTTTGTAAATGACAGACCTGCACACTTTTTGGGTAGGACACATAGCTAGGGTATGCAGAGATGTTATATCATACAATGATGTGTCTCTTGTAAGGACACCATGATTTTCCACTCTGTGTCTTTATGCAGCATGTCTGTGATCCCTGTACAGCCCACAGAGTTAAAGGCACTGAGCAGTGAGAACCACAGGGTGAGGGGTAGATTTAGAGAGTGAGCGAGAGAGACTGGCTCTAGGATGGGAGTCTGTGGGCACTGCAGTGTTGTTTGGAGTGTGGTTTCCTGATGAGAGGAGGAGGAATTATGCAGGTTGGATACGGACCGGGGGAGGGGAAGTACTTGTCCTAGTCTCTATTTCACCCCCACTTCCCCCTACACTTCCTACTGCTCGGTTACCACCTACTGTTGTGGGGCTTTCTCTCTAATCTCTCACATACACACGCACACCTAGACATCTGGTCCAGGAGTCAGGCCTAGAGGAAATGCCTACATCCCCATTTGTCTCCATGTGTCTCCTCTCGTATCCCCAGTGACGCTCACACGTCTCTCCCTCTGTGCTCTTGGGGATTTGGCATATGCAGAAACCTTTCATATCCATCAGCAGTCCACAAGTTCTCCAGCAACCAACCTCTCACGTGACCACACATTACATATTTTTTATGTTTGGTCAGTGAAACAAAGAAAATGCAAGAACAGAATTGTACAGAGCAGAGTTTTATTTCCATGGTGTTCCTCTGCGCTATACTAGATACAGTTGAAGTCGGAAGTTTACATACTCAACTCCTGTGATTGTTTTATGCCTCTCTTATGTCAATATGCCTTGTCTGTTGCTGTTTAGGTTAGTTCTTATTGTTCTATTTCACTTAACTGGTGCCTCCAGAGATGCAACCTCTCTCATCGTTACCCAACGCCTAGGTTTACCTCCATTGAATTAGATAGATAGATAGATAGATAGATAGATAGATAGATAGATAGATAGATAGATAGATAGATAGATAGATAGATAGATAGATAGATAGATAGATAGATAGATAGATAGATAGATAGACTTTATTGACCCCCGTGGGGAAATTACTTTATCAAGCAGCTACGAAAAACACAGGGCAGGTGCAAAATGACAGAATGAAATACACAAAAGACAGATACACGATACATGATACATAGTGCGGCAGTATGAAAAAGTATAAAAATACACAAAGTCTGGAGTGCAAAAATCCATAGAAACTCATTGCATAGTATGACTGAATATGTACACTATACATTGTTATAGTGTTAGGTGAATTCACATCCTACCATATCCTTGTCTGTACATTATGCCCTCTGCCGCACCCAAAAATCTGCTCCTTTTATTCTCTGTACCCAACGCACTAGACGACCAGTTCTTAAAGCCTTTAGCCGTACCCTTATCCTACTCCTCCTCTGTTCCTCTGGTGATGTAGAGGTAAACCCAGGTCTTGTAGCCCCCAGTACTACACATATTCCCCAGGCGCTCTCATCTGTTGACTTCTGTAACTGTAAAAGCCTTGGTTTCATGCATGTTAACATCAGAAGCCTCCTCCCTAAGTTTGATTTATTCACTGCTTTAGCAGACTCCGCCAACCCTGATGTCCTAGCCGTGTCTGAATCCTGGCTTAGGAAGGCCACCAAAAATTCTGAAATTTCCTGGACACCATATGTGAATTGATTGCCCGCCATCTATCTTCAGAGTTCGTACTGTTAGGTGACCTAAACTGGGATATGCTTAACACCCCGGCCGTCCTACAATCTAAGGTAGATGCCCTCAATCTCACACAAATTATCAAGGAACCTACCAGGTACAACCATAAATCCATAAACATGGGCACCCTAATAGATATCATCCTGACTAACTTGCCCTCCAAATACACCTCTGCTGTCTTCAACCAGGATCTCAGCGATCACTGCCTCATTGCCTGCGTCCGTAATGGGTCCGCGGTCAAACGACCACCCCTTATCACTGTCAAACGCTCCCTAAAACACTTCAGCGAGCAGGCCTTTCTAATCGATCTGACCCGGGTATCCTGGAAGGATATTGACCTCATCCCGTCATTAGAGGATGCCTGGTTGTTCTTTAAAAGTGCTTTCCTCACCATCTTAAATAAGCATTCCCCATTCAAAGAAATGTAGAACTAAGAACAGATATAGCCCTTGGTTCACTCCAGACTTGACTGCCCTTGACCAGCACAAAAACATCCTGTGGCGTACTGCATTAGCATCGAATAGCCCCCACGATATACAACTTTTCAGGGAAGTCAGGAACCAAAATACACAGTCAGTTAGAAAAGCAAAGGCTGGCTTTTTCAAACAGAAATTTGCATCCTGTAGCACTAATTCCAAAAGGTTCTGGGACACTGTAAAGTCCATGGAGAATAGGAAACACTGTCACCACCGTTAAATCTACGATAATCGAGAATTTCAATAAGCATTTTGCTATGGCTGGCCATGCTTTCCACATGGCTGGCCATGCTTTCCACATGGCTACCCCTACCCCGGCCAACAGCTCTACACCCCCCGCAGCAACTTGCCCAAGCCCCCCCCCACTTCTCAAATCCAGATAGCTGATGTTCTGAAAGAGCTGCAAAATCTGGACCCCTACAAATCTGCTGGGCTAGACAATCTGGACCCTTTCTTTCTGTTCAAACTCTCTTTTGTAGCGTCTGAGATCCCTAGAGATTGGAAAGCTGCCGCGATCATCCCCCTCTTCAAAGGGGGAGACACTCTAGACCGAAACTGTTTCAGACCTATATCCAAGCCAAGTTAACAAACATCACCGACCATTTTGAATCCCACCGTACCTTCTCCGCTATGCAATCTGGTTTCCGAGCTGGTCATGGGTGCACCTCAGCCACGCTCAAGGTCCTAAACGTTATCATAACCGCCATCGATAAAAGACAGTACTGTGCAGCCGTCTTCATCGACCTGGCCAAGGCTTTCGACTCTGTCAATCACCGCATTCTTATCGGCAGACGCTATAGCCTTGGTTTCTCAAATGACTGCCTCGTTGTCCGGACCTCTGGAAGTCTCTATGGGGGTGCCACAGGGTTCAATTCTTGGGCCGACCCTATTCTCTGTATATATCAATGATGTCGCTCTTGCTGCTAGTGACTCTCTGCTCCACCTCTACGCAGATGACACCATTCTGTATACATCTGGCCCTTCTTTGGACACTGTGTTAACAAACCTCCAAACGAGTTTCAATGCCATACAACACTCCTTCCATGGCCTCCAACTGCTCTTAAATGCTAGTAAAACTGAATGCATCCTCTTCAATCAAAAGCTGCCCGCACCCGCCACGCCGGACTATCATCACTACTCTCGGTGGGTCTGACTTAGAATATGTGGACACTTACAAATACCTAGGTGTCTGGTTAGACTGTAAACTCTCCTTCCAGACTCACATTAAGCATCTCCAATCCAAAATTACATCTAGAATTGGCTTCCTATTTCGCAACAAAGCCTCATTCACTCATGCTGCCAAACATGCCCTCGTAAAACTTTGGCGATGTCATTTACAAAATAGCCTCCAACACTCTACTCAGCAAATTGGATGTAGTCTATCACAGTGCCATCCGTTTTGTTACCAAAGCTCCATATAGTACCCACCACTGCGACCTGTAAGCTCTCGTTGGCTGGCCCTCACTACTTATTAGTCGCCAAACCCTCTGGCTCTTTGCTAGGTAAATCCCTGCCTTATCTCAGCTCGCTGGTCACCATAGCAACACCAGGTATATTTCACTGGTCATCCCCAAAGCCAACACCTCGTTTGGCTGCCATTCCTTCCAGTTCTCTGCTGCCAATGACTAGAACGAATTGCTGGAGACTTCCATCTCCCTCACTAACTTTAAGCATCAGCTGTCAGAGCAGCTTACAGATCACTGCTCCTCTACACAGCCCATCTGTAAATAGCCCACCCTACTACCTCATCCCCATATTGTTATTTTTGCTAATTTGCACCCCAGTATCTCTATTTGCACATCATCCTCTGCATATCTATCACTCCAGTGTTAATGCTAATTTGTAATTATTTCGCCACTATGGCTTATTTATTGCCTTACCTTCCTAATCTTACTACATTTTTTATACACTGTATTTTTTTATACACATAGATCTTCTATTGTGTTATTGACTGTACGTTTGTTTATCCCATGTGTAACTCTGTTGTTGTTTTTGTCGCACTGCTTTGCTTTATCTTGGCCAGTCAAAGTTGTAAATGAGAACTTGTTCTCAACTGACCTACCTGGTTAAATAAAGGTGAAATAAAGATTAAAAGATTAAAACTCATTTTTCAACCACTCCACAGATTTCATGTTAACAAACTATTGTTTTGGCAAGTCGGTTATGACATCTACTTTGTGCATAACACAAGTAATTCTTCCAACAATTGTTTACAGACAGATTATTTCACTTATAATTCACTATATCACATTTCCAGTGGGTCAGAAGTTTACATACACTAAGTTGACTGTGCCTTTAAACAGCTTGGAAAATTCCAGAAAATGATGGCATGGCTTTAGAAGCTTCTGATAGGCTAATTGACATCATTTGCAATTGGAGGTGTACCTGTGGATGAATTTCAAGGCCTACCTTCAAACTCAGTGCCTCTTTGCTCTACATCATGGGGAAATCAGCCAAGACCTCAGGAAAAAAAATGGTAGACCTCCACAAGTCTGGTTCATCCTTGGGAGCAATTTCTAAACGCCTGAAGGTACCACGTTCATCTGTACAAACAATAGTACGCAAGTATAAACACCATGGGACCACGCAGCTGTCATACCGCTCAGGAAGGACACTCGTTCTGTCTCCTAGAGATGAACGTACTTTGGTGCGAAAAGTGAAAATCTATCCCAGAACAACAGCAAAGGACCTTGTGAAGATGCTGGAGTAAACAAGCACAAAAGTATCTATATCCACAGTAAAACGAGTCCTATATCGACATAACTTGAAAGGCCGCTCAGCAAGGAAGAAGCCACTGCTCCAAAACCGCCATATAAAAGCCAGACTACTGTTTGCAACTGCACATAGGGACAAAGATCGTACTTGTCCTCTGGTCTGATGAAACAAAAATAGAACTGTTTGGCCATAATGACCACCGTTATGTTTGGAGGAAAAAGGGGGAGGCTTGCAAGCCGAAGAACACCATCTCAACCGTGGAGCATGGGGGTGGTAGCATCATGTTGTGGGGGTGCATTGCTGCAGGAGGGACTGGTGCACTTCACAAAATAGATGGTATCATGAGGAAGCAAAATTATGTGGATATATTGAAGCAACATCTCAAGACATCAGTCAGGAAGTTAAAGCTTGGTCGCAAATGGGCAATGACCCCAAGCATACTTCCAAAGTTGTGCCCAAATGGCTTAAGGACAACAAAGTCAAGGTATTTGAGTTGCAATCACAAAGCCCTGACCTCATTCCTATAGACAATTTGTGGGCAGAACTGAAAAAGCATGTGCGAGCAAGGAGGCCTACAAACCTGACTCAGTTACACCAGTTCTGTTAGGAGGAATGGGCCAAAATTCACCCAACTTATTGTGGAAAGCTTGTGGAAGGCTACCTGAAACATTTTACCCAAGTTAAACACTTTAAAGGCAATGCTACCAAATACTTATTGAGTGTATGTAAACTTCTGACCCACTGGGAATGTGATGAAAGAAATACAAGCTGAAATAAATCATTCTCTCTACTATTATCTGACATTTCACATTCTTAAAATAAAGTGGTGATCCTAACTGACCTAAAACAGGGAATTTTTACTAGGATTAAATGTCAGCAATTGTGAAAAACTGAGTTTAAATGTATTTGGCTAAGGTGTATGTAAACTTCCGACTTCAACTGTATAATCATGGCTATGTTCCACTGTGTTCCACTCACTGTATTGTGGTGGTTGTGTTCCGTAGGCCCCAATTCCGGCATGGTTCTGGTTCTGGATCCACTGGTGAGGGAGGAGGTCTTGGGGCCTCTGCTGACCCGCCCAAAGATCTTGGACCCTGTGACATCATCAGAGTCGGACGTGGTCCTGTCGCACCACCAGTGCTCTAACTTTGCAGCCTCGGACCGCAGCCTGGCCTCCAGGCCCCGCCTGGACTCTGGAGCCTCAGAGAAGAGCCTGGGTCTGGGCTCAGCCTTCAGGACCAGGGTAGACTCGGGAGCATCAGATAAGAGCCTGGGTCTGGGCTCAGCCTTCAGGACCAGGGTGGACTCGGGAGCGTCAGAAAAGAGCCTGGGTCTGGGTTCGGCCTTCAGGACCAGGGTGGACTCAGGAGCATCAGACAGAAGCCAGTGTTCAGCCCACAAAGGCAGACTGGACTCTGGGGCCTCCGAGTCCTGCTTCAGACTGAGACTGGATTCTGGCGCGTCAGACTCCAGCGTGGGACCGCCAGCCCCTCTGGTGTCTGAGACCTCTGACAGCGCAGGGCTGCTGTCACGGAAACGGCTGGACTCGGGGATGTCTGACCTTAGCGTGGGTGTGTCTTCTGTGGGGCGGGGCCGAGTGGAGGAGCCAGAGGTGACCATAAGTAGTTCCTCTTCCAGCACAGACTCAGAGGCTGAGAGCATCAACCACCATTCATCCCAACCCCGCCAAGACCGCTCCACTACCAACCGTGATCAGCCTGATGCGGCCATCCTATCCAGGAACGCCTCAGGCTCCCACAGTGAGTTGCTCAATGGCAGTTCCAAGGGAAGAGGAGACATCCAGGAACAGAAGGTACAGTCTTGTTTAATCTTCCTGGGTGATGCTTGCTGGTATATTTTGCTGTATCTCTAGGTAGAATTTAAGAATATGTAGGTTATCACACCGCTAGAGGGGGATGTTGAGCAATGATGATGAGGCTACAATGTTCCCTCACTCTCCTAGTGTCCCTCTACTGCACCTCTCTGATTGAGGGGTTGGGTTAAATGCGGAAGACACATTTCAGTTGAATGCATTCAGTTGTGTAACTGACTAGGTTTCCCGTTTCCCTTCTCTTTCCCTCCATCCCTCCCTCTATTTTGAAACACCAGTTCTCAGCGCCTTCGTCATGTTTAAATGTCAGCAATTGTGAAAAACCTGGCAGCTATAAACATCTCATCTTTCTCTGTATGTCTTTAATGGTTTTGTTAAACTATGGTTAATTGGTTACACAAATAAACTCAGCACATCAGAGCAGGGTCCAAGTCCTTTGTTGTGCTCAGCTGGTTCTGGTTCCCCTCAGATCTCTGTCTCCCTCACCTGCTGTCAGAGGGAGAGCTGCTGGGGCTGGCTGGCAACAGCCAAACACACAGGCAGGAGAATGCTGAAGCATTCTTAGTCTCTATATTGCTTGCTCAACGCCCTAATTGAGAGACTTAGGTCACCATGACACCACGTCGTCACCCATATCGGGAGTGTTTACCCAACGCAGGCTACAGGCTCTTGTATAGAGGCCTGCAATATAATATGCTTGTTCTGTGTGTTTACATTACGCTGTGGAGGTTCAGGTACATCGTGGCCCCATGGCCTCTTGATCAGCCAAAAAAAGAACAGAGACACAAACTTGACTCCGTTACATAATGCAAACACTACCCTAGTCACCGCTCTGAACACTGTTACTTAATGCAAACACTACCCTAGTCACCACTCTGAACACTGTTACTTAATGCAAACACTACCCTAGTCACCGCTCTAACCACAGTTACTTAATGCAAACACTACCCTAGTCACCGCTCTAACCACTGTTACTTAATGCAAACACTACCCTAGTCACCGCTCTAACCACTGTTACTTAATGCAAACACTACCCTAGTCACCGCTCTAAACACTGTTACGTAATGCAAACACTACCCTAGTCACCGCTCTAAACACTGTTACGTAATGCAAACACTACCCTAGTCACCGCTCTAAACACTGTTACGTAATGCAAACACTACCCTAGTCACCGCTCTAAACACTGTTACGTAATGCAAACACTACCCTAGTCACCGCTCTAAACACTGTTACGTAATGCAAACACTACCCTAGTCACCGCTCTAAACACTGTTACTTATAATGCAAACTGTCAGGCTCTGGGAAGCCTCTAGTTTTCTATGGTCAGAGCCTGACAGGTCTAGTATATATGTTTCTATGTTAGTTTTGTGTTGGTCCCCAATTAAAATAAAAAATAATAATAAAAGAAATTTCCCCCTCTAGGATCAATAAAGTAAATATCTATCTATTAGAGGCAGCTGCTTCGCATTGGTTCTAATTGGGGGCCATATTTAAGTAATGTGTTTTTCTGTCTTGGTGTGGATCATTGTTTGAAAGTAGGTGAAGGAAACCCGCCGTGTCACGGTTGCGTTGTTGTTTTCAAGTTCGGTGTTAATAAATCATGTCAAACTATATCAGCGCTGCGTGTTGGTCTGCCACTCCTTCCATTCGTGACACAAAAACTACCCTAGTCACCGCACTAAACACTGTTACATAATGCAAACACTACCCTCGTCATCGCTCTAAACACGGTTACATAATGCAAGACCTACCCTAGTCACCGCTCTAAACACTGTTACGTAATGCAAACACTACCCTATTCACCTGTATGTGTGTTCAAGTGGATGTCACCATGACCTGTCTGATCCTCCGGTGCCTTGCCATCCCATGGATCGACACTATTGCCCTGTGATGCTTTACTGTATTTTATTTTAATCTCTCTTATCTCTCTCTCTCATTTCAGGTCAGAGATACTTTATTCACTACTCTCAGCAAAGCTAAGGGTGCAGGTGAGCGTGTTTACAGATACAAACCTTTTCTAAGTGTGTGCACAGTGTATTCATACCCCTTGACTTAATTGACAATTTGTTTTTACATCCTGAATTCAAAATGGATTAAATAGTTTTTCTGTCAACCATCTACACACAATACCCCATAATGACGAAGTGAAAACATGTTTTTAGAAATATAGTACCAGTCAAAGGTTTGGACAAACCTACTCTTTCCAGGGTTTTTCTTTATTTGTACTATTTTCTAATAATAGTGAAGACATCAAAACCATGAAATAACACATAATATATTTTATATTTGAGATTCTTAAAAGTAGCCACCCTTTGCCTTGATGACAGCTTTGCACACTCTTGGCATTCTCTCAACCAGCTTCATGAGGTAGTCACCTGGAATGCATTTCAATTAACAGGTGTGCTTTGTTCGAAGTTAATTTGTGGAATTTCTTTCCTTCTTAATGCGTTTGAGCCAATCAGTTGTGTGGTGACAAGGTAGGGTTAGTATACAGAAGATAGCCCTATTTGGTAAAAGACCCAAGTCCATATTATGGCAAGAACAGCTCAAATGAGCAAAGAGAAACGACAGTCCATCATTACTTTAAGACATGAAGGTCAGTCAATCCGGAAAATTTCTTCAAGTGCAGCCTCAAAAAACATCAAGCGCTATGATGAAACTGGCTCTCATGAGGACCGCCACAGGGAAGGAAGACCCAGAGTTACTGCAGAGGATACGTTCATTAGAGTTACCAGCCTCAGAAATCAGTAATTTACTGAACCTCAGATTGCAGCCCAAATTAATGCTTCACAGAGTTCTGTCATTCTCATTGAAAGCAAGTCTAAGAAGAGGTAGATGTGTTCTATGTGCGCTATTTCTATGCTTCCCGTTCTTACGTTTTGTTTTTATGTCTTTTATAATTTAGTTTTTTGTACACCAGCTTCAATCAGCTGAAAATACAATATTTTTGGTTATAGAAAATATATTTCACAGTGGTTTAGATGGTACAATGATTCTCTACACTATACTTGCTTTTTTTGTCACATAAACTGAAATTAAGCTAACTATTAGAATTTTATCCACCAGTAAATGGCAGAGCGATTTCCGCGTAGTGCGTCTTTAAAATATTTTTGAGATCACCACCTTTATGTGATTAAGTTGTTTATTTTTTCAAGCCTAAATGGTCAACAATGTTTTTTGTGTGTGTACTCCTATCATTTATTGGACTGTACGTTGTGTTGCAGTAAAAGTGGTGTCCTTTCTACTTTTAGGTTTAGAGTATTGTTTGTATATGGGTGAGAAAAACAATCAATTTAATCCATTTTGAATTCAGTTTGTAACAAAACTAAATTTGGAGTAAATATGAAATACTTTCTGAAGGCACTATAGATGTAATAACCTGACATTAAAGTGGGAGCCAGACCGGATGTCTGCCTCATTACTTGTGCTTTATTGTTAAACTCCTATCAAGACATCCTGCTCCCTAAGTCCTATCGTTGAATGGCTTCCATTTGAAGGAGCCTTGCATGGCCAGCATGGTCGTATAGGGCCTGTCATAGGCGGCAGGTAGCCTAGCGGTTAGAGCGTTGGGCCAGTAACCGAAAGGTCGCTGGTTTGAATACCCGAGTCGACAAGGTGAAAAAAACCTGTGGATGTGTCCTTGAGCAAGGCACTTAACCCTCTGTCTGTGTGTGTGTGTGTGTGTGTGTGTGTGTGTGTGTGTGTGCGCACGTTTGTCTTTTTAACTTTCTGTCAAATGTAAACACTGGTCTGGTTCTGCAAATGTTTTGCCTCCATAAGGGAGACGTCGGATTGTACCTTTATCCTCCAATGTCCTTATTTTTTAGTCTTTCGCTCCCTAGCGCTAGGCCCTTATTTATAATCTCCTCTCTGTGGCCTCAGGCTCCTAAATGTTTGTGATTATCAAGCACACTAAATCGAGATTATTAAGCGGGAGGGAACTGCTTCCCTAAATGAGTGTGGAGCCTTTCCCTTTATGTGGTGAGAGATTTAGGATGAGGAGACAAAGGCAGTGAGTGTGCTGTTTTGGGGATTTTAATCAAATTGCCCTGCTGAAGACTTTGACATTTTTCCAGTCTTTGTGTGTCAGCTGTACCGGTAATTTAACTACTGAGTTTGTATTACTTTACTGTGTCTGTGTTCCTCTGTTCTTTGCTACTGTGTGTAAATAATTTCCACTAATGTTTTGTCTGGGTTTTGCAGTGCCTGAGAAGAAGGAGCCGGTTGTCTTGGCCCCGTTTGGCCGGGCTAACTCTGTGCGGGACCGTATGCGTAAGTTTACAGAGCCCAGCCCCAATCCCGGTGTCCCGTTTCTGAAGAGGGGCTCTCAGTCTCTGAGGAACGGGACAGCCCCCAGTGTCCGAGTCCTAGGCAGAGCCACCGAGCTGAGTGAGGGGCCAGCAGCAGGGCCAGCCAACCAGACAGCAGGGACTACAGCAGTATCCATCAGCACCTCTACAGACAGGCACGGAAGACCCCATACAGGGGGCGTGGCCACCAAAGATCTGCAAACCGTTGCTCAATCCATGAGCACTGTAGGCGGGGCAAAGCAGCCAGCTGAAAAGCTGCAGCACTCCTCAGGCATCTCAAAGGAAGACAAGACCCAAGGGAGCCAGGGAGAGGCAGACCCCGACATGAAGACCTTCCTAACTATCGAGATCAAAGATGGACACACCATCACCACCTCCTCCTCCTCCTCTTCCTCTAGAGGCAACCTGGCCTCCATGACCCCCATGGACCCACGCATCACCACCAACGCCATGGGACAGAGAGAAGGTAGGAGCACTGCCTAATGGATGCTAGATAGACTTCTGGTTCCAGATTCTTTATCTTTACAGACCATATATTTTGATAGATTTGTGTTAAATCCAAAAACAGAAGTTGATATTTGAAATGATCCGTTACCAGTGGTACCAGGCAGACTGAGTGCCTTGAGCCTACATCAGTCATAGACTAGCCTTTAAATCTTTTTCTCCCTTTCAAATCTTAGAATAGATCAGCAAACATTACCAGTGGAGCATACTGGGCCAATTTCCAGCCCAGTGTTCTGCAGCAGATCATAGGCACTGTGTCATTTTGTGGAGGCAGACTCTGTAGATACTGTATGTTTCCTGTTCTGTCCCAGCTCCCCCTCTACATGCTAATTTCAGCCTAGAGATCCCACTGGAATCCCTGTTGCCATGGGCCACCAGAGATGCCACATGGACATGGGTCAGTCCATAGAAATAGAATGCATTTGTATGAGTAAGTCAGCAGGGCTGAACCCCAGGCTGAGAACAGGCCAGGGCCAGTTTAGGGCCAGGGAGCGTGTGTGTGTGTGTGTGTGTGGGGGAGCAGGGGTCTGCTGTGGACATGAGCAGCATTGTCTCTGTGATGGGCAGACATGCTGTGTGGAGGTGGAGGGGTGATTGAGGGTGGAATGGGATCAAGGACACACAACAATGGGCAGTTATTGAGTAAACCATATGGTCTAAAAGCACAATACGCTTTCTGTTGCATTCCTGCAGAGTTGGCGACATCCACAACAGACTATGGTCTGTGTACCATTCTGTAAATGCCATACAAACACTCACACTCTACACTAGTACCCAGGCATACGTTATCAACACAAACATTGAAAAGTGGCTCACCTTTTAGCCAGGTTCATTTCTATGGCAACAAATCCTTCAGAACTAACCTGCTCCGGGGCAGGCTAACTCCACTTACTCTGAATGAAATGACTGAGCCGTGAGTTGAGGACCAATGAAATCGGATTCCCTCCCTCTTGCAAAGATCCCTTCAGGAAGACGACTGAATAAATCTTTTATTTTAAATGTTTAAACTATCACATTACACATTTAGTCAACTTCACACAATGTAGCACTTTCGTATGACTTAATAAAGATATATATTTTGATAGGAGTGGGGAAAAAGGTGCTTGTGCATTGATAAGCATACCAAAGACGGTATTAACAATAAAGTTCTAAAATAATTAAATAAGGACTGCACTTCCAAAAGCCTATTTCACACCACTTTTCTATCATTTTGTTTTCGGCACAAATGAAAATATGACTAGCCCATGGATTGATGTTTCAGCATTATCTCAGTTAAGATTTTCGGCGTTCAACCATCTGCGACATGCACGCGAAATTACAAGCCTGTTAGTGTTAGCAATAGTCACCTTCGTAATACGTACAGTATAAAGTCTGAGCTTGAATGTGAAGCTAACCGAAGCTGGTTAGCTGTAGAAAACCCTCAGTAGATCTAGATAGATAGATAGGTACTTTATTGATCCCCCGGGGGGGAAATTTCATGGTCTAGCTTTCTTAGTAGGATACCCCTCTGGACACCTACTTGTATGTGTCTATACATTCAGTGTGTTACTGTTCTTCTTTCTCTGTATGTTAGTGTTTTGGTGTGTCTCAGAAGCGGCCTGGTCACAGCTGCTGTGGAGATCAGTCCAAACAACCAGTCTTGTGCTCCAGCACTTTTCAGCCACCAGGACCTCCAACCCAAACAGTTTACTTAAGACCCTGCCTGGAGCAGGGCTATTACAGACCCCCCCCACCTCATCTCCTTCCTCCTTTTTTGGAAGCTCCCTGCCACTGACAGAAGACCGGCTTGGAGAATGTCTTGTGTTCACCCAGCAGCTCCTAACAACAGTCCTGAGTGTACAGTACAGAACACTGGAACATATCAAACAGGCACTTCTGTTTTATAGCTTTGGTTAAACTGACATAGCTGCTTTCTTATGTAGAGATTTTTCTGCTATTGAAATCCTTGGGCAGGCCGCCTAAGAGTTTTTTGGGAAGCCTAAGTCCAAACAGAGTAAAAATATGGACAGTGCATTCTGAAAATATTCAGACCCCTTGACTTTTTCCACGTTTTGTTACGTTACAGACTTATTCTAAAATTGATTAAATTAATTGTTTTTCTCATTAATCTACACACAATACCCCATAATGACAAAGTGGGGGAAAAAAGGGGTTTTAGAAATGTTTGCTAAATAAAAACCAGAAATACCTTATTTAGAGAAGTATTCAGACCCTTTGCTATGAGACTCGAAATTGAGCTCAGGTGCATCCTGTTTCCATTCATCATCCTTGAGATGTTTCTACAACTTGATTGGAGTCCACCTGTGGTAAATTCAATTGATTAGACATGATTTGGAAAGGCACACACCTGTCTATATAAGGTCCCATAGTTGACAGTGCATGTCAGAGCAAAAACCAAGCCATGAGGTCGAAGGAATTGTTCGTACAGTCCGTACAGTATTGTGTCGAGGCACAGATCTGGGGAAGGGTACCCAAAAATGTCTGCATCATTGAAGATCCCCAATAACATAGTGGCCTCCAATTTGGAACCACCAATACTCTTACTAGAGCTGGCTGCCCGGCCAAACTGAGCAATCGGTGAGAAGGGCCTTGTTCAGAGAGGTGACCAAGAACCCGATGGCCACTGACAGAGCTCCAGAGTTCCTCTGTGGAGATGGGAGAACCTTCCGGAAGGACAACCATCTCTGTAGCACTCTACCAAACAGGCCTTTATTATAGAGTGGCCACACGGGAGCCACTCCTCAGTAAAAGGCTCATGACAGCCCGCTTGGAGTTTGCAGACCATGAGAAACAAGATTCTCTGGTATGTTGAAACCAATATTGAACGCTTTGGCCTGAACGTCTGGAGGAAACCTGGCACCATCCCTACGGTGAAGCATGGTGGTGGCAGTATCATGCTGTGGGGATGTTTTTCAGCGGCAGGGACTGGGAGACTAGTCAGAATCAAGGGAAAGATGAACATAGCAAAGTACAGAGAGAGATCCTTGATGAAAACCTGCTCTAGAGTGCTCAGACTGGGGCGAAGGTTCACCTTCCAACAGGACAAGGACCCTAAGCTCACAGCCAAGATAAAGCAGGAGTGGCTTCGGGACAAGTCTCTGAATGTCCTTGAGTGGCACGGACTTGAACCCGATCGAACATCTCTGGTGAGACCTGAAAATAGCTGTGCAGCGACGTTCCCCATCCAACCTGACAGAGCTTGAGAGGATCTGTAGAGAATAATGGGAAAAACTCCCCAAATACAGGTGTGCCAAGCTTGTAGCATCATACCCAAGAATACTTGAGGCTGTAATCGCTGCCAAAGGGGCTTCAACAAAGTACTGAGTAAAGGGTCTGAATACTTATGTAAATGTGATATTTAAGTTTTTTTATATTTGCAAACGTTTCTCAAAACCTGTTTTTGCTTTGTCGTTATGGGGTATTGTGTGTAGATTGGTAAGGAGAGAAAAAAATAATAATTTAATAAATTTTAGAAAAAGTCAAGGAGTCTGAATACTTTCTGAATGCACTGTATATACATTTTTGGGAAATACATTTTCAGTATAGAAAAATGCTTAATGAATTTATCTATATATTGTTTAATAATATAATCTTTGAGAACTAACAATCACCAAAATAAAAGCTAGACAGTCAGGGTGAATTGAAAATTCCAAAAACAATGAATTTAGCAGTATTGATTTTATAATGTCAAAATGCATAGAATTGCAGGAAATTAGCTTTAAAATGGCAACATTTTCTCTCTGCGCCATGTAGAAATGCAGGAAATGTGCTAAATATTAAATAATTTCTCTAAACTGCCAAGGTGGGGGCCTCTAAAATGTTCTCTGAAATCCAGTGGCACCGACTGGCTGATGGTGCCCATTGCCACGGCCCCTGCCACGCCAACCACCTAAGCCCCTTTTTGATCCAGAAAAAACCCTATTATGATGGTCCCCAGCTTACTGTGTGTGTGTGAGTGCACAGGTCACATGCAATTATATGTGTGCAAAAAAAAAAGATGGGACATGAGTGTTTATATTAGCAGTGTGTGACTCACTCATTAGATATGAGACCTCCCTCACTCATGAATCACTCACTAACATCCTTTATGACACCATTTCAAGTTTTATTAGTTGTATGTACAGGAAATACGTGGTATACACTGTCCAACTAAATGCTTACTTGCAAGTTCATTCTCGACAATGCAACAACAATAAGAAATTACACAAGATAAGAATACGAACATAAAGTAAATGGCTCAGTAGAATATATATATTTTTTTGTATAATACATGAAGGCACCATGACGGCTTATGTAAGTGAGTGATGGTCCCCTCAAGGACACTCATGTACAATGTACAAAAACATGTAACTATTTATGGTTAAACACTGGTGGTGTGCTGTGACATTGTTTTTATTTTTAGGTTTTGACTCTTGAGCTCCATGTAAGTCTCTCAATGTATGTCTCTCTCTCTCCCTGGCAGATTTAACCATGGGTCTGAGAGCGACCCCCTTCAAGATCTCCTCCTCCAGCCTCACTTCCGGATCCTCCTTCAAGGTACTGTAACACTCCACTCCTCCTGTCCTGTCAGAAACGCAGGGTTAAAGACGCACTCCAGCTATTTTTATACTTTGAAAAACACTATTCCAAGTATAAAACACTTACGTTTTTGCTAGTTTTTTTTTAGACACAGCTGCAAACTTCAAGGAATAGGGCATTCAAGGAGTTGGTCTGATGTCATTGCCCCCCCCTGCTTGAGGAGCATAGAGAACAAAACAGTAAAGGCCTCAAATGACTGTAACACGTGTCAAACCTGAGTTTTGCATGTCATGCTTTTTAAAAAGCCTCAAATGACTGTAACACGTGTCAAACCTGAGTTCTGCATGTCATCCTTTTAAAAGCTCTCAATACATGTTGAACAGGTGAGAGTGAGACTTGGTGTTTATCAAACAAAGAGTGTGTAGCTGGTCACATCTTTCCTTGTAGGGTATGATAAACAGACAGACAGAGAGGGAGGTGCACTGGGCACTTCATTCTCTCTATGCCCCATCCCATCCCTCCTGAGATGTATCACTGTACTGCTTCCTAAATCACACCAGTCTGCCACCTCCCTACACTCCATCCCACCTCCCTACGCTCCGTGCCATCTCCCTACAGTTTATGCCACCTCCCTACTGTCTATGCCGCCTCCCTACAGTCTATGCCACCTCCCTACAGTCTATGCCACCTCCCTACAGTCTATGCCACCTCCCTACAGTCTATGCCACCTCCCTACTGTCTATGCCACCTCCCTACAGTCAATGCCAACTCCCTACAGTCTTTCCACCGCCCTACACGCCATCCCACCTCCCTACGCTCCGTGCCATCTCCCTACAGTCTATGCCGCCTCCCTACAGTCTATGCCACCTCCCTACAGTCTATGCCACCTCCCTACTGTCTATGCCACCTCCCTACAGTCTAGGCCAACTCCCTACAGTCAATGCCAACTCCCTACAGTCTTTCCACCGCCCTACATGCCATCCCACCTCCCTACGCTCCGTGCCATCTTCCTACAGTCTATGCCACCTCCCTACAGTCTATGCCACCTCCCTACAGTCCCATGCCACCTCCCTACAGTCCCATGCCATCTCCCTACAGTCTATGCCATCTCCCTACAGTCTATGCCACCTCCCTACAGTCTATGCCACCTCCCTACTGTCTATGCCACCTCCCTACTGTCTATGCCACCTCCCTACAGTCAATGCCAACTCCCTACAGTCTTTCCACCGCCCTACACGCCATCCCACCTCCCTACGCTCCGTGCCATCTTCCTACAGTCTATGCCACCTCCCTACAGTCTATGCCACCTCCCTACAGTCTATGCCACCTCCCTACAGTCTATGCCACCTCCCTACAGTCTATGCCATCTCCCTACAGTCTATGCCATCTCCCTACAGTCCCATGCCATCTCCCTACAGTCCCATGCCATCTCCCTACAGTCTATGCCATCTCCCTACAGTCTATGCCACCTCCCTACAGTCTATGCCACCTCCCTACAGTCTATGCCGCCTCCCTACAGTCTATGCCACCTCCCTACAGTCTATGCCACCTCCCTACTGTCTATGCCACCTCCCTACAGTCTAGGCCAACTCGCTACAGTCAATGCCAACTCCCTACAGTCTTTCCACCGCCCTACACGCCATCCCACCTCCCTATGCTCCGTGCCATCTCCCTACAGTCTATGCCGCCTCCCTACAGTCTATGCCACCTCCCTACAGTCTATGCCACCTCCCTACAGTCTAGGCCAACTCCCTACAGTCAATGCCACCTCCCTACAGTCCCATGCCACCTCCCTACAGTCCCATGCCATCTCCCTACAGTCTATGCCATCTCCCTACAGTCTATGCCACCTCCCTACAGTCTATGCCACCTCCCTACTGTCTATGCCACCTCCCTACTGTCTATGCCACCTCCCTACAGTCAATGCCAACTCCCTACAGTCTTTCCACCGCCCTACACGCCATCCCACCTCCCTACGCTCCGTGCCATCTTCCTACAGTCTATGCCACCTCCCTACAGTCTATGCCACCTCCCTACAGTCTATGCCACCTCCCTACAGTCTATGCCACCTCCCTACAGTCTATGCCATCTCCCTACAGTCTATGCCATCTCCCTACAGTCCCATGCCATCTCCCTACAGTCCCATGCCATCTCCCTACAGTCTATGCCATCTCCCTACAGTCTATGCCACCTCCCTACAGTCTATGCCACCTCCCTACAGTCTATGCCGCCTCCCTACAGTCTATGCCACCTCCCTACAGTCTATGCCACCTCCCTACTGTCTATGCCACCTCCCTACAGTCTAGGCCAACTCGCTACAGTCAATGCCAACTCCCTACAGTCTTTCCACCGCCCTACACGCCATCCCACCTCCCTATGCTCCGTGCCATCTCCCTACAGTCTATGCCGCCTCCCTACAGTCTATGCCACCTCCCTACAGTCTATGCCACCTCCCTACAGTCTAGGCCAACTCCCTACAGTCAATGCCACCTCCCTACAGTCCCATGCCACCTCCCTACAGTCCCATGCCATCTCCCTACAGTCTATGCCATCTCCCTACAGTCTATGCCACCTCCCTACAGTCTATGCCACCTCCCTACTGTCTATGCCACCTCCCTACTGTCTATGCCACCTCCCTACAGTCAATGCCAACTCCCTACAGTCTTTCCACCGCCCTACACGCCATCCCACCTCCCTACGCTCCGTGCCATCTTCCTACAGTCTATGCCACCTCCCTACAGTCTATGCCACCTCCCTACAGTCTATGCCACCTCCCTACAGTCTATGCCACCTCCCTACAGTCTATGCCATCTCCCTACAGTCTATGCCATCTCCCTACAGTCCCATGCCATCTCCCTACAGTCCCATGCCATCTCCCTACAGTCTATGCCATCTCCCTACAGTCTATGCCACCTCCCTACAGTCTATGCCGCCTCCCTACAGTCTATGCCACCTCCCTACAGTCTATGCCACCTCCCTACTGTCTATGCCACCTCCCTACAGTCTAGGCCAACTCGCTACAGTCAATGCCAACTCCCTACAGTCTTTCCACCGCCCTACACGCCATCCCACCTCCCTATGCTCCGTGCCATCTCCCTACAGTCTATGCCGCCTCCCTACAGTCTATGCCACCTCCCTACAGTCTATGCCACCTCCCTACTGTCTATGCCACCTCCCTACAGTCTAGGCCAACTCCCTACAGTCAATGCCAACTCCCTACAGTCTTTCCACCGCCCTACACGCCATCCCACCTCCCTACGCTCCGTGCCATCTCCCTACAGTCTATGCCACCTCCCTACAGTCTATGCCGCCTCCCTACAGTCTATGCCACCTCCCTACAGTCTATGCCACCTCCCTACTGTCTATGCCACCTCCCTACAGTCTAGGCCAACTCCCTACAGTCAATGCCAACTCCCTACAGTCTTTCCACCGCCCTACACGCCATCCCACCTCCCTACGCTCCGTGCCATCTTCCTACAGTCTATGCCACCTCCCTACAGTCTATGCCACCTCCCTACAGTCTATGCCATCTCCCTACAGTCTATGCCATCTCCCTACAGTCTATGCCATCTCCCTACAGTCCCATGCCATCTCCCTACAGTCTATGCCACCTCCCTACAGTCTATGCCACCTCCCTACAGTCTATGCCACCTCCCTACAGTCTATGCCACCTCCCTACAGTCTATGCCACCTCCCTACAGTCTATGCCACCTCCCTACAGTCTATGCCACCTCCCTACTGTCTATGCCACCTCCCTACAGTCTAGGCCAACTCCCTACAGTCTAGGCCACCTCCCTACAGTCTATGCCATCTCCCTACTGTCTATGCCACCTCCCTACAGTCTATGCCACCTCCCTACAGTCTATGCCACCTCCCTACAGTCTATGCCACCTCCCTACAGTCTATGCCACCTCCCTACAGTCTATGCCACCTCCCTACAGTCTATGCCACCTCCCTACAGTCTATGCCACCTCCCTACAGTCTATGCCACCTCCCTACAGTCTATGCCACCTCCCTACAGTCTATGCCGCCTCCCTACAGTCTATGCCACCTCCCTACAGTCTATGCCATCTCCCTACTGTCTATGCCACCTCCCTACAGTCTAGGCCAACTCCCTACAGTCAATGCCAACTCCCTACAGTCTTTCCACCGCCCTACACGCCATCCCACCTCCCTACGCTCCGTGCCATCTTCCTACAGTCTATGCCACCTCCCTACAGTCTATGCCATCTCCCTACAGTCCCATGCCATCTCCCTACAGTCCCATGCCATCTCCCTACAGTCTATGCCACCTCCCTACAGTCTATGCCACCTCCCTACAGTCTATGCCACCTCCCTACAGTCTATGCCACCTCCCTACAGTCACATGCCACCTCCCTACAGTCCATACCACCTCCCTACGGTCCTTGCCACCTCCTTACCGTCCTTGCCACCTCCCTACAGTCCAAGCCACCTCCCTACAGTCCAAGCCACCTCCCTACAGTCCATGCCACCTCCCTACAGTCCATGCCATCTACCTACAGTTCTAGCCACTCAATTAGACAACGACACAGGGGTCGTTCCACGAAATGGGTGCCTTTTGTGTCCCTATGATATTTTCGGTAGAAATTATTCACCAATATTGAATTTTAAAAGCATGTTTTTATATATAGACTACATGGAGAATTCAATTCATCTACAAAATTCAGCATTTTGACAAGTCCCTCGTCCAACCCTGTGTTACTTCTAGGAAGACTTTAACCCACTTAACCCCAACATTTCCCAAGTTTCACCATCATGGTAAACCCCTTGGTATTTTGTTGCTTTGAAGATGATTATTTATTTTATGTGATTAGTGATTAATCTAAGTCTGTCCCTCATTTTAAGGTAATTATGTTACGTGAACTAAACTCTCGTTTTAATATGCTGAATCTATTTCTTTAAAAATATATATTTTTTTAAAGAAACATTGTGGTGGAAAACTACCATGAAGGGAAGTGAATGTAGGGTAAGGGAAAAGTGTTGTCTAGTTTACTCTCTCCTTAATGGTTCTCTGTTTCACCCCCCCATGTAGTGCGGAGCAGCAATCTGGTTAGGGGATCAGGGCTGGGCTGGGAGAACACTGCCTGGGATCAGGGCTGAGCTGGGAGGACACTGCCTGGGATCAGGGCTGGGAGGACACTGCCTGGGATTGGGGTTGGGGGGGGGGGTAAGATGTTGCAGATGTCTCCGTCAGTTAACCCTGAAGTCACACACATCTAGACGGATACAGAAACCGATAGGTGGCTCTGACAGAGACAGACTGACTTTCGAGAGTCTTGCATGTCTGTGTATGTGATGAATTTAAACATTTCCCATTTTCAGTGGTGAACTCTGGTGGCCCATTGTGAAAGTCATGGATAGAACCATTGGATTCTTTTGAAGTCCTTTTTTGAAAGGATTTACACCAAGACAGTTGCACTTCATATGTGCACTTGTACTTGTTTCCAGGTATTTAGACCATGTGTTGAAGTTTAGAATGTGTTTGTGACCAGTGTTCCCTTTTGTGTAGCCAAACGGGGGACTCTTTTTCAGCCCAAGCCAACAGCATGGTGCTGTGGATTATAGCATGGTATATCAGTTACTGTTACTTAAGCCCTAAATTGTTATTATGGTGCTAATGCGATTTGTTATACAGCGCTGTCAGGGGTTGGGGTTAAGCCTTTGAACTTGACACATGCAGCTAAGTGTAACGCTGTACGTCCTGCTTGCGTTAACATGTTGGTTAAAATAGCAGGTAGGTAGTGCAGACGAGAGTAATAAGCAAGCAGAAAGAACACTATGATAATGACTGTCTCATGAGGTCTTCGGTCTTCCATGACTACTGGGAGGATGGGAGAGCCACAGGTGGGCCTCCTCACTCTCTCCCTGGGCTCTGAAAGTGATCAGGGTCCCTGAGTTAACCTCACAGTCCATAACCCTCTGGGAGCTGCCGCTGGGCTTATTCAGGTTATTAGACAAACGTTGAAAATAACTCTGCTAATGAGATTTGTTAGGGACGCTGGCAGATGCTGTGTTCACTCTGGGTTAGCACTGTACCTCTGTCCTGGGTCTAGGCCCCACCACCTGTCAACACAGTCTCTCAGGCCCATGGAAGTTCAATGGTGCGTGACAGTGATGTTACCAGGACGATGGATTTGTCTGGATTGGCTTCCAGTCCCACCATTAACAGGCATTGACAGTGATCCTCATTCACATTCCTCTGTCCTCTATAGGATCGTAGAGTTGTATACACACTGACAGAACAGTCCTATTACGGATGTCTTCCAATCAGAGATGTGTGATAAGAGGGTTGTTTTGGATTAGTTACTCTTTATTGGTGTTTGGTAAAGGAGCAGCCATGGGGTTCACAGACTGTCTGTGGTCTGTGTGGGTGGTCCTCTGCTCCTCTCTGGTGGTCTGTCCTCAAACCATATCGTTATCACCCCTATACACAACCAGTTACTTAATGAAGGTTTAGGTTCAGATAGGCTTTTAGAGAATGCAGATAGGGAGCATTGAGTTTTACAATGGGCATAATAATAATAATGCATCAACTCTGAAGAAAGCGAACAAGATAAATCGGGAGAGAGAAGTAATTAATGGTAAGTAGAAGGACAAGGAAAGTGGAAGCATTAAGGATGGAAATGGAGGTTAAGGAAGATCAACAGATGGGTAAACAGGGGAGACCGTAAAAAACAAAGTACAGAAAGGTGGAACGGAGACTTAGGCTAAGAGGGAGTGCTGTTGGAATAGCTCTGTGTGTGTAGCAGATGGGACCGGCCACTGGGGTTATTGATGCCCACGTCAGCCCTGGCTTAAGTACCCTCAGCTGTGCCCGCTCATCTCTGCCACCCGTCCAGGCTGTCTGCTGACCGTGCCCTCGGGCATAAATAATGCCATCGTTCTGTCTCTGCGGCGATGATGGACAAGCAGTGGCTCTCCTGCGGGCATAGAGATCATGCTGGTTAATGTTGTACAGGGGTATTTGGCCACGCTGGTTAATGCTGTACAGGGGTATTTGGCCACGCTGGTTAATGCTGTACAGGGGTATTTGATGACTTAAAGCTAAGAGCATTTATCCCACTGTGCTATTCTTCTCTAAAGTGGGGCCAGGGTCCCAGCTGAGTTTTATTGGTGCGTTCTGAATAAAGCTGCTGGCAATTTTTATACACTCTCTTGTAAATAACTGCAGCGGGGTCACAACGATCAAAGACATTGTCTGAGACGGACGCAATTAATGTCTATCTGATTCACACAGGCGTGCCTTAGGGCATAAATACAGTCACTTGCGTATTGTACAGATACAGAACATCTAGAGATATATATATATATATATATATATATAGAGAGAGAGAATATCCACACATGAACATTCACACGCACAACACTTGTTCTCTCTGTCTGTCTTTGTCTGTCTTTCACTCTCTTTGTCCCTCTAACTCTTTCTCGCTCTCCATCTCCCACACACATGATCAGATATGCACAAACCCACACACACACAAACCTTGTCGCAGTGTTCAGATCCCCCTCTCTGTGTGTATGTTTGTGTGTGTGTGTCAGGCTCTGGCCATAGAGAGGCCTATTTGCTTCTCTATGTAGCTATGGTCAGAGTCTGACAGTGTCTTTCTTTTCTGTTTCTGTGTGGGTTTTGGGTTGGATCCCTAATTAGAGGCAGCTGCACCGCATTGTCTCTAATTAGGGATCATATATATGTTTGGCTGTCCTTCACTCTTGTGTGGGTCGTTATATTCCTCCAGTCACGGGTGAAGTAAGTGCTTTACGTTTGTCCATTCGTGTTTGTTTGTTTGTTTGTTCGGATGTTCCACAAGTGTTGATTATACATAGTAATACAGAATAAAAACAATGTCCAACTATTACTGCGCTGTGCCTTGGTCTCTCCTTCCACCCATTCGTGACAGAATGACCCACCCAAAGGAGACCAAGCAGCGCAAGAGAGGAGCCCCTACAGCCAAGGGAGCAGAGGTACGGAGAGGAGTCGGAAGAGGAGGACGACGACGTACTTCTGCTCCCTCTCTCGTGGGGACTCTTGGAGGAGATCTCACGAGGAGGGGATTGGCGATGGAGTGAGGAAGATCGGGGCTGTCACAGCCCCCCAACGCCAGTTCCCAACCCAGTGCCTCCAGCGCCGGCCCGGAGCCAACAAAGGTCCGTCGTGGCTTTGAGCACCACTCCATCGGTGCGCAACCAGAGCCCGGAGAGAATGAAGGAGGGGGATCGCACACCACTTCGTCTGCCCACATTTCATGATCGGGAGAAGCCCGAGAGGTTTCATAAATACCCGCAGGAGGAGCAGACGAGGTGGTGGAGAGCCTGGGTTGTGCTTCCGGTGGAGGTGCAGAAAGACCCATTCCTACGGGAGATAGAGGAAGAGAAGGATTTTGAGCGCCGACGGGCACTATTGCTGAGGCTATGGGACAGAGGGGCACCTCCAGCGAAGGTCAGCAGCCCTGAACCTCCAGCGAAGGTCGGCAACCCTGAACCTCCAGCGAAGGTCGGCAACCCTGAACCTCCAGCGAAGGTCGGCAACCCTGAACCTCCAGCGAAGGTCGGCAACCCTGAACCTCCAGCGAAGGTCGGCAACCCTGAACCTCCAGCGAAGGTCGGCAACCCTGAACCTCCAGCGAAGGTCGGCAACCCTGAACCTCCAGCGAAGGTCGGCAACCCTGAACCTCCAGCGAAGGTCGGCAACCCTGAACCTCCAGCGAAGGTGAACAGCCCGTAGCCTCCAGCGAAGGTGAACAGCCCGTAGCCTCCAGCGAAGGTCCGCAGCCCGGAGCCTCCAGCCACAGCCCAAGGCCTGGAACCTCCAGCTACGGTACCCAATCCGGGTCCAGCCGTCTGCTCCGCCCCAGTGCCAGAGCAGTCCGCTCCACCGGTACCCATTCCGGGTTCAGCCGTCTGCTCCGCTCCAGAGCCAGAGCAGTCCGCTCCACCGGTACCCATTCCGGGTTCAGCCGTCTGCTCCGCTCCAGAGCCAGAGCAGTCCGCTCCACCGGTACTCATTCCGGGATCAGCCGTCTGCTCCGCTCCAGAGCCTGAGCAGTCCGCTCCACCGGTACCCATTCCGGGTTCAGCCGTCTGCTCCGCCCCAGAGCCTGAGCAGTCCGCTCCACCGGTACCCATTCCGGGTCCAGCCGTATGCTCCGCCCCAGTGCCAGAGCAGTCCGCTCCACCGGTGCCCATTCCGGGTCCAGCCGTCTGCTCCGCCCCAGTGCCAGAGCAGTCCGCTCCACCGGTACCCAATCCGGGTCCAGCCGTCTGCGCCGCCCCAGTGCCAGAGCAGTCTGCTCCACCGGTGCCCATTCCGGGTCCAGCCGTCTGCTCCGCTCCAGTGCCTGAGCAGTCCGCTCCCCCGGTGCCCAGTCCGGGCCCGGTTGTTTTCCCCGCTCCATGGCCGGGGCCGTTTGCCCCACCGGTGCCCAGTCTGGGCCCGGTTGTTTTCCCCGCTCCATGGCCGGAGCCGTTTGCCCCACCGGTGCCCAGTCCGGGCCCGGTTGTCTTCACCGCTCCATGGCCGGAGCCGTTTGCCCCACCGGCGCCTAGTCCGGCTGTTTTCCCCCGCTCCATGGCCGGAGCTGTTTACCCCACCGGTGCCCAGTCCGGGCCCGGTAAATTTCCCAGCTCTATGGCCGGAGCCGTTTGCTCCACCGGTGCCCAGTCCGGGCCTGGTTGTCTTCCCCGCTCCATGGCCGGAGCTGTTTACCCCACCGGTGCCCAGTCCAGGCCCGGTTGTTTTCCCCGCTCCATGGCCAGAGCCGTTTTCCCCACCAGTGCCCAGTCCGGGCCCCGTACATTTCCCAGCACCATGGCCGGGCATAAGGAGGGGGCATGGGATGAGACTCTCGACATCGCCGGAGCCGGAACCGCCACCGGCGAGCTAATCTTCCCTCCCTGACCCCCCCATGTAATTGTGTTTTTGTTGTTGGCGTCCGGGAGTCCGAGCCTTGGGGGGGAGGTACTGTCAGGCTCTGGCCATAGAGAGGCCTATTTGCTTCTCTATGTAGCTATGGTCAGAGTCTGACAGTGTCTTTCTTTTCTGTTTCTGTGTGGGTTTTGGGTTGGATCCCTAATTAGAGGCAGCTGCACCGCATTGTCTCTAATTAGGGATCATATATATGTTTGTCTGTCCTTCACTCTTGTGTGGGTCGTTATATTCCTCCAGTCACGGGTGAAGTAAGTGCTTTACGTTTGTCCATTCGTGTTTGTTTGTTTGTTTGTTTGTTTGTTCGGATGTTCCACAAGTGTTGATTATACATAGTAATACAGAATAAAAACAATGTCGAACTATTACTGCGCTGCGCTTTGGTCTCCCCTTTCCACCCATTCGTGACAGTGTGTGTGTGTGTGTGGGGGTGGGGGGGGTCTGACCCACTTCTCCTGGCCTGCTCCCTGTTCCTGGAAGCTGCTCTGCTGTCCTCTAAATCCCAGGAAGACACCGCTCTCCAGGATCAGCAGCTCAATATCACAACCACTATCAATATCAAAGAATTCAATGAATGACGAGGGGTTTGATGAAATCAGCAGGTTTGGTGTCAATTCCATTTTAAGTTCCAGTCAATTCAGGAAGTACACTGAAATTCCATTTCCAATTCTTATCAATGCTTTTCAAGTCTCAAGTCCCTTTTGGCAATCACTTTCTGCAAGCAGTGGGTTAGGTCTATAAACCTAATTTGAAGAGACTCCCTTGTTAGTCCATTAGTCCATACTATTTAAAATAAATGTCCTTTTATGTCCTTTTAAAATGTAGACAATCTACATTAATAAAAGTAATTGTACCGCATATGAAAAATAGCAAACATAACATTGTTTTTTTGTGGCAGACATTTGTCTATATTTCACTTCATTCTGTCACACAAAAATAAAATCTGTAGGTGAGGGAAGATAATTGACAAGTATGAATGTAAACCAAATAGACTGACAACTGTTCAATAACTGCACTACTAAAGTGTCTTATATATCAAACGTAATGACATTTTCCCCAAAATATACTTACTGACCTGGACACTTAACAGAAATACAATTTCCTGTAACAAGTAGCAAATTACGTCCTGTGCCTTAAGACAGAGAACATTTCTGTTGCAGACAGGTTACATTTCAGAAAGATCAAGTTTGTCAGCGTTCTTGCACTGAGCCTGGCACGATGAAGGCGCATGATGAGGCCTCCATGACTAATCACTCTCTCCACTGGGGCACTGGTGGCAGGCACAGACAACACTGCCATTGTTACCTGCTTGAGCATTGGAAAATCTTTTGCATGGATTCTCCAAAAATCCAAGCAATCAACTTTTTCATTAGAAGATACTTGAATGTAGCAAATAATCTCTGCTCTGACAGATGACTTTATGCATCCTTTCTTCTTGCTGATCTTGTTGAGGTAGCCAGAGAATGAAAGTCTCCATAACGGTGACTTTCCGTGCCTCAGACAAAACAAGGTCTGAGAGAAATTCATAAAATGATGTATATGATCAAGAATATAACATTATACGTGAAATAAAAACATTATCTGAATGCAAGTGACATAGAAAAAGTTGCAATGCATTGTACCTACCAATCAGACTCTCCTTCAATTCAGCTTTATCTTCATGTGGTATGAGGACATCATGATCAAGCCAGAACAGGCAGAAAGATGGGCCCAGCAATGCAGCCATTGTGTATACATTGTCACCAAATGGAAGTTTTGTTGCCTGTTCATCCGAGTGCTCCATTCTAACATTCACAAACACCGCCTGGAATCTGCGTTTGAGTGACTGCTGCAGTGCTTTTACTAGACTGACTAAGTGACGACTTGTGCCCAGTATACTTTGCAGATGGTAGTTGAGTGACAGTACACAAGGAAGGGCAGCAATGAGAGTCACCACTTTCTCCCTCTCAGTAATGTCGGTGGCCTGGACAAAAGGGTCCAACATGTCCACTAGTTGGCACCATTCCCTTGGTAATAAGCAGAGCTCCTTGTGTCCTTGGGCCTCAAGTAGAGTATTGAGGTTTTGTTGATTCAGATTGGCTGCTTTAACAAGCCGGAAGATGGAATTCCATCTGGTAGACACAGCAGCAGGGATACGACGATTGGCTCTGAACTCAGCTTCTTTCAGACCACAGATAGTATGTAGTAAGCTGCAAAGTTTAGTTACCTTAGCCATCACACTGTTTATGATTTTTGTTTCCTTTAGTCCATCTCTAATCACCAGTTGTAATGAATAGGCAAAGCACTGTAAGCGCTGTTGCCTGCAGTTGGTTTGGATAGCTTCAACATCGGCATTGTACTCTTCACCAAATTCTTCCCATAGGCTGGGGTTTACTCATACTATGCAATGCCTTTTTTATAGCTTTTTGCACTCCAGACTTCTTGTATTTTTATAGCTTTTTCATACTGCTGTACTATGTATCGTGTATCTGTCTTTTGTGTATTTTCGTTCTGGCTTTTTGCACATGTTTTTCGAAGCTGCTTGACAAACTGTCTGTCTGTCTGTCTGTCTGTCTGTCTGTCTGTCTGTCTGTCTTATCTATGTTTCCCCGGTGTGTGACCCTGCGAATCTACCAAACAATCAATCAAATGTATTTATAAAGCCCTTTTTACATCAGCCAATGTCACAAAGTGCTATACAGAAACCCACCCTAAAATCCCAAACAGCAAGCAATGCAGATGTAGAAGCACGGTGGCTAGGAAAAACTCCCCAGATAGGCAAAAACCTAGGAAGAAACCTAGAGAGGAACCAGGCTCTGAGGGGTGGCCAGTCCCCTTCTGGCTGTGCCGGGTGGAGATTATAACAATTCATGGCCATTAAGCCCAGATCTTTCTCCAAGATGTTCAAACGTTCATAGATGACCAGCAGGGTCAAATAATAATCATAGTGGTTATAGAGGTTGCAACAGGTAAGCACATCAGGAGTAAATGTCACTTGGCTTTTCATAGCCAGGAATTTAGATGTTGCACGTCCGGTGAACAGGTCTGGGAGTTTTTTCTCTTCCATGTTACTCCCATTAAGCCCCTCATGGCCCTGTCAGTCCATATATCTACAGTGACAGACACTGATTCTGTCTTCTCTGGGACACTTTTGATTGTAGCCTCTTTGTTCAGTGTTAAGTCATGCAGGCGCCTGGTCAACGTGGGCCTACTTACTGGTCTATATTTGTCATCTACCAATGACATGAAATGCCTAAAGTGAAGGTTGTCCACTAAGGACATAGGCAGGTTGCAGGAAATGATCAGGTCTTGCAGTATAGCCTATGTTATGGCCTTCTGCCTGGGGTTGTCATGGCTGTACACATGGACACCTGTGGTGGTCAAGAATGAGTCAATGCTGCTCTGTCAATCTGTCCCTGCGCTGGCCTCCTTTGCTTTGCAGAATTCACTGAACCTGAAGATGAACAACATGATGTTTAGTTGTTGCTGACTTGAAATGGAAGTACAAGGACACAAACATATATATGGTCTAAGGGATTTTTTAGCAGAAATGTCCAAGAAGTTGCATGCTTTGAACTCTTTGTATACTAAGTTACTTCCTAGGACCAGGCTACAACAGAAAGTGTATTAAATCTCCAGTGATATGCATATCGCCGAGACGTAACATAATAATCTCTGCTAACAAGTAGGCCTAGCTATCCGACAACCCACCTCTTAACCTTTCAAGAAATATTTGACAGTAATACATTTCCAGTTAGCTAAAAGATGATACACAAGAAAGCTAGCTATATCAAGCTAGTATCTGCTTAACGGGCTACTATTAGTCTAACCACATTGTAACGTTGTTAGCTAGCTATATCAAGCTGGTATCTGCTAAACGGGTTATTATTAGTCTAACCACATTGTAACGTTGTTAGCTAGCTATATCATGCTGGTATCTGCTAAACGGGCTACTATTAGTCTAACCACATTGTAACGTTGTTAGCTAGCTTTATCAAGCTGGTATCTGCTAAACAGGTTATTATTAGTCTAACCACATTGTAACGTTGTTAGCTAGCTATATCAAGCTGGTATCTGCTGAACGGGCTATTATTAGTCCAACCAAATTGCAATGTTGTTAGCTAGCTTTATCAAGCTGGTATCTGCTAAACTGGCTATTATTAGTCCAACCAAATTGCAATGTTGTTAGCTAGCTTTATCAAGCTGGTATCTGCTAAACGGGCTATTATTAGTCTAACCACATTGTAACGTATACTAAGCTAGCTAGCCTAACTGATCTTTCACTGTGAGTGTTCAAATTACGGATGTAGTTGCGTCAGCATCTTTAATGTTAATTCCACAAGTTGTGCAAACAGCATTTCGTTTTTTGCCACTGACATTATACTGCAGGTTCTTGTAACCAAATTTAATAAGGAAAGCCTCACTACCTGATGACATTGTTGCTGATTACGATTGTTTAGCTGTAGTACTACGGTGACGTACAAATGACGTAGATGTTCTAGAACGCTTTTCAGCCCTCTGTATTAAACTACTTTCTCTGTGTTACAATGCTGCCTGTTCCATGTTATCTAACAGAATGCACAACAAAAACTTATCCCAGTACTGACATGCATTGTTCACAAGTCTCTCATCTAGAGTCCAAGTCAAGTCTCAAGTCAATTGATCACGAGTCTAAGTCAAGTCACAAGTCATTTTCTTTGCGACTTAAGTGCGACTCGAGTCAGAGTCTCAGACTCGAGTTTCAATCTCTACCATAGGTTAAGAATAACATTACGTGCTGAGGGCGTGCTTGTATTGCGTTAACCTTGTTCACCTGATATACTGTAGTTTGAGTTCAAATTATTTGATTCATGCAGACCTACAGTGCTATAATTTTCTAAAATTGGAATCGTTATAAGCATTCAATACATGTACACAAACGTATGCTGGAGGCACACATTCATGAAGACACATAGACTGTTCAACAAAGCATTCAACTTGACACACAAAGCACTTGAAGAATGCACACGTAACAGCAACTGGTCAGACCACTGTGATATTATATTCTATCAGCAAGTTCCAAAGCAAGCACATGGCAGAGAGCAGCTGGCCTTTTCCGAGAGCCTTCCCCACGACCAGGGTCAGCCAGAACCAGGTTCAGGTTGTCTATAGTCCACCACATTGACCACCCTCTGTCTCGCTCTCACAGCTCTGTGTGCTTCTTAGGTTTTCCTTACCCCTGGTGACCTGTCCTATGACCTGACCCATGCAGCTCAACTGACTCATAATGTCAAGCCTGAGAGGCTGCAGTTTGTCAAACACTTTAAGTAAAACTCTAACTGCTGTGCCCTCTCAGTCGGCCAGACACAGAGCCTGATCCAAAACCAGTCGCCTGCCAATCGAGGTGTGAAGGACAAGGGCTCTAAATAAAAGGGGAGTAGAGGGAGGGAGGGGGAGTTTCTGAATTGTTGTCCCCCGTATTTCCCCTCCGGCCCCCACCAGACACCAAGGCCCTGACTGGCTCAGTGGAATAATAGAGGGGGCCAGTGATAAATACACATGTCTATGGCACCTGAGATAAAAATGGGGGTGGGGGCCTCTGCTTCCTTGGAAACCATATTCCGTGCATGCTCATTGGCTGGCTGGAATTTGTGGGGGGTATAAAGAACTAGAGTTGTTTTGGAGAGTCTCTATAAACAGGCAGACAGAGAGAGCCTACTGTCCTCTTCTCCCAGGGGATACGTACTGAAAACTCAACATTCAGGATTGTTTAACTCTTAGAGCTCGATTTGGTTCCTAGCGCTGAGTTGAAAGAGAGGGACTTTGCGTCTCATTGTAACGGGATCCGACCTTAGGTGTAACTATTGATATTGAGAGCAGTTACCCACCATGCCTGGCGTGAACCTGGACTTCCTGTCGGCCTCAGAGGCTCCACAGCCCCTGGTGGGAAATCCAGACAGCCTGTGTGCCGAGTCTGGTCTGGACGAGGTGATCGGGGACCTGCTAGCCCAAGATCAGGCTGAGGAGGAGGAGGAGGAGGAGGAGGAGGGTGAGGGGGGTGAGTGTGGGCTAGAACTGACACTTCGCTGTGCTGTGGGGGAGATCCACAGTGACCTGCAGGCCTTTGGGAAGCGGGTGGATGCACGGCTGGAGGAGGCTGCGGCACGTGTGGCTCCTCTGTCTACAGCTCTGGCAGCTCTGCAGGAGGAGAACTTGAGGCTGCGTATCCAGCAGGAGAGGCTGGCCCGCCAGGTGGAGGCTCTGTGTCAGGCCCTGGGGCTGCCTGAGCCCCCACCTTACACAGCCTTCGACCCGGAGCCCACACCCAGCACTCCCAATGACCTCCAACTTCCATCCAGCACACCCCTCAGCCCTAAAACGCCCGATGGGCCAGACTGTGAACTTGAGGTCACCCCTGTCCCCCACCGTCCCACCTTTGCCACACGTCGTTCTTCCTCCACCTCCTCTCTGATAGGACTAGGAGGCATCTCGCACAGCAACAGCATGGTATGCCTCTCTCTCTATGCCTGTATGGATCCCCTCCTGACAAAATATTTATCATCAGTTCCAGCCTTTTACTCTTTACTGACACTCTCGGGCCTATCCCTCTTTGACGCCTAGATCTTTTCCTCTAATCTGAAGTCTTGAATGACAGGTTTTCACATCTATAATGAGCATCTGATCAGTCTAGGTTAGTTTATGGTTTTATTGGCTGTACTAGTGCTCAGCTTGACAGCTTCAGTCTGCAGATTAGAGCGCATTGTCGGTGCAGATGGCTGGTTACATCTCAGGGTTGGGGGTATCATTATGAAGAAGTGGATTTACCCGTAACTAATCAATTCGGCAGCTTTATCTGCATGCCTTTCTGTAGCCCCTCCTTCTCTCATGAGGACAGTTCCAACAGGATCTCTATCATCCCACATCACCCCCTTCCATCCTCTTTTCTCTCACTGTTTCGTGCCAGCCCCTTTCTCATTGTCTGTCAGTGGGTGTGACACCTGCGTTTGTCACTGATGTGCTTTAATCCCATTCGGTGGATGTTTGGTTTGTGGAGGTGCCTTCACTGCCCTGGAAAAACCTGGCAGAGAGTGTGTTTGTGCATGTGTTCCTGTTTGTTTCCATGTTCTGTCAGGGGACACACTTCCTGCGGTGGGAGGAAGTATCCTGTTTGCTGTCATTTAATCTTGCTGTCATTTTATCTTCGCCTGGTCATGATGAAAGCCTCTGGTCTAACGGCCAAAACACTGGACTCCTAAGATCTCTGTGGCACTCTCCTCCCAAAATAGGTCCCTAACATTGTGTTGAACTTGGACTACACTTCAGTCTTTTAGGAACTCCTCACCTCTCATCGACATTATGATTTGATTTGGGATATGTGGCTCAGAGTTGACACTTCGCAGTAATCCTGATCAGATACTGAACCATACACCTCTTTGTGGCCAAATGATGGTTCTCCAGCCTGGTTGCTCTCTCTGATTACATCTCAGGTGTGTGACACACCAATGTCACTCCATCAGCCCCCATGTGGTCCAGATCCTTTGTGATTAGGGGACTCAAGAGAAATTGGATCTGACGTGCTCCTCAGCCTTCTAGAGGCAGTCAGACTGCTCTTGAACCCTGCAGCCTGCTGTAGTCCAGGTCAACAAGGTCAGCTCTGCTCTGTGTTTTGACTGGGGTGAAGGGAACCCAGCCAAGGAGCTGACAACGTAGAGGCTCTCTCTATCTGTCCTATGTTACTTACGTTCTAATTACTCTGATGGTATTGGTCTGGTATTAAACACTGGTACCGCTAACACTGACACAGATAGGCTCTGAAACATGTTTACCTGTCTTTTCTTTGTTGGGCAATCAGACTGTATGTTTCTGTAGATTGGTGTGTGTGTGTGAAGGTTTGCCAATTCTGTTATCTCTTATAATGTAATGTATTCTGAGCTGCTCTGAGTGACAGAGCGTCCTGGCTCTGTAGTGTATGTTTATTGTTGCTTGTCCACGTGTGTTGATGACATTTTGAGGGATTATGAAGGCAACTGATATTATTCAGCTGGACAGGTCCTTAGCCCAGTAATGCTCCCAGACCAGCTGGTCCTGTCCATCAGGCCTCTCCACCCGGAGGGAAGCTGTTCTCGTTTAGTTCAGTCATGTCACTGACTGACAGATGACTGGGATGCATGGAAGCTGATCTTACTCAACCCCTACTCTTCACAATGTGGTAGTATATAGATACACGTATGCCTCAACAGCTCTTACATAACCTAGTCCTGTGGGTCTATATTATATACAGACACTCTCAATGGCAGACACAACCAGACACCCTTAGCATAATGTCCACTCTCATGCTCATGAAAGAAGACAAGAAAGCCTGTCTCTCTTCAATCATCAATCATAAATTAATTATAGATGCAGTTCTGTTTTCCCGCTCTTACGTAACCCAGTACTAACGGTGTACAGACACATCACACAATGGCAAAGTGTTAGGCACACCAGCCACTCTTAACCTATGTCCACTCTCCCTAGGGTACTCTCTTAACCTATGTCCACTCTCCCTAGGGTACTCTCTTAACCCATGTCCACTCTCCCTAGGGTACTATAACTGGTTCTGGCACACCAGCAACTCTTAACCCATGTCCACTCTCCCTAGGGTACTCTCTTAACCCATGTCCACACTCCCTAGGGTACTCTCTTAACCCATGTCCACTCTCCCTAGGGTACTCTCTTAACCCATGTCCACTCTCCCTAGGGTACTCTCTTAACCTATGTCCCATTTAAGCCAATTTTGTGCAGTCTCTTTCTGACAGTGTACCCATGCAATTCGACATTGATTGTGGCAAGAGAGGCCTGTAGATCCCTTGATGTTACCCTGGGGTTCTTAGAGACTTCTATGAGCATCTTTCGGTCAGCTCTTGGGCTGACTTTAGTGGGACGACCTGTTTTAGGTAGTTTGCCAGTGGTCTGGAATTTTCGTCGGACAGTGGAATGATGTACTTCGAATTGCTTGGAAATGGATTTGTAACCCCTCCCAGACTCATTGGCATCAATAATCTTTCTTCTGAGGGCCTCTGGTAGGTATTTTTTTTATCTTTGAATGATGTGTTACCACACACCCATATGGTTAAGACCAAACCAGACCAATTATCTAATCATTTGCACTTGTTTTGGTACACCTAATTCTAATTTTAGCCATTTTATGTGATGGTAAAGGTAGGGGTGTACTAACTTTTTCCCCATAAGGAAAATGAATTTTTGATTATTTTAATTGCATAACATTTATTCATTGCATAACATTTATCCCCCCAAAAAATGTTTTGTGTGTGATTTGTTAAATTGGGTAACCTTTATCTGTCAATAGTGTTGTCCAAATATGTAAAAAAAAAAGATAACTTTCCAGGGGGTGTACCTACTTTTTTACATGACTGTATGTCCACTCTCCCTAGGGTACTCTCTTAACCCATGTCCACTCTCCCTGGGGTACTCTCTTAACCCATGTCCACTCTCCCTGGGGTACTCTCTTAACCTATGTCCACTCTCCCTAGGGCACTATAACTGGTACTCTAATCACCATAATGATATAACAAGCAATTTAAAGTGGATCTGTCCTCTCCCTCACCCCTAACCCCACAATGTCCACGCATCTGTTCCAGTGAGGCCCTGTTTGTTTTGGTGTTTTTTTGCAGGGCCGTGTACAATAACATTCCACTGCGGTCAAGTGGCTCTCACTCAGACCTGTCCCATGGGTTAGACCCCCTGAGTCTCAGTCCAGACCTCTAGGACCAAAACCAGAAACCACCCTGGATCCCACAGCTCTGTCAGCACTTGCGCTGGGGGGGCAGCCTCTCCCTGACTGGACTCTCTACAGGAGGAGGGGGGGGGGGGGGGGGCGTTGATGGGGACAGTGCCAGCTGTCTGGGGCTAATTCTGGACCTGGACATTTACAACAAAAGCAATAAAGTCTAGCAGACCAGCCCAGCCTCTATAGTCTGCAGAAGGCATGTGAGCCACTTGACCGCAGCATGTGGCACCATATTAACATATTTTTAAGAGGTATTATCTATAGGCTTTATGGCCACTTAAAAGAAACGGTTACGAATCCAGTGGTATCTTAATGGAAGACTGTGCTGTGTTTATGTCCATGTCTCATCTCCTTTCTTCGCCTGTCAGCAGTGGCAGCACACAAAACCCCTATATCTCTCCTGTCTGTAACAGCACTGACTGAGGTGCATTATCTGCTCTTGTGCTCTTACAGTACTATATCCTGTAGCAGGAAGGATCTGGCTTCTATCCTACCCAGTTTACATTATTGCAGCTCTACAGGCCCATAGCCAAAGTAGTGCTTTACTCCAGTCACATGACATGAGCCCTCTGTTCATCATCATACTGCTTAGACCGACTGAGAGTGTGTCAGTCAGAAGTGGCCAGTGGTGGGTGAGCTAACTGTTGTTTGCAGGGATGTCAAACTGCTGTATCTCTGCCCTGTAATAATCCTCAGGCTCCGTGACAAGGCAGGAAGACAGAGGAGCTGAAGGGCCTGGGGAATTATGAGGAGTGCGAAAGTGTACATCAGGTTTCCCCAACTGATGGCCTGCAGGCAAAATTTGAGCAAAGAAATCAAAAAATATATACAGTGCCAGCATTATTCTAAAATGCATAAAATAAAATAAATCCTCAGCAATCTACAGCAATGACAAAGCGAAAACCAGTTTTTAGAACTTTTTGCAAATGTATTCAAAATTAAACAGAAATGCCTTATTTACATAAGTATTCAGACCCTTTGTTATGAGACTCGAAATTGAGCTCAGGTGCATCCTGTTTCTTTTGATCATTCTTGAGATGTTTCTACATCTTGATTGGAGTCTACCTGTGGTATATTCAATTGCTTAGACATGATTTGGAAAGGCACACACCTGTCTATATAAGGTCCCACAGTTGATAGTGCATGTCAGAGCAACACAGTGGCATCCTTAATTCTTAAATGGAAGAAGTTTGGAACCACCAAGACTCTTCCTAGAGCTGGCCGCCCAGCCAAACTGAGCGATCGGGGGAGAGGGATGCTGGCCTTCTAGGCAGATTTCCAAAGAAAAAGCCATATCTCAGACTGGCCAATAAAAAGAAAAGATTAAGATGGGCAAAAGAACACAGACACTGGACAGAGGAAGATATGGCTTTTTCTTTGCAACTCTGAAAGGCCAGCATCCCTGAGTCGCCTCTTCACTGTTGGCGTTGAGACTGGCGTTTTGCGGGAACTATTCTGCTGTTCTGTGAAGAGAGTAGTACACAGCGTACGAGATCTTCAGTTTCTTGGCAAATTATTGCATGGAATAGCCTTCATTTCTCAGAACAAGAATAGACTGACGAGTTTCAGAAGAAAGTTATAGGTTTCTGGCCATTTTGAGCCTGTAATTAAACCCACAAATGCTGATGCTCCAGATACTCAACTAGTCTAAAGAAGGCCAGTTTTATTGCTTCTTTAATCAGCACAACAGTTTTCAACTGTGCTAACATAATTGCAAAAGTGTGTGTGTGTGTGTGTGTGTGTGTGTGTGTGTGTGTGTGTGTGTGTATAAACAAACTCTGTTTTTCACTGACATTTAATCCTAGTAAAAATGCCCTGTTTTAGTTCAGTTAGGATCACCACTTTATTTCTTTCATCACATTCCCAGTGGGTCAGAAGTTTACATACACTCAATTAGTATTTGGTAGCATTGCCTTTAAATTGTTTAACTTGGGTCAAACGTTTCGGGTAACCTTCCACAAGCTTCCCACAATAAGTTGGGTGAATTTTGTCATAGTTATATACATATGTATGTGTTTTATTTTATTTTATTTTCATTATTGGAATATAAGAATGTTAAAACACCAGGAAATCAGTTCCAAGAGACACAATTATGTGTTAGTCAAATAATATCTGTTTGGGCTTCTTGCGGTCAATTTTCAGCCTACAACTTATTTGTAATTATGGTCCGGCCCCCCCGACCACCCGCTTAAAGAAAATATTGTCCCGTGGCTGAATCTACAGTTGTTGATCCCTGGTGTACATGCTCCCCCTCCCACCTCCAAAGGTTCAAGGGGGTTTTCCTGAAATACTCCAGTGCTCATTCCATCCTAAATGTCAGCAAGCCTTGGTGTCTTTTCTGTAAACACAGCTGTAGGGGTTGACAGATCAGAAGACTCCCTTTTCTGTCTCTCCCCTAGCCTTGTGTGTCCATGTCCCATGGTTTCTCACCAGCTGGAGAATGGTCTATGAGTATTATCGACCACCTTTTGTATCTGTTAATATATGTGCTGCCACTGACATTGACCCTCAGCTGAGGATAAAAAAGTATTCACACTCACACAATATAAAATGGATGTCAATCCAGATATAAAAGCTGTGTAACCTGAAAATAACCCATCATTCCCTCTCCCTCTCTCTGTCTGTGTAGATGGAGACCGAGCCCGTGATGGCCTCAGAGCCTGTGTTTGCAGTGGAGCCCTCGGTGCAGGTGGAATGCTGTCAGGCCCCGGATACCGTACCCAATGGCTCCTCTGCAGCTCGGGCCAATGTTGAAGAACGCTCTGGAAAACTGACTCCAGAACAGCTGGCCGCCATCGACGATGATGAGCTCCTGGATAAAATGGTGCTTCTCCCTCCCCCATATCACACATGCTTACAGTCCTCAAATCCCCAGACCTAGATGTGTTGGAATGTGGTGGTGTTGTTGTTTTTGTGTATTAGTGAGGAGTTAAATCTGATCTGCTGAGAGAATATTTAGAAAGGTCATACCTTTTACATTTCAGTGTGTGTCTGAGTGTGCACACTACACTCTGTGTGAGTGTGCTGTGTGTATTTGGAGCTATGTGACTGAGTTTGTCTGAAGAGCGACCCCTCTCATTCCTTCCGTCTGTCCTGTTCTTTCCGACAGCTGGATGAGTCCAAGGACTTTGAGGAGAGGAAGATGATCCGACAAGCCATGAGAGATCTGCGTAAGAGGAAAAGAGGTGAGTGAGACCACAGCCAGACTAACCAACCTTGTGTCCTTACCCTCTCTCAAACCTCTAACACCTTCCCTTTTCTCACTCTCAGTACTTACTTTGACCACTCTGCACCTCATTTGACCACTCTGTACCTCAACCTCATTTCTTCATTTACCTCTTCTTTTTTATTATTCTTCCATATCCATCTCTATATTTTCCTCCTCTGGTTCCATCATTGTCTTCCTTTAATTATGATTAACTGCTGGGTCTCTCTGCTGGTAGTTTGACCTTCATCAAATTTAGTCTGCATTTTGTACCTGCCTCATTTCCCAAATCTAGTCTGCATTTTGTACCTGCCTCATTTCCCAATCTAGTCTGCATTATGTACCTGCCTCATCTCTCGTCATTTTCCATCCTTATTTTCTGATCTTATTTTCACATTCTCCCCTCCTGCTCTCAGAGGCCATACTGGGGTGTACACAGGAGGAAATAGGTAGGAACGTCCTGTGTGTTTGTGGACTATATTAATACAGTATATGCATCCGTGTTTGTCATTTATCAATGTCTCACTTAGCTGTATCCCCTCATTGTCAACCATACTGTCCCACCAGTGCTGTTATCGATCTTGACACTCATCATTGAGTTTTCTCAGTGATACATATGATCATAAACTGACAAGCAGCGACCATGAACATGAGGAACCTGTATGGTGGACGATGAGGGATATGTTAAAACATCTGTTGAAACGCATGAGTCTTACTGTTTCCTGTAGATGTTTGTGTGACTACCCAGCACTCACCACGGTAACATATGTGATATATCAGGATGATGCGGGACTTTGTGGTTCACTCACTGTCTCAGGGCAAACACACCTCGTGTTGTTCCACATATGGCTGGCTGGGTGTAAAGTGTTGACTGTTTGTTAAGACTCCAGACAGGACTCAGAACTCCGTGACAGAGAAGTTTCCATGGGATTTAATAGCTAGGCACCTAGTTCATCCCTGTATTACCCTTAACCCTAGCCAATCTGTTGAAACCGTAAGTGAGAGACCTTAGGTATTTAGTTCCATTATAATGAGTGCTTAACTGTGTGTCTGGGGCTTAGGAAGGTAAATGGACAGGTAAGACTGCTACAGCTCTTAGGCATCGGGTAACATTAGTGGTGTTAAGGTATCAGTGTGTTGGACAGCGTTCAGTAGCCTTTCTATGCCAGTGTCTCAGTGGTCTAACGTGACGTTCGGGGTCTCTGTTTGCACTCTTTCGATGTTTGTTCAGGACATGCCCCACCACAGCACAGCCTGAGGTTGGTTGTGTTTGCCTTTCACCTGTGGGTGGCTGTTTGTGTTCCAAGGCTTTTGATAGTGCTTTGGAAAGAATCTTGAAATGTACTTCTGCAAACATTCAACACATGTTTAGTTTGGCTTTGTAGCAGATGAGATGCTGTGAACTTGTTGAGGGCCTCTTCTCCCTCTTTTTCCACTGACCTTTTCCTCCTGCCATCCCTCCTCTCCTCTATCTCAGACCAAAGAGAAAAGGAGAGAGAGGTTCGTCTTGTGGAGCTTCGGCAGCAGAGAGAAGAGCGCGCTCAGAAGGGTCGTACGGGAGGAGGAGGAGCTGAAGAGGTGGTGATGAGGAAGGTGGAGAGGTCAGCTGATGGCTCCACCCTCAGCCAAGTCACAAAGACAAACCACATCGCCCAGTCTGGTAGGCCAATCATACACCGTGTCTTAGGCTGACAACATGGCAGATACATTTGGGCAATACACTAGCTCCTGTTTAACAGTGCATGACCTTCGCAGGTCAGTTGAAATGGTTCTAATGTATTTATATGTGTTTGTGTGTCTAGGTGATGGCAGCAGGACAGCTCACAGCACCATCAGGGAGGCCAGTTATGTGAAGAAAACAGACAGTGAGTCATCAATGCATCTTCCTCCTCATTTAAATCATCATCATCATTTGATTGCTATCTCTTCTCATCCATATATGGTGTTGTATGATCTCACCACCACCACCTCCATGTGTTCTCTAGTGGGGACAGTCCAGTCCTACAGCTACAGCACCTCTACCTCTTCCAGCTCAAGCTCCACCAGGAAAGTGGGCAGGTGAGAACTGAACCCATATTATACTGTGTTCTATTGAATTCTGTGCCTAAACCCTTCTCCTCAGCAACCCTGATAGGATTTACTGAAAATGTGTTTATCTGTAATTTACCACTTCTCTTTCTTCCTCCCTTCCCTCCATCAGTGTGTTTGACCGTGAAGATGACTCGGCGTCGGAGCGCCGGCAAGCAGAGAAGCGTAAGGAGCTGATGAGAGCCCAGAGTCTGCCCAAGACATCCGCTGCACAGTCCCGCAAAGCCATGATCGAGAAGTTGGAGAAGGAGAGCGGAGGGTAATGATAGAAAGAACTGAGAATAGCAAAGAAGCAGAAGAGTCTAAACATGTCTGTATTAACATAAACCGATCCCCTTTCTTCAGGCCAGCGAATAAAGCGGTTGCCAAGGTGAACACGGTCCAGCGCTCCGCTAGCTGTGTGGTGCCCAATGCCAACTCCATCAAACAGATGCTACTGGACTGGTGCCGCGCCAAGACCCGCTCATACGAGGTGAGCCAACCCACCATGGCACTATCCTGAGTGCCCAGTCTCCTCAAAGATCTGAGACATTCACACTTCACACAAGCTCCTCCTGCTATGAGGGCTAGGCCTTTCTATAACCCCTCTACTGCAATCAAAACATCCCACCATGTCTTCTCTGTCAGCAATGCTGTGTTCTCTCACATTTTCTTGAGTCTAGTCTATTAGGTGACTAATGCCATTTGTAAGCATTGGTTAATGCTTTGTGATAGTATTTCACAAAGTATAGTCTAGTATTTCTCTCCTCTTTTTCCTCTTCCGCCTGCAGAATGTGGACATCCAGAACTTCTCGTCCAGTTGGAGTGATGGCATGGCGTTCTGTGCCCTGGTGCATAACTTCTTCCCAGAGGCCTTTGACTACTCCTCTCTCAGCCCTGCCAACCGCAGACACAACTTTGAGGTGGCCTTCAGCACTGCAGAGTGAGTACACACATACACAAATGCGTACAATTGTAAACTGTACGTCATGCATGCACTCATCGATGTACTGAATGTGATGTCTTGAGGAAGTATGGAATCAGAACTTCAGCCCTGGGCTAAATGAAAACTTCACTCTTGGAGTTGCCCCATGGTCATTTACAGCAGAATGGATCAGGATCTGAGTGAACCATCCTCCATCCCCAAGACCATCAATCGTCTGACCTCCCCAAGGCTCTGTTCGTGGGAAAGTAGATTCACTGTAGCTGTCTAGCAAACTCTTCCCACCCATTGAACTCAAAATCCATCAAACATCTTGAGAACCACAACTTCCCTCGCCTTTCTCTGCCCCAAACCAACACACTCCTCTTTCTCTGAAAAAATATGATCCTTCTATTGGGTATGTTTGTTTGACCTCTGTAAAATCAACACTGAGCTGCCAATCTATGGAGTCCTCAGGCTCAGCAGGACAGGACCTCTGGGTTCTCACCATCCTCTCTTAGCCGTACTACCATCTTACTACCACCTTACTACCACTTTACTACCACCATGTACAGTAAGAATCCCTGTCTGAGGGAGGAAGAGAATGTGCATCCACAGGGTTCAGCCTTTGAATTGATCAGATTCACCTATTGGACTCAACTCACTGTTTCCAGGGGCCCTACAGTAAGAGTGTTGGGGTGGGCCTGGGCCCACTGCTCAGTTTTTTTTTTAAACCCTCGACTCCCTCTCAATACTGTGCAGTCAGCTCCTGGATCTGTGACTACTACTACTACTACTACTACTACTAATACTATCTCCTGTACCTTTAAACCTCCACTCTCTCCTCTCAGAGACGCTCTCCTCAGTAACCGCTGTGTGATGTGACCCTCCATCCACCAACACTGATCTAAACCAAGAAACTACTGAGACTGACCCCTCCCCAAACAACCACCAGGTTACTACAGTACAGGAAGAGCACTCGAGTGACTTCCTCCCAGACCCCTCTCCTTCCCTCTCTCCTTTAATCTGGCCATATCCTCCTCCTCCTCCTCCTCCTCCTCTTCCTCACTCCACCTCTGTCATCTCCTCTTTTGATGAGGTAATGTACTGCAAACCTCTGTCCTGTCACCCACCAGTGTCTGCTGTGTTCACCTGTCCACTGTTATGATGCTGTCGATGACAACGACCATGATGACGTAAACACCGGATTGTCAAACACGTGTTCCTCCTAGCTACCCCCCAACCCCCTCTTTGTCACTGTGCTGCACTGTCCCTCCCTTACCAACCTCACCCCCCCCCCCACCCCCTGCCACTGTCACTCATCTGGAACTCTCTCACACTCCCCTCCAACACCCACACAAACACACCACCCTGTGCACCACCAGTGTGTTTCTCTTCTAGGTTCACCCTGTGGTCCATGTCTTCATGGCAGTGTAGGATTCTTCTTGTTTTTTCGTTGTCTCTTGTCTTTGTACTGGACAAAACAAAGCCAATATTCTACTGTTGATGTCTCCGTACCCCCATGCCCAAGTCTTTTGTCTCAGTGCACAGAAAAAAAACAAAAAACAAACAAACAAAAAGGCTAAATGAACGTCGCCTGACGCTTCATTTGACATTTTGTTGTGTCTGCGTGTGTTGCACATATGTGTCATGTTGTTCATGAAGCATGTCAACTCATGGATATGTTTGTCAACAGAGGGAATGTAATGTTATCCTTTCTTTTTGTGCCTTCTCTCTCCCTCTCTCCACATCCTGGGTATTCCTCTCATTTGGCTGCTCACTCTCTCTCTCAATCTCCTTCCTTCTGTCTCCCTCACTTTATTTCTATCTATTCACTTTTCATATATCCATACTTTCTCTCCCCCTCCCTCGCCCCCCTCTCTCCCCCTGCTCCCTCTCCGGGGTGCGGGTGCAGGAAGCTGGCTGACTGTCCCGAGCTGTTGGACGTAGAGGACATGGTGCGGATGCGTGAGCCAGATTGGAAGTGTGTGTACACGTACCTGCAGGAGTTCTACAGGGGCCTGGTGACCAAGGGCCTGGTTAAAACCAAAAACTCCTCCTAGAGTCGCACCCCTAGGACCCCAAATGCACTCATGGTGAGAGAGGGAACAGGCCCACGGAGGAACCACACGCTGGTGCTGGGGGTTTATGGGGTAGGGTGGGTGTGAGTGGGAGATTCTCAATTGAGCAAAAGTCTATACTCTTCTCCGCCGTGACCCAGAAACCGATAAGTGGCCGCCGATTCAAGGGGTTGAGGAAAAACATATGCTACTTCGACATTTATCCATAAAATGTCTAGCACAACTAACTAAATGTATTTTCACCACTTTACACATTACATTACATACATTACATCTACTGTACACGTCATCTGCCTTTTCCTCTCCTCGATGACTCCTATCTCGATTACCTTTGACCTTTTCAAAAGGAGGCGAGGACAGAGAAGAAGATGTGAGTAATTGAGCAAATCCAATTGAGATTCTCCCAGTGTGTGACTGTGGGTGTAGGAGTGCATGTTGTGGAGTGGGGGGGGTGCCAGCAGTTCCATCATATTATGATGGTGAAGTCCGACAGGAGAACAGTGAGCTATCTATTAATACAAACATGATCATTATCCTGCAGGAAGTCAAATAAAGTGGTAGGAAGTGTACTCTTAGGTCCGAGCGCAGTTTTCTCCACTCTGTGAGCCAGTGCTGGGGTCCAGAGGCCCAAACATGGACTGTGAGTGTGTGACTGCGGTCAGAGCCAGGCTCCAGGCTCCAGCCAGGCAGAGGGCCAGCCATCAGCACACCCCATCTGCAGCTCCACACTTTAAAAGGAGCTGCCGCAACACAACACTGGAGTGGAAACAGAGATTGGAAACAAAGTGGGGAGGAAAAAGGAATGCCAGACCTGTGGTGTGTGAAGCATGTGTATCATCTCCTCTCATTTAGTGACTTCAGAATTACACGTTTTTGTGCTTGGTCAGTTTATAGCAGCCATCGCTGAATGACATAAATAGACTAAAACAACTAAGGAAAATGTCATACAGGGTTTTACAGTGTTGACATTGTGTTTGTCTTTCAGGGGCTAGGTTACTATCTGCTGGTATAGTAGCTGTGCTCTCTCTGTCTCCCTCCCAACTTGTAGCTGTTTCCCAGAGCTCTCCCTCTCCTCCTGCTCTGTGCTACTGGCTGGGCAGCTCACACTGCCATACTGTTGTCATTGTCAGTCAGCTACAGGGCTGTTAGGGTTTAGTAGTCAAGTGTGCCACCATGTGGTCATATGCATGCATTGCACATAGATTAGTTTGTTTACAGAATTGCAGAATATGTTTAGAATGTTGTTCTCTGTAAATACATATTCTTACTGTATGCCTATAATGCTTTGTAGAGTGTCTCTCTCTTGCCTGGTTAGTTTGGGTGGATAAAAAAGCTGTTATGAGAGCGGCGTTTGTAGAGAGAATGTCATTTTATCCATACCATCACTCTGTTCATCTCTTTCTCCATCTCCCCACCTCTCCCTCTCACCATCTCTCTGTCTCCGTCCCTTAGGGAATGTGCCAACTGCATGCCCCTGCTGGAGGTGGAGGACATGATGGTCATGGGGAGGAAGCCTGACTCCAAGTGTGTGTTCACCTACGTGCAGTCACTGGTCAACCACCTGCGCAGGCACGAGATGAAACTCGCCAAGGCCTTGGCCAAACTCCAGGGCACCGACTTCTGATCTGCCTCTGTGCTCAGAGTGTCCTCCCACATTGCACCACTACACAGTACCCCTCCTGTCCTCCTGAGCACTGTCCCTCAACACCACCCCTGTCCCAAAAGGCTGACAGCAGCCCAGACTCTGAGTGAGGGGTGTTACTGATTTGCACATCTCTGATGGCCAACGGGGGGAAGAGTGTTTGTGGAGGTGTGTGTATCTGTCTCATGATTATTTTTGTTGACGGTGGTGGCATGTCAGACAGATAAATTCCCCTCCTCTGGACACACATTTGTTCAGGCTGTGCAAACCTTCCCGAAGGAGAACTCCCAAAGTTTTCATAATAGATCATATTTTTAAGCTTTAATTGATATGTTATACTGAAATGTAGTTGTAGTCTATTCATGCTTTGGAAGTCCTAGGTTTGGTGCCTGAAGATATGGCACCAACAAAACCCTACATGAAATGTACATGAGAGCTGTTGGTGATGATGAAGAAAAATAATTTGTAACTATGATGCATCTGTTAATATTCCTTCAGTCCCCACTCTGGTACTGTTTAAGGTGTTAACAAATCTGCATGCTTTTTTAAACACATCTACTTGAATTGTTTTAAATAGTCCTTATTGTCCTATTTTTTTGTTAATAATTATCATTATTACTATTTTAAGTTTATTCATAAGCACTGGTATGGAGGGATGTTATTCAGTTGATGTTATTCCACCTTGGTGGATCTGTTTGTACAGCCCTATGCTGAGTAAGAACCATATCTGAATCTACAAACGCAGATGAGGTTAATGCCAGACTAGGTTGTAATAGACATTTTCTAATACTGAAATGTTATGATAGTAGTTGTGTATTTACACCACTCATATTTATATAATTTTGGTCTGAGTGGAGAAACACCAGTGTTGAAAAGTAGGTTCCAAGTGCTTCTCAAACAGGTAAAATCACACATTAGTGTTGTTTCTAGATTATCACGTCTTATCTCAGCATTTCTCACTGTCCTTGCCTCAGTTTGTTACATTGGGGCATAAAAAGATATGGCTGTGACCTTGACGATTTCTCTTCAAAATAAAAGTCCAGCAATGAAGATGGTAGAAAAATAATACAAATGGTCGAAACTCGTAACATTTTATTAGGAAATTGTGTTTCCTAATAACATTTTTGAATTTTGTTTAATAATATCAAAAAAGGGAAATAGTTTCCCAACGATCAGACTGAGCATTCCAATGGCCAAAAGAGGCGCAGGGAAATAAATGAAAAAATATATATTGGAGTTATTTTCATTAAATAAACACACAGAGTGATTTCTTAGACATAGAGTGATGATTTAAAAAGACTGCATGGGGGATTTAAGGGCCACAACATTGGCAGCGATGATTGGTGTGTGAACTGTGGATTTGGAAACTAAAAGTGCTCCTGAGTAGAATGGACATCACTTTTACTGCGACACAATGTACAGAACATTTTGCACAGTCCAATAAATGATAGGAGTACACACACAAAAAAAACATTTAACCATTTAGGCCTAAAAAAAAACAACACATATCATAGAAATACTTTAAAAAATGATTTGTATGATAACTAGTATAAAAAATATTGATAAATGTGCACATTTTCCATCATTTTCACCCTAATTATTCATTTAAAAAGTATACAGGACAGATGTGCTTAGTTATTTTTGCCAGTTTTCCAATGGTGTTACATTCACACTGCCAGCACCATCCCACACTGCCAGCACCATTCCACAGCCCACCAACCCCACCCCAGCAAACACACACAGGGCTCTTTTTTGTAGGATCTTTATTTATGCTTGGGACCGTTTAAAAAAATAATATATTATATATTACCATATGCTTTGAAGTTTTTTTTCACGAGTCAGTCTATGAATCAAATCTATAGCCAGAACGAAGTTTATGGTAATGTAATTATTTGATTGAATATGCAAGGTTTGTTGGCGATGCTAATTTCTCTTCTCTACTTCCTTTGGTCCAATGAAGGCTGGCTTTCAGCTCAGTTGAGTCTATCATCAATGAACAGGAGAGTATTACTAATGAAGGCTAAATGTACTTTATTTCCAATGTATATTTTCTGAACACAAGTGGGAAAAAAAGAAGAAAATGTATTCCATTATATTATGGTTTCTTTATCAAGAGTTTTCATTTGGATTTAGAACTGGTTTTGATGTAATTAACTGCTTCTCTGTACATTGGTAATTGAGACTTGAGAAAGTTACAATTTTTCAATATTCTGCCCCTGTCAATTTGGCAACCAGAGAGCTTCCACAAACTAGTGAATCCTGTACTGTACTGTACATACATACTTGGACACGTCATTATTCCTTGTTTCTGTAGGAGAGGACTGGCCACCCCTCAGAGCCTGGTTCCTCTCTAGGTGTCTTCCTAGGTTCCTGCCTTTCTAGGGAGTTTTTCCTAGCCACTGTGCTTCTACATCTACATTGCTTGCTGTTTGGGGTTTTAGGCTGGGATTCTGTATAAGCACTTTGTGACATCTGCTGATTAAATGTAAATTAACAATTAAAACAAATTTAAGTCACAGTATTTGTTGTTGATTGTCTTTTACTGTATTTTACTGTAAAGAAAAAAAACAATTGCGTCTATGTGTTTGCAATGGCAATTAGTTTTTAGGATGGATAATCCACAAATGGCACATGGATCTACAACATTTCTAAAATATTGAAAGTGTTACACATTTCTGTTATGAGATGCAGAAAGAAACCGGTCTTGAACCAGACCTTGGGGAGAGTAGCCCTGTCTCTCCAGGTACACACAGATCACAGACTCCTCTTCACTGCCCTGTGAGGGTTATACAGCGAGTGAAATAAGTATTGAACACGTCACAATTTTTCTCAGTAAATATATTTCCAAAGGTGCTATTGACATGAAAGTTTCACCAGATGTTGGTAACAACCCAAGTAATCCATACATACAAAGAAACCAAAACAAATAAGTTCAGAAATTAAGTTATGTGTAATAATGTGAAATGACACAGGGAAAAAGTATTGAACACATGAAGAAAGGGAGGTTCAAAAAGGCATGGAAAGCCAAGACAACAGCTGAAAACTATCAGTAATTAAAAAGCAATCCAGTTCCCTGTCAGTGCAAATTAATATCATCTGGTTCAGTCCCAACTGATGGCCTACAAAAAGGTCTCATTGCCAAGGTGTCACACAAGACACATCTCATGATGGGTAAAAGCAAAGAGCTGTCTCGAGACATTCGCATCCTAATTGTTGCAAAACATAATGATGGCATTGGTTATAGGCGCATTTCTAAGCTTCTGAATGTTCCAGTGAGCACTGTTGGGGCCATAATACGGAAGTGGAAAGACAATCATTTCACCATAAATTTGCCAACATCATTATAGAGAATTTGACAGTACGTCCAACTGGCATAACAACCGCAGACCACATGTAACCACGCCAGCCCAGGAACTCCACATCCGGCTTCTTCACCTGCAGAATCGTCTGAGACCACCCACCTGGACAGCTGATGAAACTGTGGGATTACACAACCGAAGAATTTCTGCACAAACTGTCAGAAACAGTCTCAGGGAAGCTCATCTGCATACTTGTCGTCCTCACCAAGGTCTTGACCTGACTGCAGTTCGGTGTCGTAACTTAATTCAGTGGGCAAATGCTTTTCATGGATAAATCCCGGTTTCAACCGTACCAAGCAGATGGCAGTTAGCGTGTATGGCGTTGTGTGGGCGAGCGGTTTGCTGATGTCAACGTTGTAAACAGAGTGCCCCATAGTGGCAGTGGAGTGGTAGTCCACAAAGCTCACAGAACGGGACGGCTGAAGTGCGTAGCGCATAAACATTGTCTGTCCAAATTGCCTCCGGAAGAAACGTCAGCACAAGAACTGTTCGTCTGGAGCTTCATGAAATGGGTTTCCATGGCCGAGCAGCTGCACATATTGATGTATATTGATGTGTGTATAATGAAATTGCTTATCCAAACACCCAATTATTTATAAATGGAAATCATGGAAATTGTCAGGGGTGCCCAAACTTTTTCATACGACTGTATATGCAAATTGCTCAGCTCATCTTATAGCGGCCACTAAGTGCCACTGGCTACACTCATTTTACCAAACAAAAGTGCCAGGGTCAGACCGTTGAAGTTACAGATGGTACAGTTGAAATGACACATTGTACCTTTAAACAATAGCTAATTGATGGATCAACAAGTGAGACCAATAAAGCATACAGGTGCTATGCCTCATGGCCACATTGGGGTTGGAACTGAGCCAGATCCATCCACAACAATAAATGGGGGAATTTCACCCACAGTTTGAAGGTCATGAATTTTTTACACTGGTTTTACACTGTCATTCAGGAAGACATACAGTCAGCCTTATGTGGTGAACATTAACCCTGGGATGTTGCCTTGGTAACTTAATGTTGCTGTCAATCACAGCTTCAAAACAAGGTTATGTGAATGTTGGTTATAGCTCATCAAAAGTGATTATTTAATTAGTGGCGATGCTGTTTTTTAAAGGTATATCTTAACCTGGAGTCTATTTAGTGTCGTTTTCAGCTCAGAGATTCATAGCTATTTGTCATAGGAAATACACAGTGCTTATGCATATCGACAGTGGGTAAACATATACATGAATATTAATAATTAATCATCTTCAATTATGAATGCCTGTCTCATTGTTACATTGCAAATTATCTTTGTATTGTCACTAGAAAAGCAGAGCTTTTATGGCCTAGGCCTACTCTACTATATTTGTATGTTATTGTAATTTTAATAGATGGGGGACATATGTTTAATGATAATACATTTTGCAATTATATAATATAATGCTGTCACTTTAAATGAGACATTCTATTTCCTCATTATCAAGCTCTTGATGGTGGAGCTCGGGCCCTATGTAATTTTTTATTGTGTAGTTCGTGGGAACTGAAGTATAGCCTACTGCCTCTGGTAACGGAGAAACACTTAGAAACACAAGTAGTCCAAACTGTTGTTTACACACATTACCCATAACAAAACATGCTCTATAACATTTAAATATAGGTCGCGCGCGCGCCTGGGAGTCGGTTAATGGATGCAGGTGTAGGATAGTGGGCGGCCTGTAGCCTAGGTATACAGACCCCTGATCGGGGTATAGACAAGCCCAAGGACACGGATAGGACTGATTGTAATAAATGGTATCAATGCACATGTATTATATTGTTAATTTTAATGAAAGATGTAAAGATGTGCAAAGACACACGTTCCACCTCGCCAAATTGTACGACATTGAGCAACCTTCACGGTTCCATTTGTGTAAAGGGCCAGTTCACATATCTAATCGCTGTGCGGCGGTAAAGCACCACAATCTTTACTGTAGGCTGTCTGAGTAACTACTCATCACCAACAGAGCAACGCGTAGTCGTAGTAGACGTTCGCGTAGAGAAGAGTGTTCACAGTCACAATTTAAAGGGCATAGGCTACCAAACAGTCCGAGCCATAACGGTTTTATCGACGCAGTATTTGCATTCGGCGTGTAACGGTTGTTTTATCATTCAGACTATAAACTGATAAGCGCAACGGGTGAACATGGACGTACGCCTGGTTTGTTTATGAAATGTAGCCTATCTTTCTCTCGTGAGCGTGGATTTGGAACCTTGCAAAAGTTCACTTGGTAGCTCACCTGCTCTCCATCGCCAGTGCAGAACGCGCTGTGACGCCAATGGTTTCATTTGAAGAACGTGAGGCAGGTCTGATATTATAACAATAGTGTAACGGCGAAGGCTATTTAAACATCATCCTCTGACAAGGCGTAAATACAGTAATAGCTCAGACCTATTCATCCTCAGGAGAGGTTGCGCCGAAAAAGCATCAGGCTATACTCTAACTAACCAAGCCTTCATTCGGATGGTTATCTCGTCGCCTGTCATCCTTTCATCTCTAATATTGCCTGAACAGGTAATTCAGTTCTGTAACAGTAAAGACACGTGATTGCATGCTGCTGCCAATGTAGGCGACCTGCTGAGCACAACACTGAATACAATCCTAATCATTTTACATTTTTGTCATTTCGCAGACGCTGTTATCCAGAGTGACTTACAGTAGTGAGTGCATACTTTTTCATATTTGTTCGTATTCTATTATTTCTGATGATTTAATGTATTTAATCTGGTGTCCTCTGACTCACTGTAACATCCAGAGTGATTACATAACATAAACATGATCACTACAAGCGCTAAAGTAAAAAATAAATATTGCCCACTTGATGGTAACATGCAAGGAAATAATGTAAATAAACATTGACAGTGTTCTTGTTTACATGATCAGTTTCAGTCTTACTCAGAAGAGTGGTACAAATCATTTTATGCTAATATGAATTTTATGTCCCATAAATGTCTTCTATGTATAATCAGTTTGCAATAGGCATACTACTATAGGCTATCACTGTATATCCCATATGCCACTGCATGAAATCATGGTATCCATCCCTACTCTGCTTCTCTTTCATGTTACTTTTTGACTCTAATTGAGTTACACAGCTTCAGGAAGTGGAGAGAGAGGTTGGGGTTCAGATATAGGAATCTGACCCCTGGACCTATATGGGAAGATGAACGTTCAACAAGTAGTCTGGATAGTGATTGTATAATAAAAACCTCTTAGGGCATTGTTATGTCTAGTGGAAAAATCCTTTGTGCAAATAGACTGATATTCCCTCATGCGTCAGTGTTTGTACACATTTGCGCTAATTAATGTGGTCTAACTCTTGAAATAGCCACTACATCCATATAGGTCGGCAGGTAGCCTAGTGTTTAGAGCTTTGGGCCAGTAACTGAAAGGTTGCTGGATTGAATCCCCAAGCTGACAAGGTGAAAACCTGTTGATGTGCCCTTGAGCAAGGCACGTAACCCTAATTTGCTCCCTGTAGGTAGGCTGTCATTGTAAAAAATAATTTGTTCTTAACTGACTTGCCTGGTTAAATAAAGGTAAAGAAATGCACTCCAGATATCTTGTATTTCTGTACTTTTTCATACTTCCGCTCTATGTATCATGTACCGTGTATCTGTCTTTTGTGTACTTTCGTTGTGGCATTTTGCACCTGCCCTGTGTTTTGTTGTTGTAGCTGCTTGACAAAGAAATGTCCCCCTCGGGGATCAATAAAGTATCTATCTATCTATCTATCTATCTATCTATCTATCTATCTATCTATCTATCTATCTATCTATCTATCTATCTATCTATCTATCTATCTATCTATCTATCTATCTATCTATCTATATATTTTTTATCCTGTTTTTAAAACACACAGATGCCCTCTCTTTGTTGTTATCTACCTGACACATACACAAACATGCTCTGAGATAAGATCTGAGACTGAAATACCAATTTATTATAATTTTTTATTTTAACCTTTATTTAACTAGGCAAGTCAGTTAAGAACAAATTATTATTTACAATGACGACCTAGACCGGCCAAACTCAGACGATGCTGGGCCAATTGTGCACCGCCCTGTGGGACCAATCACGGCCGGTTGAGATACAGTCTGGATTTGAACCAGGTTGTCTGTAGTGATACCTCTAACACTCTAGTACTGAGATGCAGTGTCTTATACCACCGTGCCACCTGGGAGCCAAATTAAACCTACCTTCAATTTTTCTCTCACAATGCCCTTGAAATAGGAGCAGAATTAGGCCACACAAGCGACTGGCCTCATTCAGTCATTGGTTGATTGGATTCCTGAAGAAATCCATTTATACATTTACATCTCTTCAGTCAGTCACTTAATTTAGAACATTAGGACCAATGGTTGTTGCACACAATTCAACTTGCCAAGATATAATTTTTTCTCTCTGACTGGTAGAAAAAGCATTACAACCCTGGTTACTGTTATTCTATTAGCGTGACCTATGCCCTCTGGCCTGATGAACTGGTGAACTCACAGTGCTGACCTTTTTCACATTTTATGGATTTTTTTAAAGGATTTATAGAATTATATTGTTTCCTGCCAACATTAGATCATTCTTAATGCCAAAAATACCTACAAAATACATTCACTATATTTTGAAGTAGTAATAACCCATTTATATGTACTTGACTTCACAACATAACTTCACAAAGGCATCTGCAATTCAAATAATGTATAGATAGTTTTGTGTTTCCAGTTTATCAATATGCTTATTGTACTGTATTTAATGGCTCCTAGACATTCACACCCCTAGTGTCTCATCTTCAGCCTGTTAGACTCCTCGACTGGGTCACTGCAGCTCCTGCCAATAGCTCTGTCCTGCAGGCCTCTCATGGTCTCATTCTGCTGCTCACAGTCATAACAACCCTCAGCAGATGGGGACTCAGGCAAAGAGTACATTTGTTAACTTTTTTTTTCTTAATGTGCAACTATACGCCTCCGTTTGCCTAAAGAGAGAGAGATAACGTACTGTATTTGAGTATGTGTCCTAATTTCTGTTCAAGACAAAACCCAAACTTTTACGCCTACCCAATCCTGCTCCGGTAATCACAGGCCCACCAGTTAAATTGTAGGTACTTGGTCCCACGATTCAGTCAGTGTCCAGATCATGAAGTCACCCCCCCTCACACTCATTCACTATCACAAACCCAAAACCCCAAATCATGTTGTGTTGTTACATCCTCTGGCAAGGTTTTTTGAAGGGATTTCATATTTCTCATTAAAAAAAAGATAGTAGCGGGGGCCTCCCGAGTGGCGCATCGCTGTGCTTGAGGCGTCACTACAGACCTGGGTTCGAAGCTGCCCGTGACCTGGAGACCCATGAGGCGGCGCACAATAGGGAAGCTTTATCACTTTAGGGGAGAGTTTGAAACAATGTACAACTGGCGACCGGGTTGGGGGAAGGTTTGACCGGCTGGGATGTCCTTGTCCCATCTCGCTCTAGTGACTCCTGTGGCGTGCTGGGCACATGCACGCTGACACGGTTGCCAATTGTACGTTGTTTCCTCCAACACATTGGTGCGGCTGGTTTCCGTGTAAAGCGAGCAAGCAGTGCGGCTTGGCATGCTCGTGTTTCGGAGGACGCATGGCTCTCGATCCTTCGCCTCTCCCGAGTCCGTATGGGAGTTGCAGCGATGGGACAAAACTGTAACTACCAATTGGATATCACAAAATTGGGGAGAAAAAAAAGGGATACAAAATGTATTTGTATTGATTCTCCTTATTGACTGGAGCCCTTTTTTCTATTTTGACACTATCAATAGAATTTGTTGGATTCCATCAGGTGACTGGCTTCGGACATGGTGTGGCTTCGGACATGGTGCCTCTGCAGAGAGACCAAAACCAAGTCCCATTAGCACTAGGGCCTTGAAGAGGTTGGTCTACAGTGGTGGCTGCAGCTGGAGGTGCCACTTCTTTTGTCCAGGACATCATTTGTATCGCTGTCAGGAGGGACATATGGCCCTGGAGGGCGGCAGAGCAGAGCAGCACGCTCTTCAGCTGTAATTTAAACCACGAGCACTGAAGATGTAGGCTGAATATGATCAGTCTTAACAATGCTGCCAGGGGGATTTATTTGAATGAAAACCTGTGGAGAGACCACCACTGTTCAGGATAGGGCTTTATTGCTTTGGTTTAGGTAATGATAGGCAACATGAGAACATATATAGGACTTTATTCAGAATAACCTTGAAGATAATGAGATACGGTATTGAGTTATTTAAAGCCTATACCTAGGCTGCGCATTTGAAAGCATCAATTTAAGACATCTCTCATGGCAAACTTTGGTTATGACTGGTAATGTAGGGCCTTTTGTTTTTGTTTTTTGTTACCTAAGCAATCAGGCCCGTGGAGGTGAGGCATAATGCCAAAATACCACGACTAAGGGCTGTTCTTATGCACAACGCAACACGGAGTGCCTAGGTACAGCCATTAGACATGGTATATTGGCCATATACTGTTGAAGTCGGAACTTAGGTTGAAGTTTATTAAAACTCATTTTTCAACCACTCCACAGTTTTCATGTTAACAAACTATAGTTTTGGCAAGTCGGTTAGGACATCTACTTTGTGCATGACACAAGTCATTCTTCCAACAATTGTTTACAGATAGATTCTTTCACTTATAATTCACTATATCACAATTTCAGTGGGTCAGAAGTTTACATACACTAAGTTGACTGTGCCTTTAAACAGCTTGGAAAATTCCAGAAAATGATGTCATGGCTTTAGAAGCTTCTGATAGGCTAATCATTTGAGTCAATTGGAGGTGTACCTGTGGATGTATTTCAAGGCCTACCTTCAAACTCAGTGCCTCGTTGCTCGACATCATGGGAAAATCAAAAGAATCTGCCAAGACCTCAGAAAATAAATTGTAGACCTCCACAAGTCTGGTTCATCCTTGGGAGCAATTTCCTAACGCCTGAAGGTACCACGTTCATCTGTACAAACAATAGTACACAAGTATAAAACCATGGGACCACGCAGCCGTCATACCGCTCAGGAAGGAGACGCGTTCTGTCTCCTAGAGATGAACGTACTTTTGTGCAAAAAGTGCAAATCAATCCCAAACAGCATAGGCGGGTGCGCTCTCCAAACTCCCTTCAGCCGAGAGTGCTTTGTTCTCTTGTTGAAAATTTTTATGTTGCTTTCACACGTATAAATGCATATGTGGTAAATCGATATTCTATCTAATCCTACAAGAATTGCTAGCATTTCATCATTCCATCCCCATACCGTTTATTGCAACACTTAGACATTTCTGTGTCATTTGCAAGATTTTTTAAAATTGATTTACAATTTCTTACTCTCTGAGTTGGTGCGATGTTTATTGTGTAAATGAACGTTCGCATGTTTATTTAATTCAAATTATGGTTTCCTTCGTAATTTCCTATGTCTCTGTCATTCTGGTTGAGCGTTATAGGATACCGCGCACCTCAGTGCGTATAAAAATAGGCTACGTGACCTGCGCGCTACAATTTGGAGTCAGTATGTTGAATAGAGAAAATTATTTTTCCAAGTTTAAATGGTGAGGAAATATCTATTTAGTTTCATAAGGGGAGACTTTGCAGTCTTGCACTCTACCTATGTCCATTCAGATATAACAGGTTATGCCTGATACAGAGGCTATTTCTTTTGGGCTATTGCCCATGTATATTTAGTAAATCTACTTGTATATTTTGTATTATATGTCTCTTTCACCATTGGATCACCAAGACCTGTAAATAAATCTACACTCTGAGCACGTCAACCTACTACAAAGTCCCTTTTTCACAATTACATAATCAAAAAGTGTTGTAAACTAAAAAATATAAAGCGCTGTATGGTAGCTGCAATAAATAGACAAAGATTTGTAGTTGAACATTGCATATATAGATTTTGTTTTTACTTGACTTGACTTGACTCAACTTGCTCTTAGAATGCACAACTTGGACTTAACTTGAGACTCGACCCGTTCCTCTCGGGACTCGACTTTAGACTTGGACCTTGTGACTTAAGACTTGCTCGTGACTCGAATAATAGTGACTTGGTCTCACCACTTGTCATATTCAAGTTCAAGTGTACAATTGTGGTTTAACAATAATCCTATTAATCTATCCTAATTCTCACTAATCATGAAACTGTACAGTGGCGATTTTAGCATGTACATTTTGGTGTGGGATGCATGCCAGCAAAGCCACTACATAACACTAAACAATACATTGATTGCATTACACTTTGGATGGTGTATCAATACACTACAAAGATACAGGTGCCCTTCCTAACTCATTAAAACATTAGCCTCATTTACTGATTTACAAAAAACCCATAGTTGACATGGCTGACTTGCTTAAGCAAATGTGGTTTCTACTGAAAAGCAGATAAGAGGCAATCTGTAATTTTGATTAAGACATTAATGAGCAAGCTAGGACGGACGTAGCCAATATAACTATTTGTTTAGCACTTTTGAAATGTACAGCAACAGAATTCAGAACATGGGCCGTTCTTAGAATGTTCTCCCTGTACACCAAGTCATAACCGTAGGATAAATAAAGGGGCCATATGAGCAGACAATGAAAGCTCTTGCAATATTAAATGATTACATTTCTCTAAAACAGGTTATAGGCTACATGTGCACCACTAAGTCAGAATAGCATTTTATTTATTTCACCTTTATTTAACTAGGCAAGTCAGTTAAGAACAAACTCTTATTGACAATGACAGCCTACCTACAGGGACAGTCATAGTAGTACGGCACCCCTGGAGCGAATTAGGGTTAATAGCCTTGCTCAAGGACACATTGACAGGTTTTCACCTCATCAGCTCGGGGATTCAATCCAGCAACCTTTTGGTTACTGGCCCAACGCTCTACCCACTCGGCTACCTTCCTGCCCCTGGTAGCTGAAGTTAAGAGAGGAAAATAGACCAAATTGTTAGGGTGAGGCACATGGGCTACTAACAGCTTACTACACAACATACACATTCTAAGCTATAGTATACATAACTCCCTGGCATATTACATCATTTATGCAGCAGGAAAGTCATCCACACAAATAATGAGGGCATACAATTAAATAAATACGTAGGGGAGTGTAGGTATAAAATACCATTCCTTTAGTTGTTAGTCAGTGTGATTGCATTTTTCTTAAATAATGTTCTCAATTTCATATTTTCTTCCTTTCTGTATTGCTCACTATCAGTCCTACTACCACTACCTCCCCTGTACTCCATTTTCAGTCATCCAGCATTTCTTTCCAGATCTCATCCCCCCATTCCTCCATTGGCTGCTGGTAGTTATCTCTAGCTGCCATCGGGACTGTGACACGTTGACGTCACAGATAGCGACAGGGTTGGCTGAGAGGGACAATACAGCTCACGTCAGACAGCCGAGTGAACAGCACAAGTGTCACCTTAGCGTGGAGAGAGAACGGAGAGGCAGAGGAAGAGCGTAGGGTAAGTTTAAGTATAGAATTAGATAGACTGAGAAAATGAGAGGGAAGAGGCAAAATAGAGGAGAATAAATAAGAGAGGAACAGTGTGTGTGAGATGGAGACAAACAATGACGGCAGAGGAGACGATGGAGAGAAAATGGAAGAGAAGGAGTCGTAAGAGAAGGGGATTAAGTCTCAGAGAATGAGATAGGACCAGAGAGGATATGTGTACCAATGGGAAAGGAACAAACATGAGATAGGCTACTGTATATGCACGGTTGATAGACGTAGGATGTTTTCATTGTAGGTAGAGTCTAGCCTGCCTGACTCTCATCCCCAGTCAGTGCTGTTCGTTGTGTACCCACCCTCTCCCACGTGTGCCGAATCACCAGCCACCCTCCTCCCCATTCCTCCACAAAAACACCATACATGGACTAAAGGCATGTGCCCATGGAACAGGCTATTGGTCCACATAAAAAACACAATGTTTCCATGCATGTACAGCTCAGGGGGACATGTCACGTGACTTGAACTGACCTCCACTATCAGCTTTCTGCATCATGGTCACGACCCTGACTCCAGAAGGTCTTGTGACATATTTTAAGAGCAGATAATGTATAATTGTCAGAATCAAAAAGTATTCACACCCCTTGACTTTTTCCACATTGTGTTGTGTTACAAAGTGGGATTAAAATGGATTTAATTGTAATTGTTTGTCTTTGATATACACAAAATACTCTATAATGTCAAAGTGGAAGAATTATATATATATACAGTGGGGAGAACAAGTATTTGATACACTGCCGATTTTGCAGGTTTTCCTACTTACAAAGCATGTAGAGGTCTGTAATTTTTATCATAGGTACACTTCAACTGTGAGAGACGGAATCTCACATTGTATGATTTTTAAATAATTAATTTGCATTTTATTGCATGACATTAGTATTTGATCACCTACCAACCAGTAAGAATTCCGGCTCTCATAGACCTGTTAGTTTTTCTTTAAGAAGCCCTCCTGTTCTCCACTCATTACCTGTATTAACTGCACCTGTTTGAACTCATTACCTGTATAAAAGACACCTGTCCACACACTCAATCAAACAGACTCCAACCTCTCCACAATGGCCAAGACCAGAGAGCTGTGTAAGGACATCAGGGATAAAATTGTAGACCTGCACAAGGCTGGGATGGGCTACAGGACAATAGGCAAGCAGCTTGGTGAGAAGGCAACAACTGTTGGCGCAATTATTAGAAAATGGAAGAAGTTCAAGATGACGGTCAATCTCCCCCGGTTTGGGGCACCATGCAAGATCTCACCTCGTGGGGCATCAATGATCATGAGGAAGGTGAGGGATCAGCCCAGAACTACACGGCAGGACCTGGTCAATGACCTGAAGAGAGCTGGGACCACAGTCTCAAAGAAAACCATTAGTAACACACTACGCTGTCATGGATTAAAATCCTGCAGCGCACGCAAGGTCCCCCTGCTCAAGCCAGCGCATGTCCAGGCCCGTCTGAAGTTATCCAATGACCATCTGGATGATCCAGAGGAGGAATGGGAGAAGGTCATGTGGTCTGATGAGACAAAAATAGAGCTTTTTGGTCTAAACTCCACTCGCCTTGTTTGGAGGAAGAAGAAGGATGAGTACAACCCCAAGAACACCATCCCAACCGTGAAGCATGGAGGTGGAAACATCATTCTTTGGGGATGCTTTTCTGCAAAGGGGACAGGACGACTGCACCGTATTGAGGGGAGGATGGATAGGGCCATTTATCGCGAGATCTTGGCCAACAACCTCCTTCCCTCAGTAAAAGCATTGAAGATGGGTCGTGGCTGGGTCTTCCAGCATGACAACGACCCGAAACACACAGCCAGGGCAAATAAGGAGTGGCTCCGTAAGAAGCATCTCAAGGTCCTGGAGTGGCCTAGCCAGTCTCCAGACCTGAACCCAATAGAAAATCTTTGGAGGGAGCTGAAAGTCCGTATTGCCTAGCGACAGCCCCGAAACCTGAAGGATCTGGAGAAGGTCTGTATGGAGGAGTGGGCCAAAATCCCTGCTGCAGTGTGTGCAAACCTGGTCAAGAACTACAGGAAACGTATGATCTCTTGTAATTGCAAACAAAGGTTTCTGTACCAAATATTAAGTTCTGTTTTTCTGATGTATCAAATACTTATGTCATGCAATAAAATGCAAATTAATTACTTAAAAATTATATATATATAATGAATGAAAAATAAAACACAAATATATATTAATTAGATATGTATTCAACACCCTGAGCCAATACATGTTAGAATCACCTTTCTGGGTAAGTCTCTAAGAACTTTGTACACCTGGATTGTACGATATTTAGCCATTATTCTTTAAAAAATGATTCAAGCTCTGTCAAGTTGGTTGTTGATCATTGCTAGACAGCAATATTCAAGTCTTGGCATAGATTTTCAAAAAGTCAAAACTGTAACTAGGCCACTCAAGAACATTCAATGTCTTCTTTGTAAGCAACTCCAGTGTATATTGGCCTTGTGTTTTAGGTGAATTTAGCTGAAAGGTGAATTTGTCTCCCAGTATCTGAATCACGTTTTCCTCTACGATTTTGCCTGTGCTTAGCTCTTTTCCATTTCTTTTTATCCAAAAAAAACCCCTAGTCCTTACCAATGACAAGCATACCCATAACATGATGCAGCCACCACCATGCTTAAAAAATATGAAGAGTGGTACTCAGTGATGTGTTGTGTTGGATTTGCCCCAAACATAAAGCTTTGCATTCAGGAAATATTTGTATTTTCTTTGCCACATTATTTTGTAGTGTTACTTTAGTGCCTTATTGCAAACATGGTGCATGTTTTGTAAAATATGTATTCTGTAATTTAAACATTTATTTTACTAGGCAAGTCAGTTAGGAACAAATTCTTATTTACAATGACGGCCTACCTACAGGGACAGTCATAGTAGTACGGCACCCCTGGAGCGAATTAGGGTTAATAGCCTTGCTCAAGGACACATTGACAGGTTTTCACCTTGTCGGCTCAGGGATTTGATCCAGCAACCTTTCATTACTGGCCCAACGCTCTAACCACTAGGCTACCTGCCACCCCTAAAAGGTGTACAGGCTACCTGTACAGGCTTCCTTCTGTGGAGTACCTACAATGTTGTTGATCCATCCTCAGTTATCTCCTATCACAGCCATTAAACTGCAACTGTTTTAAAATCACCATTGGCCTCATGGTGAAATCCCTAAGTGGTTTCCTTCCTCTTCAGCAGCTGAGTTAGGAAGGCCACCTGTATCTTTGTAGTGTATTGATACACCATCCAAAGTGTAATTAATAACTGCACCATGCTCGAAGGGATATTCAATGTCTGCTTTTTTTGTTGTTGTTGACCCATCTACCAATAAGTGCCCTTCTTTGCAAACCATTTGAAAACCTCCCTGGTCTTTGTGGTTGAATCTGTGCTTGACATTCACTGCTCGACTGAGGGACCTTACAGATAATTGTATGTTTGGGGTACAGAGATTTAAAAATCATGTTAAACACATGCAATTTATTATGTGACTTGATACGCACATTTTTACTCTTATTTAGGCTTGCCATAACAAAGGGGGGGTAATTGAATTCTTATTGATTCAAGACATTTCAGCTTTTCATTTTTTATTCATTAGTAAATATGTCTAAAAACCTAATTCCACTTTGAAATGATGGTGTATTGTGTGTAAATCCGTAACACAGAATGTTAATTAACACAACAAAATGTGGAAATAGTGAAGGGGTGTGAATACTTTCTGAAGGCACTGTAGAACCTAAAATGGTTATTTGGTTGTCACCATAGGAGAACCCTTGGAATAGCCCTTTTTGGTTCCAGAGGTAGAACCCCTTTTCTGCTCTATGAATAACCCTTTCCACAGAGGGTTCTACAGTACATGGAACCCACTGGCATTTGCTTTGTGATATAGGTATGGTATAGTGTCAGTACTTTCAGATAGACCTTATAGAGGGTGAGGGGATGTTGTGTTGGATGGATGCCCAGCAGTCTTGGCAGTCAAGAGGTGCCCTACTTCTCATGGGCCAGTCTGAGAGATGGCGTCTCTCCTCACATCTCTATCTCCCAACCACAGTGGTTGAGTTATGTGAATGGGCAGGGGTCCCAGACTCGTCATGAGTCGCCTCTCTCAGGCCCAGGGACACTCACAGGCCAGAGGCTGCATCATACTCCCTTTCAGTTGTTGTTACCATGCTATCAGGTTGTGTTGCTGCAGACCATACAGCGGTTTCTCTGGCTTGTGTCTATCAGGTGTTCTGAGCTGATATGAACTGTCTCTGCATCTCCGTGGTTACCGGGGGAATGACAGGCGAGGCGGCTCAGGTACAAAGAGAGCTGCTGAGATAAGCGGCACCCCAGCTTGTTCTCCTCATTCGATTTCTGAGTTGGTCCAAGAGCTGTGGGAGGTGTGAAGTGTTGGAGGGTATAAATAAGAGTGGGAGGTGGGTGATTTCTTCCTTTGCGCTCTCTCTCTTCCCTCTTCCTCTCTCTCTCTCTGTCTCTCTCTTAATTACCTGTTTCAGACGCTTTCAGTCGCCCACGAGAGGGCAGACAGTCAAACACTCAGGGCTGGCATTATGCTGCCAGAGCAGCCTAGGTATGGGGGGAATGTGAACTGCTCAATCACATGAACAGCTGATTCAATGAGAGCACATGATAACCCTCCCCACCCTCACCAGACATGTTTAACTTTTGTCTCCCATTGCTTCTTTAACATCTAGTCTGTCTATACTGTGTGGCACACTCTGATAGAATATGGTAAACATGGCTTTCCCCTGCTATTGTTTTTCAGTGAGTTTCTGGGAGATGGATCCAGACAACCATAACCAAAGCCAGCCACAACCTGAGAACCTATCTGGACTAGCAGAGGTTTTAACCCCCACTCCAGCAGCACCTCCAGGCACAGAAGTGCCAACTTCTGCACCCTGCGCCTCTGCTCCTGCTCCTCAACCATCAGTCCCAGCGCGGCCTCGCCGGCCTCAGAGGACTCCCAGAGTAGAGATCTCTGTGGACGTCTGTGAGCCCAAACCTGACCCTCCAGAGGCCACCCAGGACAGATCCACTCCTGATGCTCCAGGGGGGCCTGGAGGGCCTGGGGGGGCCACTGAAACCACTCTGAAGGCTGGCCCTAAAGTCCCATGCCACCCCCCAGGGGCCCGTAGCCCCATCTCAATGAGGGCAGCCTCAGTGCCCCAGCCACCGTCTTCCAGGCCCATACCTCCCCACTTCAACCCTCATGCCCAGAGGGCCTTCTCTGTGTCGGGCACCGTGGACACACAGGCCCAGGTGGTAGAAGACTTCAGGTAAGCGCCAGGCTCTGTGTGTCATCTGTCCAATCCAGCTTTCACTACCGCATAATAGTTTTTTTTAACATGAACGGAAAACACTTTTTTAAGAGCAGGCTTCAGACCTTCAGTGTTGTTGTGGTGACACAATCATTTGTCAATATATAGCCCAAAGAACCATAGTAAAGGCTGCAGTGGCATGTATCCAACTAAACTTTTACTGGGGTGTAGTTTCCCATTAACAAAGTGAAAATGGTAGGAAACTGATTAACCACATACCACCAGAGTACAGCCAGAGGAGAATGGGTTACTTGTTTAGTGATTACTTCTTCTCAAGGTCTCTTCCTCCTCTTTTAACTCAAGCTCAACTCAAGACAGTGGGTGTTTCTCAATATGCATTTTACCGTGATCCACACTCTCATGCTCCACAAGTGCATTCTCCGAGGACGTTCTCTTGAGTACGTTCTTGTGAGGACGAGAGTGTGGTGAACGCATTAAACATTATATTTGAGAAGCACTCCCCTTACTGTATTACCTCACGCTGCATCGCCCCATTCACTGAACCTTCTACCAGCAAGGACAATGGCAAGAAGAGACGAAACAAAGCAAACGTTTTACTTCATAATTATCAGGCTAGTTAAACAGACAAAAATTAGCTAAAACTAATGTTATGCAAGGTACAGTAGATGTCAATTCTTCGTGGCTAGCTAGCTAACAATTATTTGTGGCTAGCTAGCTAACAATAGTAGCTAGCCAGTTAGCTCTATTGACTTACTATGGGCTTTCGACCTACTTTTGTTGGCAGGTAACCATGCCAAAATTAACACAGCATGTATTTATTAATGTATCAAGATAAAATATTGTAGTCAGGCAACATACAGTGCATTCGGAAAGTATTCAGACTACTTCCTTTTTAACACATTTTGTTACATTACAGCCTTATTCTAAAATGGATTACATGTATTTATTTCCTTATCAATCTACACACAATACCCCATCATGACAAAGCAAAAACAGGTTTTTAGACATTTTTGCAAATGTATAAAAAACAAAAACAGAAATACCTTATTTAGAAAAGTATTCAGAACCTTTTCTATGGCATTCGAAATTGAGCTCATCCTGTTTCCATTGATCATCCTTGAGATGTTTCTACAACCACGTCTGGAGGAAACCTGGCACCATCCCTACGGTGAAGCATGGTGGTGGCAGCATCATGCTGTGGGGATGTTTTTCAGCAGCAGGGACTGGGAGACTAGTCAGGATCGAGGGAAAGATGAATGGAGCAAAGTACAGAGAGATCCTTGATGAAAACCTGCTCCAGGACCTCAGACTGGGGCGAAGGTTCACCTTCCAACAGGACAAAACCCTAAGCACATAGCCAAGACAACACAGGAGTGGCTTTGGGACAAGTCTCTGAATGTCCTTGAGTGGCCCAGCCAGAGCCCGGACTTGAACCTGATCAAACATATCTGGAGAGACCTGAAAATAGCTGTGGAGCGACACTCCCCATCCAACCTGACAGAGCTTGAGAGGATCTGCAGAGAATAATGGGAGAAACTCCTCAAATACAGGTATGCTAGGCTTGTAGCGTAACATAATGTGGAAAAAGTCAAGGGGTCTGAATACTTTCCGAATGCACTGTACGAGATGTGAATAGGCAGTCGGAGTGTATTTTCGAAGTCAAAGTGTATTTTCTCTCGCTTTAGCTCAAATAATTATCTGTTTTTTTACGTGGTTGCGGCGTATTTCTTTGCATACTTTCTGTTGTAGCTTGCACCGATGCATGCTTCAAAATATGTACAAATGGAGTACGCATTCGAGAAGTGCCCTCCATGCTCCATTTCACATACTTTAATTTGGACTTATTCTCCGACCCTCTGGTGCTCCAATGTGTGTGCTCGGAGCACAGTAGAATGCATGTTGAGAAACACCTGTTTTTGCCACTGAAACTACGAAATTGAGAGGCTATAACCATCAGCAGTCCCACTCTGTGTTGCTTGTGTGTTATTTTCTACTCACAGTATAGACCCAGTGTCCCCGAGGCTTTGTCAGAGCTCTCTGCTAACCTCTCTCATTTATGATGCTAATTAAGCTAATGGAGAGAGTGGATACTCAGAGAATCAATGGAATTATATCAGAGAAATACTTTGTATGTACTGTATGTTAAATGCGTTAGGATGTGCCCTCCCAAGTCGTTAAATATTATTTGTAATGAAATGGTCTGCAGTTCATTAAGAATCTGTTGCCTAATTATTTGGTTACAGGTTGAACCAAGCTTGTATTGATTGTGAGATTCTGTGTTCCTGCTCTCTGATAGGGTGCACATAATCACATGGAATGTGGGCGGTGCCATGCCGCCAGATGACATCACTGCTCTGCTGGGATTGCACATTGGGGATGGAAACACAGACATGTATATCATTGGGTGAGTTTTTCCCAGGTGGCAGTCAGCCAACCATCTCCTCATCGCCAAGTAGTCCAGAAGACTTCTCATGTCCCTTAAATCCATCCTCCTTCGATGTACATTCCCCTAGGTTATAAGTGGTTTACTGTTAAACAACATTGATCCATCTATCTAGCTCCCTTTAGCTGTGTTTCTGTTTTCCCCTACATTTTTATTCTCCATCCATTTCCTTGTTTACAGTCCTTTCCCTCTCTCTCTCTCTCTCTCTCTCTCTCTCTCTCTCTCTCTCTCTCTCTCTCTCTCTCTCTCTCTCTCTCTCTCTCTCTCGCTCTCTCTATTGTTCTCTCTATCGCTCTCCCTGCTCACCCTCTCTCTTTCTCTCTCTCTCTCTCTCTCTCTCTCTCTCTCTCTCTCTCTCTCTCTCTCTCTCTCTCTCTCTCTCTCTCTCTCTCTCTCTCTCTCTCTCTCTCTCTCTCTCTCTCTCTCTCTCTCTTTCTCTCTTTCTCTCTTTCTCTCTCTCTCCCTCTCTCTGCTCACCTTTCTCTCTCTCTCTCTCTCTCTCTCTCTCTCTCTCTCTCTCTCTCTTCTCCCTGCTCAACTATCTGTATCTCTCTCCCTCGCTATGGCCTCCTTGTAATGACTGTGTGTGTAACTGCTGCTCTCTCAGACTACAGGAAGTCAACTCCATGATCAACAAAAGGCTGAAAGACGTTCTCTTCACAGACCAATGGAGCGATGCCTGCATGGAGAGACTCAGCCCCTTCGGCTACATACTGGTCAGTGAAGGCTTGACACAGAAACACACACACACTTATGCACACGCACTAACACATACATCACATGGTTATGGTACACACACAAAAATATAATTAACTGCAGAGCAAACAAATGGAGCTCATGTTTTATACATTTGAGAAACGTAAGTGCAGTGTGAACCAGTTTCATGACTCTCTGTGCTCATATCTCTCCCAATGCATGTGATGTCTATAATATGCTAGGGCATAGTGAAGCGAGGGGAGCTGACTACAACACTCTCTCTTTTTCTCTCTCTCTCTCTCTCTCTCTCTCTCACACACACACACACACACACACACACACACACACACACACACACACACACACACACACACACACACACACACACACACACACACACACACACACACACACACACACACACACACACACACAGCTCTGTGGCTTATCTTGAACCCCTCACCCAATGGCATGTTGCAACACTGTGCAATGTGCTTATTTATGCTCCATCCATTCAAGTGTGCGTGTGTGTGTGTGTGTATTTGAGATACAGAGAGAGAGAAAAAAAAGTAATGGAGAGGAGTGGGCCTGGCCACAGCTGGTGCAGTGTGGTTGGTTGGTGTTTGTTGGCCTGTCAGTGTCTAACACATTGTTTGGGCCTGTTGGAGCTGTAGGGAGAGCAGATGACCCAGCTGCAGAGCGACAGCAGAGGGCTAGACAAGAGAACGTCTCCCAGGGTGCTGGTTTATTTCTGGACTGTAATGCTCCCTCCATGTTGATGGCTCTGTGACAGTGAGACTGATGCTGTCCCCTGGCCATCTCATGCCCTGCTTGACTCCAAAATGCTTGTGAGAACATTTTACGTGCATTTGTGTTCACATGCATGCATGGGTAGGCTTATTTGTTAGAATTTAATGTCTGAGTGGTTGTTAGTGTCTGTAGTCTAGCTCAGAACTTGAACCATGACAGTATTACGGTAATAGTCTGTCTAGTCATGGCATGTTGCACAGACATTATGTTTCACAGGCAGTAATATCCCACTTCCCACCCCTCTTTCCACTCTCCTCTGATCTCACAGCCCACTGTCAGACCTGGCAGTCCATTAGACGAATCAGAAGAGAGCTTGCCAAACCATCTACCCTAGAGACAAATCAGTCAATCAAGTATTTTTCTCTGTCCAGCTCCATCTGTTAAAGCTTATTCAATCCGTTTTAAAACACCCTTATAGGGCAGCATATCCTCTATTGTAGCCTGGTCCCAGATCTATTTGTGCTCTTGCCAACTCCATTGCTGTCATTTTGTTGGGCATGACAATTCCATAATGAGTTGGCAAAAGAGCAGAAACAAACTAGCACCCAGGCTACCTCTATTTATATTTTGGTGGACATATAAACATTTTATTTTTCAGAGACAAATCATAGGAAAAAAATGTATATGGAAGGAAATAAAGACAACATTTGTAAAAGATGAAGAGTACATGAAAATTCTCATGGTTGTCAGAGCTGCACCCCGGCATTAAACTCGATTTGCGCTTGACTTCCTCTGCAAAACTCCAGGGCTGCCCTGTTGATACTGGCTAACAGCTCATCTCAGGCCAAAGTTAGGCACTCACACTCACACTCACACTCACACTCACACACACACACACACTCACACACACACACACACACTCAAGCCTAGGGGTCCATAATGTATTTTCTATTATAAACCCAAAATGTGGTTTGGCAGCCCTCAGCAGCACTCCCAAATGTGTTTACTGAGGCTTGGGAAGGGAGAAGCATTACTGTAATCGCTGTTCTGGAGTGATAAATTACATTTGGCCCTTTTGGCTTGTTTCCATTAGGAAACTTGCACGTCATTTCCCCCTTATATACCTTTATTAAAAATCTAATCAAAGTTTATTGGCCGCATACACAGATCTGCAGATGTTAACGCAGGTGCAGTGAAATGCTTGTGTTTCTAGTTCCAACAGACCAGTACTGCCTAGCAATATAAAACAATACACACTTAATCCAAAAAGTTAAAAGAAAGAAAGTAAGATATGTCAGAACGTTACAATATACAGTATACATGGATAGAACTGCAGGAAATTATAAACTATATATATATGTATGTGAATGGTGTGTATTTCCCCCCCCCCCCCTCACACTCACAGTCACACCCCTAAAAACAAAAAACATTTGTCAAAAGAAACTAGCTCCCTGGTACACAGAAAATACCCAAGCTTTGAAGCAAGCTTCCAGAAAACTGGAACGGAAATGGCGCTCCACCAAACTGGAAGTCTTCCTACTAGCTTGGAAAGAAAGTACAGTGCAATATCGAAGAGCCCTCAAAGCTGCTCGATCATCCTATTTTTCCAACCTAATTGAGGAGAATAAGAATAATCCTACATTTCTATTTGATACTGTTGCAAAGCTAACTAAAAAGCAGCATTCCCCAAGAGAGGATGCCTTTCACTTCAGCAGTGATGAATTCATGAACTTCTTCAACGAAAAGCTCATTATCATTAGAAAGCAAATTATGGACTTTGAATCAGCGTATTTCCCCAAAGCTCAGCTGTCCTGAGTCTGCACAGAACTGCTAGGATCAATGGAGACACTCAAGTTTTTTAATCCTATATCTTGACACATTCATGAAAATTGTCACGGTCTCTAAACTTTCAACCTGCATACTGGACCCTATTCCAACTAAACTACTGAAAGAGCTACTTCCTGTGCTTGGCCCTCCTATGCTGAACATAATAAATGGCTCCCTATCCACCGGATGTGTACCAAACTCTCTGAAAGTGGCAGTAATAAAGCCTCTCTTGAAAAAGCCAAACCTTGACCCAGAAAATGTCAAACACTATCGGCCTATATCGAATCTCCCATTTCTCTAAAACTCTTAGAAAAAGCTGTTGCACAGCAACTCACTGCCTTCCTGAAGACAAATAATAATGTATACAAAACACTTCAGTCTTGTTTTAGACCCTATCATAGCACTGAGACTGCACTCTTGAAAGTGGTAAATTACCTTTTAATGGTGTCAGACCATCATTGACCACCATATTCTTTTGGAGAGATTGGAAACCTTAATTGGTCTACATGGACAAGTTCTTGCCTGGTTTAGATCTTATCTGTTGGAGATATCAGATTGTCTCCGTGGATGGTTTGTCCTCTGACAAATCAATTGTACGTTTTGGTGTTCCTCAAGGTACCGTTTTAGAGCCACTATTGTTTTCACTATATATTTTATCTCCTGGTGATGTCATTCGTAAACATAATGTTAACTTCCATTGCTATGCGGATGACACACAGCTGTACATTTCGATGAAACATGGTGATGCCCCAAAATTGCCTGCCCTGGAAGCTTGTGTTTCAGACATAAGGAAGTGGATGGCAGAATTTGTTTTACTTTTAACCTCTGACAAAACAGAGATGCTAGTTCTAGGTCCCAAGAAACAAAGAGATCTGCTTTTGGATTTGACAATTAATCTTGATGGTTGTACAGTCGTCCCCCAAAAAACTGTGAAGGTCCTCTGCGTTACTCTGGAACCTGATTTATCTTTTAACGAACATATCAAGAATATTTCAAGGACAGCTTTTTTCCATCTTCGTAACATTGCAAAAATCAGAAATGTTTTGTCCAAAAATTATGCAGAAAAGCTAATCCATGCTTTTGTCACTTCTAGATAAGATTAATGCAATGCTCTACTCTCGGCTACCCGGAAAAAGCACTAAATAAATTATAAATTAGTGCTAAACACGGCTGCTAGAATCTTGACTAGAACCAAATAATAACCTGTGCTAGCCTCTCTACACTCCTGTAAAGGCAAGGGCTGATTTCATGGTTTCACTGCTAACCTACAAAGCATTACATGGGCTTGCTCCTACTTATCTCTCAGATTTGGTCCTGCTGTACATACCTACACGTACGCTCCGGTCACAAGACCTCCTTATTGTCCCTAGAATTTCTAAGCAAACAGCTGGAGGCAGGGCTTTCTCCTATAGAGCAACATTTTTATGGAATGGTCTGCCTATCCATGTGAGAAGACTCATCTCTTCAGTGGGTCCTATGATTGAGTGTAGTCTGGCCCAGGGGTGCAAGGGTGAATGGCAAGGCACTGGAGCGATGAACCACCCTTGATGTCTCAGCCTGGCCGGTTCCAGTCTCTCCATTGGGATTCTCTGCCTCTGACCCTATTACAGGGGCTGAGTCACTGGCTTACTGGTGCTTTCCGTGAGTCACTTCCTGTCCAGTTTGTCGCCCCCTCGGGCTTGTGCAGTGGAGGGGATCTTTCGTGGGCTATACTCAGCCTTGTCTCAGGGTAGTAAGTTGGTGGTTGTGTTTTGGCAGTGTGGGTGGGGTTATATCCTGCCTGGTTGGCCCTGTCCGGGGGTATTGTCGGGGTATTGTCGGAAGGGGCCACAGTGTCTCCCAACCCCCCCGTCTCAGCCTCCAGTATCTATGCTGCAATAGTCTATAGGGCCGGGGGGCTAGGGTCAGTTTGTTAAATCTGATGTTATCATCTGGTGTCTTGTGTGAATTTAATTCTCTATCTCTCCCACTCTACCTCCCCTCCCGGAGGACCTGAGCCTCAGGACTACCTAACTGTCCCCAGTCCACCTTGTCGTGCTGCTGCACCGGTTTCAACTCTTCTGCCTGCGGTTATGGAACCCTGACATGTTCATCGGACGTGCCACCTTGTCCCAGACCTGCATCTCTCTCTCTCTCTCTCTCTCTCTCTCTCTCTCTCTCTCTCTCTCTCTCTCTCTCTCTCGCTCTCTCTACCGCACCTGCGCTCTATCGCACCGTACCTGCGCTCTTTACCACATCTAAATGCCTGGCTATGAAAAGCCAATGACATTTACTCCTGATGTATTTACCTTTTGCAACCTCTACAACCACTATGATTATTATTTGACCCTGCTGGTCATCTATGAACGTTTGAACATCTTGGAGAAAGAACTGGCCTTAATGGTAATTAATTGTTAATCGTTATAACAGCCAGAAGAGGACTGGCCACCCCTCAGTTCCTCTTTAGGTTTCTTCCTAAGTTTTTGCCCTTCTAGGGAGTGTTTCCTAGCCACCGTGCTTCTACATCTGCATTGCTTGCTGTTTGGGGTTTTAGGCTGGGTTTCTGTATAGCACTTTGTGACATTGGCTGATGTAAAAAGGGCTTTATAAATACATTTGATGTGATTTGATTTGATAGGGTGTTGAAGGCTGAGCTATAGTCGATGAAAGGCATTCTTACAAAGGTATTCCTCTTGTCCAGTTGGGATAGGAAGGGGTGCAGTGCGATGGCGATTGCATCGTCTGTGGATCTGTTAATAGATAGTGAATAAATCACTATCTAGACCAATGAAATACAAGTGAAGTACAAGTGCAGGCTGGCAGCATTGTTAAATCAGGCATCATGTTTTTCCCTCAGATGGGTTTACTGTTTAGACAGAGAGGGTAGACCGATGTCTATGGCCAACGTTATGTTCACTGCTTCATGCAAAACAGAGGGAGAGCTGGGCCACTGGATCCTGCAGGGCACAAAACAACGGGAGAGCTGGGCCACTGGATCCTGCAGGGCACAATGCAAATGGGAGGAGAGAGAGAGGAGGAAAGAGAGAGACATCATTGGGACACAGCAGAGACGGACAGACACACAGTTAGCAGGCTTCAGTCAGACAGCACAGAGAGGTTGCTTATGTACACTCAGTGGTGAGTTTAATAGGTACATCTAGTACCGGATCGGACCCCCTTTTGCCTCTAGAACAGCCTGAATTTTTGGCCATGGATTCTACAAGGTGTGGCGTTCAAACGTTGCTCAATTGGTATCAAGGGACCTAACGTGTGCCAGGAAAACATTCCCCACACCATTACACCACCGCCACCAGCCTGTACCGTTGACACCAGGCAAGATGGAGTAATGGACTGATGCTGCTTACGCCAAATCCTGACTCCGTCATCAGCAACAGGAACCGTGATTTGTCGGACTATGTTTTTCCACTTCTCAATTGTCCAGAATTGGTGATCGCGTGCTCACTGGAGTCGCTTCTTCTGGTTTTTAGCTGATAGATGTGGAACCCGGCTGCAATAGCCCATCCGTGACAATGATCTACGAGTTGTGCGTTCCGAGATGCCGTTCTGCACACCACTGTTGTACTGTGCTGTTATTTGTCTGTTTGTGGCCCTCCTGTTATCTTGTACCATTCTTGCCATTGTCCTTCGACCTCTCTCATCAACAAGCTGTTTTCACCCACAGGACTGCCGCTGACTGGATGTTTTTTGTTTGTCACACCATTCTCTGTAAACCGTAGACACTGTCAAGCGTGAAAATCCCAGGATGCCAGCCGATTCTGAGATACTGGAACCGGGGCGCCTGGCACCGACGATCCTACCAACGTCGCTTAGGTCACATGTTTTTCCCATTTTAACGATTTCTATATCACGGCCACGTGACTGTCTGTAGGAGCGAACCATTTTCGTGAATGCGGTGGTGTACCTAATAAACTGGCGACTGAGTGTAGAATTAGCTACATTTGCTTACAGATTACAGTAATAATTATACACTTAGCAGGTCCAGAATTTTGCAGGACACTAATTACCACCACCATCACTCTCTCACTCTCTCCCCCTCCCTCCCCTCCTCTCTCCCTCTCCCTCCCTCCCCCTCCTCTCTTCCTCTCTGTTGGTCCCTCTCTCAGGTGACATCCCAGCGGATGCAGGGTGTGTTGCTGCTGGTGTTTGCTAAGTACTACCACCTACCCTTCCTCCGAGGGGTGCAGACAGAGACCACTCGCACCGGCCTGGGTGGCTACTGGGTGAGACAACTGCCTGTTGAGACTACATCCTACTGACCAACTGACGGAGAACCACAACCAACTGACAGAACTGACCCATCCTACTGACCAACTGACGGAGAACCACAACCAACTGACAGAACTGACCCATCCTACTGACCAACTGACGGAGAACCACAACCAACTGACAGAACTGACCCATCCTACTGACCAACTGACGGAGAACCACAACCAATTGACAGAACTGACCCATCCTACTGACCAACTGACGGAGAACCACACATACAGTAAATGACAGAACTGACCCAACTGAAAGAGAACCGCAGTCAAACAGCCACACTAATGAAGACCCAACACTCTAGGATAGATACAGTAAAATGGCATGCCAGCATTACTGAACTGAAGTTCACATTCAGAACTGACCCACCCTTAAAACCTCCACACAGCCAGTTAGTCTAAGGACAGCCAGACAGTGCTAATGATGAAAAACGACCTGCCTCCAGGTTTGCTTCTTTGGCCTCTCTGTTTCCCTTACTGCTCATTAATTGTGCTGCCTCCATACCTCTGACGTCCAGAAGGTGGAGCTTTAGTATTTCCAAAGATAAGGTTTTTATGGTTCACAGCCTTCAACACTCCCCAGATAATTGATTTACATAAGTAAACATTAAAAAACACATTTTATTCAATCTACTCTTTAAGAAGTTAAAATAATCAGTTGTACAATAATCAGATGTACCCGTTAAGGCTAATGAAAGCCCATGCAGTTGATCAAAGTGTGCAGGCAGGGGGATATGTCTGCCTGTCTTACTGAGGGATACATAGAGTTCCATGTAGTAATGGACTGTGAAGTCTTTGTGAAGTCTTTGTATTGTTCTCCCTATATAAACTCAGATAAGCATCAGCACATTCTGCAGTTCTCCCTCTGCTGTGTCATCTCTTGTATTTTAGTAGGTCAGAGCCGTAGAGGGAGAGACACAGGAGGAACCACACGGCTCTATACTGCCTTCATTCACACAGAGCGCTGCACGTTAAATATTGATAATGTCGTTCACTAGTCATAAATGTATCCGCAAACTTCCTGCCCTCAGATATGTTTACGCACCTATTCATAATATTTATTCTCTCGGTTTTCAAATGGAATAATCCTGCCATTCTTCTGCTCCTGTCCCCAATCTTCAACCTTATTCTTTTCTCTCTTTTTCTCTCACTCTACCTCTTCCTTTCTTCTCTCTCTCCCTCTCCTTTCTCCGGTCTTGTTCTAGGGTAATAAAGGTGGTGTGAGTGCGCGCATGTCTGTGTTTGGTCACACCATTTGTTTCCTGAACTGCCATCTGCCGGCCCACATGGAGAACTCTGAGCAGCGCATGGAGGACTTCGAGAGCATCCTGCAGCAGCAGCAGTTTGAAGGCCAGGCTGCCACAGGGGTGCTCGACCACGAGTTAGTCACTATACATATGAACGCACACACCCACCCACTTAAGTTTCCATCTAGGCACTTGCACAAATAAGCAAACACATAAATCAAATCAACTTTTATTGGTCATATACACGTGTTTAGCAGATGTTAATGCGGGTGTAGCGAAATGCTTGTAAGAAAGCATACTCACAGCCGTCCTCCCTCCCTTTTATCCAGCAAAGATATAGAGGGTATAGTTACGGTTACACTAAAAGAAGTACCTCATTTTGCCATCAATATACCTAAACAATATATTTTGTGTGATTTTGAGGACATAGGCATCTTTGCAGTTCTGCTCTGTCCTCAGTCCACTCCATACTATTCTCCTCCTCTACAGTGTGGTGTTCTGGTTTGGAGATCTGAATTTCCGCATTGATGAACTGGAGATTCCGGCAGTGAAAGCAGCCATTGATAACAACAAACTTCCCATGCTGTGGGGGAAAGACCAGGTGGGATGCCTGTTCAAGATGAAGGCCCATTATACGGTCTTTACAGAGCATGTAATGCATAGAGGATGCCGCTAGAGGGCATACAGAGACCAAAATAACAGAGACACTTCATTTAACATTATTTTTTGTTTTCCCCCATTCTATTCTACAGCTGAACATGGCCAAAAACAGCGAGACGGTGCTGGAGGGCTTTCTGGAGGGACCTCTCAAATTCCCCCCCACTTACAAGTTTGATGTGGGGACAGATACATACGATACAAGGTTTGTGTTTACATGGGGGGTCCACCTTGCACATCTTAAAATGCAATGAGATGAGTGTCTGATCATCACAGTCCCCCCCACCCTCCCCCCACCCCCGCACTCTCTCTCTCTCTCAATCTATCTCTATATCTTTCTATCTCTCTCAGTGGGAAGAAGCGTAAGCCTGCGTGGACAGACAGGATCCTGTGGCGTCTAAGGGCCACAGCTCCCTTTGGGCTGGCCTCTAATGCTGGGAAGAGAGGCTCTATGTCAGGGCTGAGCAGCGGAACCAAGGTCACCCAGCACTTCTACCGCAGTCACATGGAGTACATGGTCAGCGACCACAAGCCTGTCTCTTCCATCTTCACCCTCCAGGTGAGACCCTCTCTCCCTCCCCCCCCCCCCCCATGTCCTACTTGTCACCTGAGTTGTGACATGCACGTTCATTTTTAATTTTTAATTTAACCTTCATTTAACTAGGCAAGTCAGTTAAGAACAAATTCTTATTTACAACGACGGACTACCCCAGCCAAACCCTCCCCTAACCCGGACGACACTGGGCCAATTGTGTGCCACCCTATGGGACTCCCAATCACGGCCGGTGACGCCTATGACTGTACCCAAAATGCCCTGTGCAACCTGTAGTAAACTGGGATAACCATGGTTGTAACAGATACATGTTGATGCTGTATTATCTCAGAGAGATGTTGATGTTGTGTTTTATTGATTGTATACCATGGAGATATTGATGTCCAGAATGCTGTGTGTAGTTCGCCTACAAGGTGGACATGCCTCTGGTGACAATCATGGTGGAGGATGAGTGGAACAGCATTGCAGACGCCACGTGCACATTCAAAGCTGCACCTAATTTCGCACGCAGTTCCTGGGACTGGATTGGGCTTTACAAGGTACTCACTCTTCCTCTTAACCTTCTAGTGATGATTTCCATGTTTAACGAAGTTTAATGTAACCCAGATAATGTGTATCGATAATGTAATAATTGGCTAAAATCAGGAATTGGTGTTGCCTTTGCCTCCCCAGGTGGGATTTAAACACCATAAGGACTATGTAGGCTATGTGTGGGCCAAGCAGGAGGAGGCAGATTACCATCGAGTAGAACACGAGGTAAGGATGACTTTTAACAACACACATAAATGAACTGGAGAACCTTGTCATGGAATCTTTGTGTGTTTTGACTCTTCTCTGCCTGTCTTTCTTTCTTTATCTCTGCAGGTGACCTTTACTGAGGAAGAGTTGCCCAAGGGCTCAGGAGACTTCATTTTGTGTTACTATAGCAACAACACGAGCACCCTCGTGGGTGTTACAGAGCCTTTTCAGGTACTTACAATGATGCTGTCTGTTTTTTATGGTAAATATATCAAATGTTGAGGTATAATGGGAGCATTGAAGTATAATAGGATTGGTAATTGAACTATCCTTTGGTTCTTCCACACCCTTCCCCCCTCCTTCTCCTCTTCTTCATTTTGATCCACACCCTTTTCCTGTGCTACTTCCTTATGCTCTTATTTTCTTGATCTTCCTCTATCTCTTCCTCCTCCACCTCTTCTCTCCTCTGCAGATCCAGCTGCCCACTTCCAGCCCCGCTGCTAGCCCCTCTGACGACAGTTCTGACTTCACCTCTGAGGACGACAGCACAGTGGTCGGTATGAAGACCAAGTCCCGCAGTCCCAGCCCCCGGAAAAAGAAGCACGGAACCCGACACAGCCATAGCCGCAGTGGCAGCCCTGCGCCGCCCGAAATGAAGGGCCTCAAGCTGCAGCCTGGCTCAGCCCACAACCCCACTGATGGCTCTGCGACTGGCAACGCCCCGGTGGGTACGGATCGGGAGAAGGCCTCAGCTGAGGCTGGGAATACAGGGTTGTGATGCACTATACTGTATTGTATGTTTCCTTTACTGAAAATGTACATTTTCGGGTGCCATTTGTTTCAGGTCTGGGGTTAGGCCTCTGGTGCAGGAAGACTACTTTGTCTTGTGTGATTTTTCTTAACCTGTTTTCAAATGTATATATCCCTGTAGGTTCTCTCATTCCTCTCTCACACTCTGTCACTCTTCCCTCTCAGGCGTAGAAAATACAGGGAGCTTTTGGCTGATTTGAATGGGTCGTTACATGGCAAATCATTACCAAATCCCAGGCAGAGGGAAATGGCCACAAAATGCATGTTGGGTTCATAAGGGCAGTTGTTTCACAGATATTTTGAATCAGCATAATATTTTCCCCTGTATATCAGCCCTAGTGGCTTAGGCAGCAGATTAACATGTGTGTAAGCATGAGGAAATGCTGTCTCCCTGTGAGGTGAACGATCAATTTGAATCCCAAAGGGAACATTCCTCACAAATAGGAATAATCCCTATTTGCTTTAGCAAGTCCTGTCCTACATTTCAATACTGCATTGTGTCTACTGCTACATACATTCTCTAAGGGACCCGGTTACCATAGAAAAATCCACAGTATGTGCAACCCCTTGTGAGTTGTGAGCTCACCTCTGAGCTGCAGGTCTCCTTTGTAAAAACTATCCTGAGGCGTGACTACATGGGTCACTTAAATGCCATGATGAAAAAACAAGGTACAAAACATGTTCACCTTCAGGGTACTGGTCTTTCCAGTTCTCCTCTTTCCTTTCCTTCCCTTCTCAACCCTCTCTCTCTCTCTCTCTCTCTCTCGCTCTTCTTATGTCCCCTCTCTCCCTTTTTCTCTTTTGGTGATGGTGATTAACTGCCACGGTTCTGTCACTAGTAGTAATGTGTTGGATTGTTAGCTTGTGACCTCCAATGAGCCATCTTAAACACTTTGTACCTATGGGCTGTTAGCTTAGAGTGTGTGCTGTTGTACTGTAACCTCATTGTGTGTGTGTTCATGTATGTATGCCATTGTATGAGTGTGTTTTATGAAAGGGTGTGTGTGTGTGTGTGTGTGTGTGTGTGTTTGTTTGGATTTGTAGAAGTGAGTGTGTATCTGTGTATGATTGATAGTGATGTGTGTATGTGCTTGCATGGTCTTCTGGGCTGTACATTCCGGTACTGTGATTTTGTGCTTGACTCCTCTTTGGAAGACACTTGTCTGTTGAGAAGTGTTATAAAAACATGTGATGATGACAGTGTAAACACAACATTATATGGTAGATATAGCTACATAAGGAAAATGAAAGACTGAATCAGTTTGCTTGCAGAAAAACGAGAAATACTTTATTTATTTTATTCAATTTCTTCATCCAATTTAAAATATACAAAATACACTGGAGATAGTTTGAAGGTCGTCCAAGGTAAAGGGTCAGTGAACTTGGCTTTGTTGTTGTTATGTATTGATTATGTGTATCAATCAATAAAACTGAATTGATCCAAAGTACAGTTATAGAAAAGGTGATGAGGAAAGACTTGATCTGAAAATCAAGTTCAATTGTCCTTTGTCGTTTTAGTCTTTGGCAATGTTATTGAACACTTATAATGGGTTTAAAACAGATGAGAGTAGGTTATGTATGTAATTGACAAATATCAAATAGAGAACAGATGACAAATTATTATTATACTTAAACATTATGTATTTATTTATTTTCTTATTTTATTGTGTCAAAAGACAGCCTGAATTCTGCTGGCCAGTGTGGGTGAAAAAGGGTTTAAAGTTCAAGTTCTATTCAATCAAATTGTATAGGCTATATTGTGTATATATTTTTGCTTTATATTTATTCATGCACACAACAGTTTTATGTGGAGGCAAAAATAAACAACCTCTTTTCACTTGGTTTATTTGTGATTTCAGATTCAAAGTCGTTTTTGTGCATTGTATTGGCTCAGCAAGCTTGTATGTGATTGGGATCCAAGGTGACTGTCATCTGGACAAAATTACAGCAACACTGTCAGAGGCATGAATTGGCTAGTTGTTGAATGTTGATGTTGGAGGGTGTTGTGTGGACTCGTCCGCTGGGGTCAGGGTGTCAGGACACAGAGGGGGAAACCCTCTGCTTTCCAGCTCAACACCTCTGTCACACACACACACACACTGTTCAGAGAAAAAATAAAACTCCTCTTCAAGCTGTACAGCTGGTCTGCTCTCTGAGTCTTTCCTGTTTTCAGTCGGCCAGATCAAATAACATTGACCACTCTGATAAGGAACTCATTATATTGCACTACGTGGATGTTGTTGCAGTATATTGTAAGTGCTCTCCTATAAAACATACAATGCCCAACACATCATTGTATTGGGGGGGTGATTTCAGATCAAAACCAGGTCAGATCTACAATAGTCATTGTAAAAAGCATTAACATTATTTAAAAAATTATACCAACATAGTATCCTAAATCTAAAGACCCACGACTCTGCTAGTATTGTAGTCTGCATAAAGTACTGTATGTTTACAGTCAGGTTGTTAATTATTGGCACCCTTAATATAGATGAACATAAAAGACTGTATAAAATAAATAATACAAATACTGAGCTATATTGTATGCTAAAAATGGGGAAATTATATTATTTTATTCTAATACAATTGCTCAGACTGAGAGATTTGTTTTAATAAGTCATTTTTAAAAAATCTCAAAAAGATAGGGGTCAAAATTATTGGCACCCGTTTTCAATACTCTAGCACCCTCCCTATGCTTGCAAGGATAATGACACTGAGCTTTTTTCTAGAATGTTTTATAAGATTGGAGAACACGTTCGTAGGGATCTTAGACCATTCCTCCATATATAATCTTTACATATCCTTGATATCCTTACTCTGCTTTTTTGTACCGCCATCTTCAGTTCAACCATATGTTGTCATTGGGGTTCAAATCAAATACAATTTTATTCCTCAAATAAACCGAAAACAACAGGTGTAGACTTTACTGTGAAATGCTTACTTATGAGCCCTTTCCCAACAATGCAGAGTAAAAAAAAAAAGTTAAATAGTAACACAATAATATAACAATAACGAGATTATATACAAGGAGTACCAGTACCGAGTCAATGTGCAGAGGTACGAGATAGTTAAGGTAATTGAGGTAATATGTACATGTACTGTAGGTAGGGGTACTTTCACTGTTTTATCAATCAGGATAGATGATGAACAGAATAGCAGCAGCGTATGTGAAGAGTATGAAAGTGTGTCTGTGTGTGTGTGTGTGTGTGTGTGTATGAGCGAATGTAGTCGTATGTAGTCATATGTGGGCTGTGTGTGTGTGTGTGTGTGTGTATGTGTGTGTTGGAGTGTCAGTGTAGTCCAGTGAGTCTGCACAGAGCAGGTACAAGAGAGTCAGTGCAAATAGTCAGGGTAGCCACTGTTCAGCAGTCTTATGGCTTGGGGGTAGAAGCTGTTAAGGAGCCTTTTGGTCCCAGACTTGGCGCTCCAGTACCGCTTGCTATGCGTTAGTAGAGAGAACAGTCTATGACTTGGGTGGCTGAAGTCTTTGAACACTTTTAGGGCCTTCCTCTGACACCGCCTGGTAAAGAGGTCCTGGATGGCAGGGAGCTCGGCCCCAGTGATGTACTGGGCCGTACATACTACCCTCTGTAGCGCCTTACGGACAAATGCCAAGTAGTTGCCATACCAAGCGGTGATGCAGCCAGTAAAGATGCTCTCAATGGTGCAGCTGTAGAACTTTTGGACAATCTTAGGGGCGGTGCCAAACCTTTTCAGCCTCCTGAGGGGGAATAAGCATAGTCGTTCTCTCTTCACGACTGTGTTGGTGTGTTTGGACTATGATAGTAAAATACTACTTCAGTAAAAGTCTAAAAGTATTTGGTTTTAAATATACTTAAGTATTAAAAGTAAATATAATTGCTCAAATATACTTCATTATCAAAAGTAAAAGTACAAGTACAAATATTTAAAAATTCCTTATATTAGGCAAACCTAATGATTTTCTTGTTTTATACATTTACAGATAGCCAGGGGCACACTCCAACACTCAGACATCATTTACAAACGAAGCTTAGTGTTTAGTGAATCCGCCAGATCAGATGCAGTAGGGATGACCGAGATGTTCTTTTGATAAGTGCGTAAATTGGACCATTTTCCTGAAAATATAAGGAAAAGGGAAAAGGGAGAGAGGTGCGGTAACGAGTACTTTTGTGTAGAAAATGCATGGAGTAAAAAGTACATTCTTTTCTTTAGGAATGTAGTGGAGTAAAAGTAAAAGTTGTAAAAAATATAAATAGTAAAGTAAAGTACAGACACCCCAAAAAACTACCTAAGTAGTACTTTAAAGTATTTTTACTTAAGTACTTTACTTAACTGCCGGACACTAGGAGCGCTGCCTCTGGGTGAGCGTTCTTGCTTGCTTGTGGCCCTATACAGCTCATTGAGTTCAGTCTTAGTGCCAGTATCTGTTTGTGGTGGTAAGTACACAGCTACTAAAAATATAGATGAAAACTTTCTGGGTAGATATTATGGTCTACAGCTTATCATGAGGTATTCTAACTCAGGCGAGCAGAACCTCGAGACTTCCTTAAACGCAAACCAGCTGTTGTTTTTTTTTTTTTTTATTTTTTTTTTTTATTTCACCTTTATTTAACCAGGTAGGTCAGTTGAGAACAAGTTCTCATTTGCAACTGCGACCTGGCCAAGACAAAGCAAAGCAGTGCGACAAAAAACAACAACACAGAGTTACACATTAAACAAACAGTCAAAAACACAATAGAAAATCTATAAACAGAGTGCAAAATGTAGTGCAAAAATGCAGTAAGGTTGGGAGGTAGGACAATAAATAGACTATAGAGTAGAAATAAATTACAGAAAATTATCATCATTAACACAGGAATGAAGGATGTGCAAATTATGATGTTGTTAACAAAGAGACACACACCACCCCCATTGAGTTTACCCAACACTGCCGTTCTGTCCTACCGATGGATAGAAAATACAGCTAGATTTACTGTATATTTTCCTATGTTCTTGTTCAGCCACGACTCTGAAAAACGTAGGATATTACAGTTCTTCAGATCACGTTTATAGGATAGTTTTGAATGGAGCTTGTCCAGTTTATTATCCAGTGATTGCACGTTCGCCAATAAAACGGAGGGTAGAGTCAGTTTATCCAACTGGGAGTTGTGAATAAAAAAGCTCAAACTGGGAAAATACGCTTTGAACGGTCATTCAACTCGGAATTGTAAATCCCGCCTCTTTCTCTTTCTTTGATGACAAAATCTGCCATGAAGGACCGCCGCGCCACCTTCCAATTCAAGTGAGCACATCACAAGGTGAGTCCAAAAATGTCTTATATGCTGCTGCATACATGATGTAATATGCCAGGGAGATATGTATACTGTAGCTATGAAACTAATACTAAGTGTATGTTGTGTAGTAAGATGTTAGTAGGCCAAGTGCCTCACCGTAATAATTTAGTCTATTTTCAGCTCTTAATTTTGCCTACTGTTCTGACTTGGTGGTGCACATGTAGCCTATAACCTGTTTTTGAGAAATGTTATCATTGAGTATTGTAAGAGCTTTCATTGTCTGCTTGTATGCCCCCTTTATATATGTGGTGATATATGCAAATGATAGTTAGTTGGGATCCACGAAGAAGAAGAAGAAGAAGAAGAAGAAGAAGAAGAAGAAGAAGAAGAAGAAGAAGAAGAAGAAGAAGAAGAAGAAGAAGATCAATCCAGCCCCCTGTCAGTGCAAATTAATATCAGCTGGTTCAGTCCCTACAAAAAGGTCTCATTGCCAAGGTGTCACACAAGACACATCTCATGATGGGTAAAAGCAAAGAGCTGTCTCAACCTAATTGTTGCAAAACATAATGATGGCATTGGTTATAGGCACATTTCTAAGCTTCTGAATGTTCCAGTGAGCACTGTTGGGGCCATAATACGGAAGTGGAAAGACAATCATTTCACCATAAATTTGCCTCGACCAGGTGCTCCTCGCAAGATTTCCGACAGAGGAGTGAAAAGAATAATCAGAAGAGTTGTCCAAGAGCCAAGGACCACTTGTGGAGAGCTTCAAAAAGACCTGCAATTAGCAGGTACTGTTGTCTCAAAGAAAACAGTAAGTAATGCACTCCACCGCCATGGCCTGTATGCACGCTCACCACGCAAGACTCCATTGCTGAAAAAAAAGCATGTTGAAGCTCGTTTAAAGTTTGCTGCACAACATTTGGAAAAGCCAGTGAAATACTGGGAGAATATAGTGTGGTCAGATGAGAGCAAAATTGAACTGTTTGGATGTCATAATACACACCATGTTTGGAGGAGAAATGGCACTGCACATCACCCTAAAACCACCATACCAACAGTGAAGTTTGGAGGTGGGAACATCATGGTGTGGGGCTGCTTTTCAGCAAATGGTACTGGCAAAGGAAGGATGAATGGGCAAATTTACCGAGACATTCTTGACAAAAATCTGCTGCCATCTACCAGGATGATGAAGATGAAACGAGGGTGGACATTTCAGCAAGACAATGATCCCAAACACACAGCCAAGGAAACTCTCAATTGGTTTCAAAGAAAGAAAATAAAGCTGCTAGAATGGCCCAGCCAATCACCTGACTTAAATCCCATTGAAAATCTATGGAAAGAACTGAAGATCAAGATTCAGGCCCACGGAACCTTCAAGATTTGAAGACTGTTTGTGTGGAAGAATGGGCCAAAATCACACCAGAGCAATGCATGCGATGCAGGCTTTTGTACAAAGTATTAAGTAAATATCAGTAAGTGTGTTCAATACCTTTTCCCTGTGTCATTTCACATTATTACACATAACTTAATTTCTGAACTTGGTTTCTTTGTATGTATGGATTACTTGGGTTGTTACCAACATCTGGTGAACATTTCATGTCAATAGCACCTTTGGAAATGTCAGGCTCTGGCCATAGAGAAGCTTTGCTTCTCTATATTTCTATGGTCAGAGTCTGGCAGATCTATTATTTCTACGTCTGTGTGGTGTTGTGTGTGGGATCCCTAATTAGAGGCAGCTGCATTGCATTACCTCTAATTAGGGATCTTACTTATATGTCTGTGTTCCACTCCGTTGGCGTGGTTCATTGTTATGTTGTCTCGTGTTCGTGCTACGTGTGTTCCTTTTCATTATTTGTTATTTTGTATGGTTCGTCATTTAGTTAAATAAAGATGTCGAACTATGGATACGCTGCGCCTTGGTCTCTCTACACACCCGAACGTGACAGGAAATATATTTACTGAGAAAAATGGTGACGTGTTCAATACTTATTTCACCCGCTGTATATACAGACCTGAATGGATAAATAAGTCCTGAGTGAATACGGACCAGAGTTACTCACGGATGGATGCTGTTACGTCCCTCTCGCTCTCCCTGTTTCCTTCTGTTCTGACTCTGTTTTCCAGTTTGGACACAGGTGGAGCTGATTGGGTCGTTAGCTGACAAGGGGCACCTGGGTCGATTCAGGTGTTGATATAAATCCCATTGTTCAGACCTGACTGTCGCTCTCTCAGCCTGCACCCTGTTTTTGTGGTTTGTAGTATTTTTTTGGTCTACTTTTTGGTTAGATGCACCATTCAACACTTACACCTTATTCATTCCACTTGCATCCAAACACCACCACTACACTCTTCATGTCCACTTTCACACCTCACAGTTATTATTGTTTGTATAGTTTTGTTTAGTTATTTAATATATATCTGTTACACCCTTAACTCTGTCAACGTGTGGACTCCCTTGTTTGTCACTCTCTATGAGCCGGGTTGTGACAATGCATAATTGTTAAACTAGGTCCTAACACCCCAACAGTTCCAGGTCTGTGTTGCCGACGGCACGGCACCCCAGTGAGGCATTATATAGTCTAATAGCCGCCGGCAGGAAGGACCTCCTGTAGCGCTCTCTGGCACACCGTGGTGGGATCAGTCTGTGACTGAAGGTGCTCCTCTGCGTCATAACCATGGCATGCAGAGGGTGGGTGAGGGTGGGTGACGTTGTCCATGATGGCCAGCAGTTTGGCCAGGATCCGTCTCTCCGCCACCTCCTCTAGAGTGTCAAGGCTCATCCCCAGGACAGAGCTAGCCTTCCTGATCAGCTTATTTACCCGAGAAGCATCACCGGCTTTTATGTTGGCTCCCCAGCACACCACTGCAAAAACGATGGCACCACAGACTGGTAGAAGGTATGCAGTAGTTTACTGCACACGTTGAAGGACCTGAGCCTCCTCAGAAAGTAGAGTCGGCTCTGGCCCTTTTTGGTGTTACCAGCCCATTCCAGCCTGTTGTCCATATGGACTGCCAGGAACTTGTATCACCCAACCATTTCCTCATCCATCCCCTGTATAGGGACTGCAGCACCATCTCCTTTGTTTTGCTGATGTTGAGCTGAAGGTGGTTCTGCTCACACCACAACACAAAGTCACTGATTGTGCTCCTGTACTCCTCCTCCTGCCCACCCGTGATGCACCCTACAATTGCGGAGTCATCCGAGAACTTCTGTAGGTGGCATGTTTCAGAGTTATATCTGAAGTCCGAGGTGTAGAGGGTGAACAGGAAGGGGGACAGGACCATTCCCTGGGGGGTCCCTGTGTTGCTCACTGCCCGTTCTGACACACAGCTCTGTAGTCACACAAATTGTGGCCTACCGGTCAGGTAGTCCGTGACCCAGGAGAATTCAGAATTCCTGCAGAAGTAGACGTGACACCGGTGGACCTTCAGAGGAGTCTTGTGAGGCCTGTGGGCGTCCTAGAGCAAAACAACAGTATAAACTAATATAACATTCCATTGTTTTGAGCATGGAACACTGTAGCTCAGTATTTGTATTATTTATTTTATACAGTATTTTTTGCTCATCTTTATCAAGGGTGCCAATAATGATGGACCTGACTCAAGCTAGTAAGATACAACATAGGACCATGGTAAAAGATGATGTCATGTTTGTGGAAAGATCATAGCCTGTGGTTGGACTTTGAATTTGCCATTTTGTGAAACCTCCACAGGAAATGTTGTTGCTGGAATACATACAGATGCCATATCTTAATTTGAAAATAATCCTGCAGCAACAGGAAATATGAATTGTTATGTGGATTATTTAATGGACATTTTTTGTAGGGGTTGATGCATTTCTCTTTAGGGCAAATCAAGTCTGAAATTTGAACCTGAAAATTACAGACTTTAGAAGCCTTTTTAAACCTTGAATACACTACCAGTTTGCATTTCCTGCTGTGCAGGAAAATTCCTGCAACAACAGGATGATCAAATTAAGATACGGCATCTGTAAGGGGCAAGCCCGGGCCACCAGTCAATAAGCACTCTGATAGCACTGGTGATGAAACAGACTGCATGGCACTTTGTATGGCCTTTAGGTTAATGGTTTATGCAACACTCATAGTTGAATGACCTAAGGGCAGATATACTCACTGCAAAAACCTGCATTATTATCGCTTCACTTATGCAAGCTCATGAAACTCCCTTTAAACGTTTGTGTAATAACCTGGTATGGTTGAATCTTATCCCTGTTCTCTGTCCTATTACCACAATGGTGGAACCTGCTTCCCCCTGAAGCTAGGACAGCAGAGTTCTTGCCATCTTCCAAAAACATCTTAAACCCTACATCTTCAACCACACCCCCCCTTGACTAAACTAACACTCGTACGTGACTATTTCCCTCCTGCTAGCACTGACTGCTGATAGCTACTTTATTGAGAAAAAATGTACTTACTTTGACTGAGATATGTGGTAGTCCCACCTAGCTATCTTAAGATAAATGCCCTAACTGTAAGTAGCTCTGGGTAAGAGCGTTTGGCAAATTACAAATGTAAAAATGAATGACATGAGGAATTAATTATTGAAATGTTTCCATCTCAGAAAGAAACATTTTGGGATTACACTAGTATTAGTTAACACACTGAATCTACAGAATCAAACACACCCCAAAAATGCACTTCAAAGTTAGAGTGACAGCCGAAATACCTTACATCATGCATTGACCCATTGTTAAGATACTGTCCACCTTGCAAATTTGGGCCCAGGGCATTTGAGTAGGACTGCCAACTCCCTGATGCAATACTGGCCAAGTGTTGGGTAACACCAAAGTTTGTATTGGAATATACTTTTATTGGAATGGATTTGGACATAATTCCAAGATTATTTTCTTATCTGATGCAATCTCTTATAGAGATCACATGCAAAAAATGGGAAGGGTTTTCCCTCCGAAAAGATCTGTAACGCTACAGAAATGTTAAGGTAATTTCAGATTGAGCCGACATACACAGAGTTTACCGTGAATGCGGTCTCCGCTAAAGTGGGAGCATTGCCTTTAAATTTCAATCATTTCAAAGCTATACTTCCACGCTGTGGATTGAATAGAGCCCTAAATGGGACACTGATTGAGTAACTGTTGTTGGCTTTATTGATAAGAATGACTTCTACAGTTTTTGTTATTTTTCTCAGACCTGTGTGTAGCAGGATTATTTTCAATTTAACCTTTATTTAACTAGGCAAGTCAGTTAAGAACAAATTCTTATTTAGAATGACAGACTAGGAACAGTGGGTTAACTGCCTTGTTCAGGGGCAGAATGACAGATTTTGACCTTGTCAGCTCAGGGATTCGATGCAACAACCTTTTGGTTACGGGCCCAACGCTCTAACCAGTCGGCTACCTGCCGCCCCAAATCTTGCCAGTTGGGTCATTCCACCTCAAAAGGAACAAAAACAGGATTTCGACACCTCATGTCTTACTCATTGGTAGGAAGAAGTTTGGTCCACATCGGATGTTGGGTATTGAATATGATTTGAATCCTATAAATTAAAATGGCCACATTGGGTGCAATCAATTAGATACATTTCTCTGAGATCAAATTCTATTTAAACAAAATAATGTTTCAAGGAGTCCAATCTCACATGTTTCTAACAACATAAATGATTTTGATACAATTTAAGAGGGTGGGTGTCATGACTTGTTGAAATGACATGGAACGACTCAGCTCTCTGTTCTCCCTGATGCAACATGGGGCTGGTGTTCAGACAGTAGGGAACATGGCCGTGCCATTGTGTGTCAGCCACATGCCCAGGCACAATCACCCCCAAAAATGCTTTGTCATTCTAACTGGGGCAGCTGATGTGGAGCAGGATGTTTGGATTAACACATGGCTTGATAATAATAGGATTGTCGGTTGACTCATACTGTATGGCCCTCCTCTGCTCTTTTCATATGACAATGAGTGAACTAAAGAGGATGTCGCAGATTCCTTTCAGATGCAATATGCTTTTTTTTTGCAAATATATATATTTTTTTGCTGGCACATATTCTGTTGGGTTTTCACTCGCACTGTACTTTTTGCTCCTAAATTGGGATGAGAAACTAATTTCTGGCATGGTAGATGTTTATCTCTGTCATGCATGGCATTGAATGAGGGAGGGGTACCACTTTTAACTGTCTGCTGTTGACTGCTAATCACTAATATGTATCTCAGTGTTGTGCCAAGTGGTCTCATTTTTATTTTCTGTCATCCTCTTTTTTACTTTCTTTTAGCGTCCTCACAATGTCACTCAACACCCCTGCTGCACAACCTCTGCCCTGTAAAGGGTGCCGTGACTAGGGTTGCCACCTATAGCTTCAATAAATTCCCTGCTTAGAGGATTATGGATTTCCTGTTTATTCCCTCCTGACTACGGGAATCCTCCAGCCGGGATTTCGTGAAAAAAAGGGAATTTATTGAAAGTTACCAGAATTCTGCAACCCTTTTTTTGTCTCCCGAGTGGGGCAGTGGTCTAAGGCACTGCATCTCAGTGCTAGAGGTGTCACTACATACCCTGGTTTGATTCCAGGCTGTATCACAATCCGGCCGTGATTGGGAGTCCCATAGGGCGGCGCACAATTGGCCCAGCGTCGTCTGAGTTTGGCCGGGGTAGGCTGTCATTGTAAATAAGAATTTGTTCGCAAACGCTTTTTCAGTTCTGCCCACAAATTTTATATAGGATTTGCCTAGTTAAATAACAAAATGAAGCCATGAACCTTCATTATCAGTAACCATTAGGAACTATAATCCCACTCTTAATCCCATATTTTTTTTTAGAAAGAACAGAACGGAAAATGTTGCAAACTGGATGAAGGCCTCCCTTGATGTAAGACTAGAGGCAAGCCCCAGACTATATTGGACCCTTCTATTATAGGAATAACTTTGTGGGTGTCCATGTTGCTGTTAGTGTCATATTATGTAGGTCAAAAAGGGATGCCAAACACATGCCAATCATATACACACCCATACATGACGTTGACCACGGTTTCCCAAACTCGGTCCTGCACAGTTTGGTTTCATTGAAGACAAAGTATTGAAAGGAGCTTGACCTTGACCACCTGTTTATGAATTCTGTGGAAATGTGCTGTGGAAAACATCCTGCCTGGTCCCAGTGTCCAAGAAGGCGCACCCCACTGTCCTGAATAACTTCAGACCTGTAGCGCTAACATCCCACATCATGAAGACCCTGGAAAGGATAGTCCTTGCTCACCTCAGACCCCTGGTGTGTACATCACTGGATGCCCTGCAGTTCGCATATCAGCACAACATCGGGGTGGATGATGCAATCATCTACCTTCTGCAGAGGGCCTACTCTCACCTGGACAACGCAGGTTTCACTGTGAGGGTTATGTTTTTTGACTTCTCCAGTGCCTTCAAAACCATTCAGCCCCTACTACTGGGTGAGAAGATGAAGAGGATGAAAGTGGAAGCACCCTTAGTCTCCTGGGTCACGGACTACCTGACCGGTAGGCCACAATTTGTGCGACTACAGAGCTGTGTGTCAGAACGGGCAGTGAGCAACACAGGGGCCACCCAGGGAATGGTCCTGTCCCCCTTCCTGTTCACCCTCTACACCTCGGACTTCAGATATAACTCTGAAACATGCCACCTAGAGACGTTCTCGGATGACTCTGCAATTGTAGGGTACATCAGGGGTGGGCAGGAGGAGGAGTACAGGAGCACAATCAATGACTTTGTGGTGTGAGCAGAACCACCTTCAGCTCAACATCAGCGAAACAAAGGAGATGGTGGTGGACTTCAGGAGAACCAAGGCCCAACTGACTGCAGTCCCTATACAGGGGATGCATGTGGAAATGGTTGGGTCATACAAGTTCCTGGGAGTCCATATGGACAACAGGCTGGAATGGGCTGGTAACACCGGGGCTCTGTACAAAAAGGGCCAGAGCCGACTCTACTTTCTGAGGAGGCTCAGGTCCTTCAACGTGTGCAGTAAAGTACTGCATCCCTTCTACCAGTCTGTGGTGCCATCGTTTTTGCAGTGGTGTGCTGGGACGCCATCCATAAAGGCTGGTGATGCTTCTCGGGTAAATAAGCTGATCAGGAAGGCTAGCTCTGTTCTGGGGATGAGCCTTGACACTCTAGAGGAGGTGGCGGAGAGACGGATCCTGGCCAAACTGCTGGCCATCATGGACAACGTCACCCACCCTCTGCATAGGACCATAGTTATGACGCAGAGGAGCACCTTTGATCCCACCATGCGTTAACGTGTTAACGTTGACAGCCCTAGTTCAATCGAAACAACGAATCGATATTACCTTAAACCACTCTTAAACAGTGTTAGCAAGTTGCTTACCTTTCTTTTGAAAGAAATTAGTGAGCAGTTGTTTCCCTCAGTTTGCCTTTTTTCTTTCTTTTCTTTTTTGATACCCCGACTTCTCTTTCTTCTGGAAAGACATGGTTGACTGAAACTTGCTTGGCATCAGCACCAGTCAGCGTGATTAGCAGCGTTTGGTGACGAATCTTAGTGCAGAGGGGCGGACTAAACCATTTGCGCTTTTGAGGGGAGAGGGGGCCCAGAGAACCTCCAATATTTTTTATTGATACAAAGTTCAGTCTCTCAACCTATTTATTCAGCCAATACAATTTAGTAATGATACTAATTACTTCGAAATTAGGCTTTTCAAGGGCACTTGGGGCCCTAGGTAGTCAGATCCCCTTTTCCCCGCTACGACGCCCCTGGCTGCATACATTATGTAATATGCCAGGGAGATATGTACAGTGGGGAGAACAAGTATTTGATACACTGCCGATTTTGCAGGTTTTCCCACTTACAAAGCATGTAGAAGTCTGTAATTTTTATCATAGGTACTCTTCAACTGTGAGTGACGGAATCTATAACAAAAATCCAGAAAATCACATTGTATGATCTTTAAGTAATTAATTTGCATTTTATTGCATGACATAAGTATTTGATACATCAGAAAAGCAGAACTTAATATTTGGTACAGAAACCTTTGTTTGCAATTACAGAGATCATATGTTTCCTGTAGTTCTTGACCAGGTTTGCACACACTGCAGCAGGGATTTTGGCCCACTCCTCCATACAGACCTTCTCCAGATCCTTCAGGTTTCGGGGCTGTCGCTGTGCAATACGGACTTTCAGCTCCCTCCAAAGATTTTCTATTGGGTTCAGGTCTGGAGACTGGCTAGGCCACTCCAGGACCTTGAGATGCTTCTTACGGAGCCACTCCTTACTTGCCTTGGCTGTGTGTTTCGGGTCGTTGTCATGCTGGAAGACCCAGCCACGACCCATCTTCAATGCTCTTACTGAGGGAAGGAGGTTGTTGGCCAAGATCTCGCGATACATGGCCCCATCCATCCTCCCCTCAATACGGTGCAGTCGTGCTGTCCCCTTTGCAGAAAAGCATCCCCAAAGAATGATGTTTCCACCTCCATGCTTCACGGTTGGGATGGTGTTCTTGGGGTTGTACTCATCCTTCTTCTTCCTCCAAACACGGCGAGTGGAGTTTAGACCAAAAAGCTCTATTTTTGTCTCATCAGACCACATGACCTTCTCCCATTCCTCCTCTGGATCATCCAGATGGTCATTGGCAAACTTCAGACGGGCCTGGACATGCGCTGGCTTGAGCAGGGGGACCTTGCGTGCGCTGCAGGATTTTAATCCATGACGGCGTAGTGTGTTACTAATGGTTTTCTTTGAGACTGTGGTCCCAGCTCTCTTCAGGTCATTGACCAGGTCCTGCCGTGTAGTTCTGGGCTGATCCCTCACCTTCCTCATGATCATTGATGCCCCACGAGGTGAGATCTTGCATGGTGCCCCAGACCGAGGGAGATTGACCGTCATCTTGAACTTCTTCCATTTTCTAATAATTGCGCCAACAGTTGTTGCCTTCTCACCAAGCTGCTTGCCTATTGTCCTGTAGCCCATCCCAGCCTTGTGCAGGTCTACAATTTTATCCCTGATGTCCTTACACAGCTCTCTGGTCTTGGCCATTGTGGAGAGGTTGGAGTCTGTTTGATTGAGTGTGTGGACAGGTGTCTTTTATACAGGTAACGAGTTCAAACAGGTGCAGTTAATACAGGTAATGAGTGGAAAACAGGAGGGCTTCTTAAAGAAAAACTAACAGGTCTGTGAGAGCCGGAATTCTTACTGGTTGGTAGGTGATCAAATACTTATGTCATGCAATAAAATGCAAATTAATTATTTAAAAATCATACAATGTGATTTTCTGGATTTTTGTTTTAGATTCCGTATCTCACAGTTGAAGTGTACCTATGATAAAAAAATGACAGACCTCTACATGCTTTGTAAGTAGGAAAACCTGCAAAATCGGCAGTGTATCAAATACTTGTTCTCCCCACTGTATACTGCAGCTATGAAAGTAATACTAAGTGTATGTTGTGTAGTAAGATGTTAGTAGCCCATGTGCCTCACACTAATAATTTACATCTCAATTGTCAGTATAAACCACATTTGTTAAAGCAAGTCAGCCATATCAGCTATGTTTTTTTAAAATGACAAGACAAGACAAGGCTGTTTGGACTGCTGTTGGGACTCTGCTGTTGGGACTCTGCTGTTGGGACTCTGCTGTTGGGACAGCTTTATGTAGGCTCTAACCGTTTGTGGGCACCGTTTGTAACAGTTATAGTGCAATTAATGTATTGTTTAATGTTGTGTTGTGTAGTGGCTTTGCTGGCATCCATCCCACATTTTGTGGGGGTTTGCCCCACCAAGATTTAAATGCAAAAATCGCCACTGCATAAGACAGATGGTTATTTAAGGCAAAAAAGGTTGCGAGTTCAAATCTCATCATGGACAACTTTACCGAGGTAAAGTTGGTTTTATATTCACACATTCGGACATTCAACAGACATGCATTAGCCATTCAACAGATATTCGCCAAAAGCCATTTAAAATTGTATCTGGTAATGTATAATGGATAATCCGATATAATGACGAGATGCCTATGTCTCCGCCCTAACAATGGGATTCGTTGTCCACCGAGTGGAACGGCGGGCTGTTGCCGGGAGCATAGTTGGAGCATGTGTCGATATTGATAGGATCGAAAGAAAGGAAGCGCTGCTCTCGGATCAGGGTTCTCCTTTCAAAGCTTTCCTTAACATTATCATTATTTCACAATACTGACGGATCAGCTCCTAGAGAAATATTAGGGCTACCACCAACGGCTGCAAATATTGAGGCGGTTTATTCTAATGCTTACCCAATCAATAACAATGCACTAAATCGCCGATTTTGCACATTATTGCGCACATGCTAGGCTACACATTGAGACAAATTACAGACAGTAGCCTGCAAGTAGCAAAATATAACTAAATTGATTGAACATGATGTGTTCAACAATATGATTTAAATAGGCCTAAACTACTGTTTATATTTCAATGCAGTCATCTCGGTTTTCATTTGAAGCATATTGGTGTACCTCCTTTGGTTGTATCAATTGCAAAGACATTGCATGGCAACTTTGTATTTGTAGTGAACTTTGTTCTGAAGTTATCGGCGGTCACAGATACGGATAAACGATGTGGTTCTGTGTTTAGCGGAGATATTCTGTGTATGAGATGATGCGGGAGGGTAAAAAAGCAGCTAGCGACGCACTTAGCGTTTTCAAGTGCAACATTAATACCGATTGTTTTGGGAAACAGCTCAGATTTAACGATGGTCCTTAGAATGTTCTAACGATCAATTTAGCCTTAATATGCTTTTTGAAAACCGGGCCCTAAGCATTAGGAAATTTATATTAGATCAAATAAGCCTCGTATCAAAATAACAATTCATTGATTAAATTCGACACTCTCTCATTGCCCTCCCATACAAAAACTACTCCCTTGCTAAGTAACGATCTGTTTAACGTATACATATTTTGGATTGAGTAAACCCTCTCGCTTCGCCTCTTAATCTTTGATTACACGAGAAGTATGACGTCGAGCCACCCTATACCCAACTGCGTTCCTCTCAGTGCACCTGGTCAACGTTTCCACCCCCCACGTTTAATATGGTATCGTCCAATGTGGCCGACAGTGACGCCTGTGAATTTCTGAATAAAAACCAGAGCGCCACAACTGCTTCACTGTGAATTAACTGACGGATGGGAACACCAGCACGGGGAACTGATAATTGAAATACACATAATTAAGATAGCTACAACATTTATTATATCTGCCAAAAAAGAGCAACAATGATGAACGGAGAGATTAACGGTTTTCATAACTCCCTTATCGACGAGGACTGCTTCCTATTCACCTCGGAGTCAGTTGGAGAAGGACACCCTGGTGAGAAAGCTAATTTAGCTACAAATAGCCAATGTGTTATGGCTTGGCAGCTAACGTTATTTGTTTAGATGGCTAGTTAGCGCGTGTGTCGGAGTTGTTTAGCCTTCTTAGCTAGCTAATTCACGTTAGCGATCTAACCATCTCTGCTGATCAAACCACGCCGGCGTCCGCATCTTGCATAAGCCGCATGTGAGGCCCGAATTATTCATAGTTTATTAACTAACCAACTAGCTACTGAGTTGTTCAAATGGCATCTATTGTGCAATTACTATCAGTCATTGTGATAGATTCTCGTTACAAATATTTGTATCCTCTAGTCGTGTCATAAGCATGCTTATTTCAAGAGCGCCTTTTCTCAGCCCGAGCCCCCTGCAGATCTGAAGATTCCGACTAGTTTACGCGCGTGCTCTCGGGGAACAAGGCCATATGTGTTGTCTGTCTATAGCGTTTGGTTTCTAAAAAGGGCACTAAAGTGGATTCAGTTCCGTGGCACTCCTTGGCTATAACAGTCCTAGTTCATCTAGGAAATCTAAACAAAACAGATATTTTTAGTTGCATGTGAACCCGCAGAAATGTTGGCGGGTTTATGGGCAGTACAAGCAATCAGGTGGGCAGAGCCAAGCACGCGCTAGTGATAATTTATTGGCGCGTTCCAGCATATATTTGCATAATTCCTTTTAGGGAACGCCCACTCTGAAGTTCGCTTTTACAATCACTGTTCTCCTTTTAAACAACAACATTTTTGGGGGAACGTCTTCAAAACGCATTACACTCTTTTCATAACATTATAGTTTTGGCAACATAACAAATGTTTAATTGATGCGAATTAGCAGAATGTCAGCCAAAAATATGTTATCCCATTGGGTTTCCCCCACATCACCATATTTGGTGGTGAGTGGAAACGTCAACCGAGTGCTTCAGATCAATGAGATGGACATATAAATATCTATGGCTACACTTAACCCTAGCCCCCTCCCACCATAGCCATAATCTTGACATATGGTACAGCATGTGTTTAACTTTAAAACTGCAGTTGTTAGAGCACTGCCATGCAATACATACACGTCCAACATAACCCAAACCCATTGGAGAAGAGCACTTTAATTATTAACTTTGGTGCCATGCATTACATGCTCTTGAGCAAGCAACCCACCAGAAAGTTGCACAAATGTAGTGTAGGATTGTGAACTGGTACCATCTGTGTTCTTCCATTTACAGATAAGATTTGCGACCAGATCAGTGATGCAGTGCTTGACGCCCATCTCAAGCAGGATCCTGATGCTAAAGTTGCTTGTGGTAAGGAAAAAGAATGTCCTTCATCTGTCTGATGCAACTTCTAGCTGCCCTGGAGTCAGCTGAGACCACATGAATGGAAGCATCTCAATAAACTCTCTGCATCTTCTTAATGGTAGTGTCCCTTATATTATGGCACAACTCCCCAGAGTTTTGCTAGATTAGTTTGAAAGGAAATGGTTCTAATGTACTCTTCCCCCTCCACCTTTTTCAGAGACTGTTGCTAAGACTGGGATGATCCTGCTGGCAGGTGAGGTGACGTCGCGTGCTACAGTGGACTATCAGAAGGTGGTTCGCGACACCATCCGCCACATTGGCTACGACGACTCCTCTAAAGGTTTTGACTATAAGACCTGCAATGTGCTGGTAGCCCTAGAGCAGCAATCTCCAGACATCGCCCAGGGTGTTCACATCGACCGCAATGAGGAGGACGTAGGGGCAGGGGACCAGGTATGAGTTAGGGTGCAGAGGACCACTGCAGTAGCGACGTTAGCTGTACACTTATCAGAATGCTAAGTATGCAGCTTTCCTTTCAGATGTAGAAGTTATACTTTTTCTATTGTCAGGGCCTGATGTTTGGCTATGCCACTGATGAGACTGAGGAGTGCATGCCCCTCACCATTATGCTCGCGCACAAGCTCAACGCCAAGATGGCTGAACTGCGTCGCAATGGCACCCTGCCCTGGCTCCGGCCTGACTCTAAAACCCAGGTAATATGCATGTGTGCAATTGATTGACCATTTACTTGAGGCTAAATTGAGAATGCTGAAATTCCTGTAAAATTAGATTGTCTTAGTCTATTTATCACCCCAGCTGATGAGTGGAACACGTGCTTAATCTATGCCTGCTGTTGAACAATCCTGCTGAGTTGGTCTGTTTCTGTATGCAGGTGACAGTTCAGTACCGCCAGGACCGTGGTGCTATGTTGCCAGTACGTGTCCACACCATCGTGGTGTCCGTGCAGCATGATGAGCACATCTGCCTGGACGAAATGCGCGAAGCTCTCAAGGAGAAGGTCGTCAAGGCTGTGGTGCCCTGCATATACTTGGATGACGACACCATTTACCACATGCAGCCCAGCGGGCGCTTTGTCATCGGAGGCCCACAGGTGAGACTATAAATCAGGATTCTTATGGTCATAAACCCTGGAAAAGTAATGGAATTTGAAAATGGTTTTTTCCAGGCCTGAAATTTTCGTAAAATCTGAAATGTCATGGAAATGTATTTTTATTAATGTAAGTTATTTAGGCACAGTTTTAAACTTATTATAAATCAACATATCAGAAGGACTCATCTGTTTCCTACATTCTTCCACAAACATGATTCACTTCGCCATTATATTAGTTGCGATTTGGTTAAATCGCGGAGAATCAAATCAAAAATAATTGACTCGCCAAGTCATTTTAATCAGCCTGCAAAGTAAACACTTTTTAAGGTAGCTAAGATTGACTAAACTCAAAAGTACCTTTCCTGAAGAGAATTTGTGCTTGCTTCAGCTGAATTAAAAATATTTGAAGCCTACAATAGTCATTTGAGCTCCAGGAGAGCTAATGTGTCTGCAGGCTTTTATTCCAGTACTCTAACAAACCACATTTTAGAAAGTCTCTGCTCAACTGGACCTTGATAACTGGTTCTGTTTTTGAGCAGGGCTTGATCAAAAGCCTGCACACCAAGTAGCTCTCCAGACTAAAGGTTAACCGCATGTTTTATACAGTTGCCTAACCGGTTTTCTACTGGGGGTGTGGTGAGTGCCTTGTGCAATGACGGATGATATATGCTGCCAATTTCTAGTCATTAAATTCCATCTGAAAATTTGTAGTAACCCTAATAAGTGGTGGAGATAGGACTGGGCATCTAGGTCCTGTACTCTGCACTTGAAGGGGGAAACGGTAAAATAACTTTGATGCATGGGCTTTAACTGTTCATATTAAGCATTTTGACATATTTGACTGTCAGAAATATGTTTGTGTAAATTTGAAAAGGAATGAACATGAACCCTTCTTCCTTCCCCCTACAGGGTGATGCTGGCCTGACAGGCCGTAAGATCATTGTTGACACTTATGGAGGCTGGGGTGCCCATGGTGGAGGAGCCTTCTCAGGGAAGGACTACACTAAGGTGGACCGCTCTGCTGCCTACGCTGCCCGCTGGGTGGCCAAGTCTCTGGTGAAGGCTGAGCTGTGCAAGAGGGTCCTTGTCCAGGTGAGGGCAGGGTGATCCTGATAAGGAGACAGATATTGATACACATGTACAGTGTATTCTGACCCCTTCACTTTATCTACATTTTGGTAATTTGCAGCCTTCTAAAATTGATTGAATAAAAAAATCTCTAATCTACACACAATACTCCATAATGACAAAGCACAGTGCATGTCATAGCAAAAATCAAGCCATGAGGCTGAAGGAATTGTCTGTAGAGCTCCTAGGCAGGATTGTGTTGAGGCACAGATCTGGGGAAGCGTACCAACTGTCTGCAGCGTTTGAAGGTCCCAGTGGCCTCTAGCCTTCTTAAATGGAAGAAGTTTGAAACCACTAAGACTCTTCCTAGAGCTGGCTGTCCAAACGGTGCAATCTTGGTTAGGGAGGTGACAAAGAACCTGATGGTCACTGACAGCTTCTCTGTGGAGATGGGAGAACCTTCCAGAAGGACAACCATCTCTGCAGCACTCCGCCAATCAGGCCTTTATGGTAAAGTAGCAAGATGGAAGCCACTCAGTAAAAGACACATGACCGCCTGCTTGGGAGTTTGCCAAAAGGGACCTAAAGGACTATGAGAAACAATATTCTCTTTTCTGGTAAACCAAGCTTGAACTATTTGGCCTGAATGCCAAGCGTCACGTCTGGTCATCACCTGGCCAATACATCCATACAGTGAAGCATGGTGGTGGCAGCATAATGTTGTGGGGATGTTTTTCAGTGGCCATGAATGGGAGACTAGTCAGGGCCGAGACTAAAGATGAATTGAAACTATACAGGTCCTTGATGAGAACCTGCTCAGGACCTCCAACTGGGGCTACGGTTCACCTTCCAACAGGACAATGACCCTAAGCAAGCCAAGTCAATGCAGGAGTGGCTTCGGGACAATTCTCTGAATGTCCTCGAGTGGCCCGGACTTGAACCTGATCAGATTTAAATAGCTGTGCAGTGACTCTCCCAATCCAACCTGACAGAGGTTGAGAGGATCTGCAGATACAAATGGGACAAACTCTCCAAATACAGGAGTGCCAAGCTTGTTTTAACCAAGTAAGGTGCTTCAACAAAGTACTGAGTAAAGGGTCTGAATACTTATGTAAATTAACTTTTAGGTTTCTTTTTAAAAAATATTCTAATTTCTAAACCTGTTTTTGCTTTGTCATTATTGCGTAGATTGTCCCCCACAATCAGAAGGCTCTAACATAACAAAATGTGGATAAAGTGATGGTCTGAATATTTTCTGACTGTACATAAATCACAGGCACAAAGGGGTGCCACAAAATCAAACCTAAAGTCCGATGCGTGTTTGTATGCTCACAACCATACATCAGGTTGCCTATGCCATTGGAGTGGCCCACCCCCTCTCAATCTCCATTTTTCACTACGGCACATCCCAGAAGAGTGAGAGAGAGCTCCTGGACATTGTCAAGAGAAACTTTGACCTTCGTCCTGGTGTCATTGTCAGGTAAAGTATACTTTTTTTATTTTTTTACGCTGTCTACCCCTTCTGTCTCCTGTTACTCACGCTTCCTCTAGTCTGTCTTTTCTGCCTGGGCTGTCAGCCAGAGATGGTTCTAACCCTTTACGATTGCCTACTATGGTGTGATTTAATGACATTAGCTACTGCTGCTTTCTTTTTCACTTACCAGTCAATCAGGGCTTGTGATCAGTTTGCCAGTCCTCGTATTCCACCCCTGCCCAATCTGTCTTGCTTTAAATGCCAGTGAAGTACAGTATCTAATGCTAAAGCTTCAAGAGCTACAGTAGAGGCTGTCTGATCTGTTGGCATGTTAAATACCCAGCATGAGGAAGGGTTTCCTGCTCGCATCCAACTGAAAGGTCATAGGTTAAAATTCAATACCATTTATAAATACGATCAGTGCGCTTTCAATTTCCAAGCTGCAGTCCCCACACTGCTCAAGGGTGTTGGTTAGCAGGGTAAGTGTCAAAGCTTCCTCCTGCTCTTTACTAGCTGGCCTAATTAACCTTTCTGATTATTGCTTTCTTTCTGTGGTTCTTGACACTCTCTATATGCTGATTTTGAGCATTATGGTTCAGTATTTGATCAATTGATCTGAGGTAATTTCCTATGATGGTGCGCTAAATGAGTCGATTGTGTATTCCAGGGAGCTGGAGCTGAAGAAGCCCATGTATCAGAGGACCGCTGCCTACGGCCACTTTGGCCGGGACTCCTTCCCATGGGAGATGCCCAAAAAGCTAAAATATTAAACTTGTCACGCTTCCCCCCCAGGCCTGTTTGTGTATACTACAGAGAAGCTTACACGGTCTTGGGTGGGGGGGGGGGGCCTTAACTCCCTTCCCTCTTAATGGCGTATTAGAACCCTACCTCTTCCATTTTCCCTCAAAATACACCCAAACCCCTTTCTACTTCCCCTCTCCAGTCATCTGTACTGTAATTTCTGGTGTTGGTAGTATTAACTTGACTACTAACATTCTCAAAATATTTCAGAAAAATAATGCTGAGAAGCTAGCTACTTAATCTCCAACAACCGTCTCTCGTTTCACAGCGCCTCAAAGGGACTTGAATGGAGGCTATGTCAGGCACGGACAAAACTTCAGATTTTAATTGGTTGAGCTCTGTCCATCTAGCGCAACCCTTAGAACCTCCCTCCTACATTGTGTACTTAAGTGTGAGCAGTGGCAGTGATTTTAACTTAAGTTTGTAAAATCTGAAAGTACACATTAGGGTTGGTCGTGCTAAGCTTGCCTCCGCAAACCAAAAGCCAAATCCTACTAATTAAAATGGCCTATCAAAAGCATTAAGACAAGTTTGTTATGAAAAGTATTTCCCAAATTGGGTGTTCTAATATTGTTTAATGTCTTAGAGTTGCAGCTTTCAAATGGGAACAATTGTGGAAGTCTAGCAAATATTACAGAGGAGGAGGAACCATCGTATATAAATGTTCTTCTAGGTAATTGATCACGGTAAGCCCAACCCTAGTACGCATCTTACGCGTTTTCACATATAACATGATATGCATTAACTCTGAATCAGTTGGTCTTTCCAAAAATATGGTCAATGTAATAACATTTTTTTTATTATGATCTAATACAGCTGTAGCAGTCTCGCGCACTTTACTCCCTCGCGTTTTAAGCTGTGCTCCATTAAAGTCTGACTTTGTTGCACAGTGTTACCAGGCTCTTTATGCGGTAGTCTAGTCTTCCCCCTCTTCCATTGTCTTTCACAACTCCTAGCCCCTGCCTAGCATCACTGAGAAATTGTAAATACTGCAGTTTGCTTATCTGGACTTAGCTGTCCCTATACTTGATCAGCTTTGGAATATTTCACTTCTGTTTAAGTCTAATGACTGACCAAGGCTACATGTTGAGATCATGCTAATTTACTGGTGCTATTGAAGTAAGCCAGCCCCCCCCCCCCCCGCCCTGTCCCTTAATCTTTCCCCTTGAGTTTACACTTCTTTCTGATATTGACCCACACCTAATCCTTTTCCCTTTTTGAAGCTTTATTTCACTCCTTATTTGTGGTGGATGTAAGAATGGCACAATTAAGGGTCAATGGTTGTTGCTATTCTCAAAGAAATGCTATGCATTGCAGGCTGAGAAACAAGACCAATCATGACTATGTTCAAGTCACATTCTTGAATATACGCAGTAAAATCTGGGATGCCCCTGCAGATGTCTGCTGTTTTCTGACGTAATACAGAAAAGTCAGAAGCTGCTATGTCACTGTTAAGGCCTGTAGGGGTGTTGGTTATACTTGATTGTTTAAAACATGTTGTCCTTGGATTGTCTTTTTAAACTCCTTCAAAAGGTAATTTAATGTCCTTGGGTATTGATGGCAGGTGTAGCTACAGAGAAACCACCGTCTTTATCCTGAAGGAGTGTTGTCTTTGCCACAATGAACAGCTCTTACTACTGGCAAATACCTTTTTAAAAAAATATATATTTATTTGTTCTCTGAAACTTGGTGTGGATACAGAGAAGCCAAGTATTCAGAAGGCAGCTTAAACCCCAGAAGGTGATTTTTAATCTGACATTGACTTTACTGAATTCTATAACTAGGTTACATTTTCAGTGGTTCCAAAGTGTCATACAGAAAAGCTTTGGTTTGCCTTCACAGAATTGTCACTGGCCTATGTGAAGAGTACTTTGGACTGCGGTTCTATGGGTTGAGATTGTATTGTCAATAGAATTAGACTTTCTCTGACCCCCCCCTTACTCATCCTCGCATGAAGCGATGGCAACGTTTGGCTGGTGTGGTACAGAGAAACCAGCCTGGTTTACAAGCCATCTCTTGTTTGTATGGATAGGGTTTCTCTTGGGTTTATTTTTTTGCCACTGAGGCTAGTCTACTGTGAGTGAGTCTCTTCCCCCCCCCATCCTTTTCTCCTCTCCTGCTCTTTATCAACATGAGGAACGGGTATCTTGTCTCAATGCTTCTGTCTTCAGAGGTTGGATACTGATTTCTCATGTCAAAGATCTGCAATAAAATGTCTACTTTCCTTCATGAAGCATGTTTCTGGTGTTTCATTCAGTTTGTATTTTAAAAGGTAATGCACATTAATTTAATGTCAGTGTGGACTGTCGCTAGATCTTTGTGCACATGGCATTATTGGCCAATGGTGCCGTACAAATCCATCAATAAGTAGCTAATGGTGTTATCAAAAAGTTGGGTCTATCATGGGTGGTGAATATGGATAAATAGCGGTGCAATTTGGCATAATTCCATTAATGTGTTTCTGAGTATTTGAGCTGTGGAGTACACCTGTTCCATAACTGTGTGTGCAATCCAGATTATTTTTAACCTGAAATGCCCTAGGGACATTTCTACCCTTTTTTGTAATAGGCAAAATATGACTCCTCTTGCTGGACCTTTCTCGAGGAGGGATAAGAACCTTCAGTAGGCTGACCATAGGGCCTAGACCTTTGCCTTTTAATGGCAAGTAGAGGTGAACTGATACATTTGGGAAATTGCATTTTATTGGTCATGTGTTTAGCAGATGTTTTTGCGGGTGTAGCGAAATGCTTGTTTCTAGCTTCGGCAGTGCAATAATATTTAACAGTTTCTCAACATACACACAACTAGGTAAGGAATGAATTGAGAGTATATACATACAGTTGAAGTCGGAAGTTTACATGCACATTTAAACTCAGTTTTTCACAATTCCTGACATTAATCCTAGTATAAAATCCCTGTTTTAGGTCAGTTAGGATCACCACTTCATTTTAAGAATGAAATAGTAGAATATGATTTATTTCAGCTTATATTTATTTTCACATTCCCAGTGGGTTAGAAGTTTACAAACTCAAATAGTATTTGGTAGCATTGCCTTTAAATTGTTAAACTTTGGTCAAATGTTTGGGGTAGCATTCCATAAGCTTCCCACAATAAATTGGGTAAATTGTGGCCCATTCCTCCTGACAGAACTGGTGTAACTGAGTCAGGTTTGTAGGCCTCCTTGCTAGCACACGCCTCTTCAGTTCTGCCCACAAATGTTCTATAGGATTGAGGTCAGAGCTTTGTGATGGCCACTCCAATACCTTGACTTTGTCCTTAAGCCATTTTGCCACAACTTTGGAAGTATGCTTGGGGTCATTGTCCATTTGGACAATGACCCCAAGCAATTTGTGCGACTACAGAGCTGTGAGTCAGAACGGGCAGTGTTGCGCCTCCACAACACTGTCTGTGTGGGTGGTCCAAAGTCAACACTTTGTTCAGACATCACATCTTCAATATTCATATCTTGAGGTCTCTTGTCTTTTGATATATTTGCTACTTTTTCATGATGTAAATATTTTGATTAGTGTTATTAGATGTTGATTGCATAAAGAACTTATTTGTCTTATTCTGGGAAACAACTCAAATTGATTGCCAAATAATTAATACCTTCAATCAATTTACTATTCTAGTCAAGGTTATTGTAAATAACTCATAAGTCAGACCTTAGAAGACCAGTTTTGTCCAAGAAAGGACTGGTGCCCCTCCACTTATTACTACGAAATTATTATTCACTTAAAGCGACGTCACGGTGACGTTTACAAACTAAAGGTCATCTCGCGCACAACTGTGCATATGCAGGCCATCAAATCAAAGCCACTCTTTCGATATAAAGTTGTTTTTGACAAACGTGTCAGTTTGTCACTTTCACGAGGTTGGAGTAATAACATGTACAACTGCTTAAGACATTGGTTCGAATTTAGATTGTGCCTTTAGATTTCAAGAAAAGTAACAGCTAAGGAAGGATGTTTCACATTTCTCATTGACTTCTCAAACCTCGGCCTGGTCTACTTGGTCCGTTTAGAAACTCTGTGGTGCCGTCTTAACTTTGTTACATGTGAGAGTAATGGACACTGTTGGTGAATAAAATACTATAATTTTAAGATATGTCCCAGCCAATGAATTTCTCTGACTATATTTTATACTTAAACGAATTGTTGAAGGACAAACAATTTTTAGGATAATATGTTTTACTGCAGTCTTTAGTTGAATGTGAGTCTCGGCCCTGGTATACATGCCAGTGCCTAGGCTGCAAAAACTACTCCGCCCACAAGCACCTTCAGATGTTCGTGAACCAATCCCCTCACAGAACACATACACACCTCCTTGGCCCACTGACAGAAATTCCTTCAGGCAGGGAGTACAGTAGGATACCAAAACGAAATGATCTGTTTTACTTACACGTGCATACTAAGTCCGTGCTTTACTAAACTTGCTATTCCAGGGGCAGTCAGTAAAGGCTAAGATATAAGCTGTGTTCGAATACTCATACTAACCGCACTATCTGTGACGTAAAATTAGTATATAGTATGCTTATTGATCATAGTATGGATATAGTTATGCCAAAAGTTCCCGGATGTCATACTACATTCGCTAAAATACGAAGTATACAAGCAGTGGACACTATTTCCGTGGTTGTATGGCCCATAATGCTATTCTTCAGAAAATGGGCGTGGCTTCACAACTTTTCAGATTTGAAAAAATTGGCGGAAAATATGTCCAACGAGAGCAGATACAAATTCATTGTTTTAACTAATTATGACAAATGTTAAGAAAATTTGGCGCAATGTAATAAAGTAATGACTTTTCAAATAAGTTACCTTACACGTTATGTTGGCTAACAATGTGTTACCTATGCTATCCTTATGAACCACAGCAAATCACAGCATTGGGCGGCAGGTAGCCTAGCAGTTAGAGCGTTGGGCCAGTAACCAAAAGGTCGACAAGGTGGAAAAACCTGTCTGTGTCCTTGAGCAAGACCCTGTAAGTAGGCCGTCATTGTAAATAAGAATGTATTCTTAACGGACTTGCCTAGTTAAGTAAAGGTTAAATAATATATATATATATCATTACAGTAGTATGTACTGGTATGTTAGCTAGCTACGTAACGTTAGTTGGCTACTAATACATCCAACTTGCCAGTATATTAACTATATGCTATCTAACTAACTACCCAATGTTTATTGACTTAATTATTCCCATCATAGTGCGTTTGTAAATTCGCTCTGAAAGCTCAACATGGTTCTTTATGGCCGGTGGCAAAAAAGCGTAATTACATTGTTGCCAGCAGCACAGTTATAGTCACCAACGCTCTGGATAACATGAAAACAGCCTAACCAGCTCTGCTAGGGGGAGTAAAATGGTTAGAGTGAGCTGTTCTCTCATTTGTGTCTGGAAGCAGCTAGCAAGTTAGTTTGGGTGCTTGACTGCCGTTGTGAGGTTTCAGAATGCAGAAGCTTGCTGAAGGCTACCCGAAACGTTTGAGCCAGAGTTAAACAATTTAAAGGCAATGCTACCGAATACTAATTGAGTGTATGTAAACTTATACACTTTCTGTTGTTGCCTGGTCCTATGAAGTAACTTTGAATAAAACGAGAGTTCAAAGCATGCAACTTCTTGGACATTTCTGCTGAAAAATCCCATAGACCATATATATTTTTGTGTCCTTGTACTTCCATCTCAAGTCAGCAACAACTATCCATCATGTTGTTCATCTTGAGGTTCACTGAATTCTGCAAAGCAAAGGCGGCCAGCGTAGGGACAGATTGACAGAGCAGCATTGACTCATTCTTGACCACCACAGGTGTCCATGTGTACAGCCATGACAACCCCAGGCAGAAGGCCATAACAGAGGCTATACTGCAAGACCTGATCATTTTCTGCAACCTGCCTATGTCCTTAGTGGACAACCTTCACTTTAGGCATTTCATGTCAGTGGTAGATGACAAATATAGACCAGTAAGTAGGCCCACGTTGACCAGGCGCCTGCATGACTGAACACTGAACAAAGAGGCTACAATCAAAAGTGTCCCAGAGAAGACAGAATCAGTGTCTGTCACTGTAGATATATGGACTGACAGGGCTATGAGGGACTCCCAGACTGGTTCAGGGTTCCATGCCTGCGGTTATGGAACCCTGACCTGTTCACCGGATGTGCCACCTTGTCCCAGACCTTCTGTTTTCAACTCTCTCTACCGCACCTGCTATTTCAACATCTAAATGCCTGGCTTTGAAAAGCCAAGTGACATTTACTCCTGATGTGCTTAGCTGTTGCAACCTCTACAACCACTATGATTATTATTTGACCCTGCTGGTCATCTATGAATGTTTGAACATCTTGGAAAAAGATCTGGGCTTAATGGCCATGAATTGTTATTATCTCCACCCGGCACAGCCAAAAGAGTACTGGCCACCCCTCAGAGCCTGGTTCCTCTCTAGGGAGTTTTTCCTAGCCACCGTGCTTCTACATCTGCATTGCTTGCTGTTTGGGATTTTAGGGTGGGTTTCTATATAGCACTTTGTGACATTGGCTGATGTAAAAAGGGCTAAATGTGATTGGTTGATTGATAGATTTGCAGGGTCACACACTGGGGAAAGAATCTGTGATAAATTTGAAGATCATATTGGCATAAAAAAGCCATTCACAATTTGTTTCCCCAAAGCAAGCAATGATCATAATGATGATGATGCTGTGGATAACCCCAGCCTATGGGAAGAATTTGGTGAAGAGTACAATGCCGATGTTGAAGCTATCCAAACCAACTGCAGGCAACAGCGCTTACAGTGTTTTGCCTATTCATTACAACTGGTGATTAGAGATGGACTAAAGGAAACAAAAATCATAAACAGTGTGATGGCTAAGGTAACTAAACTTTGCAGCTTACTACATACTATCTGTGGTCTGAAAGAAGCTGAGTTCGGAGCCAATCGTCGTATCCCTGCTGCTGTGTCTACCAGATGGAATTCCATCTTCCAGCTTGTTAAAGCAGCCAATCTGACTCAACAAAACCTCAATACTCTACTTGAAGCCCAAGGACACAAGGAGCTCTGCTTATTACCAAGGGAATGGTGCCAGCTATTGGAACTAGTGGACATGTTGGACCCTTTTGTCCAGGCCACCGACATTACTGAGAGGGAGAAAGTGGTGACTCTCATTGCTGCCCTTCCTTGTGTACTGTCACTCAACTACCATCTGCAAAGTAAACTGGGCACAAGTCGTCACTTAGTCAGTCTAGTAAAAGCACTGCAGCAGTCACTCAAACGCAGATTCCAGGCGGTGTTTGTGAATGTTAGAATGGAGCACTCGGATGAACAGGCAACAAAACTTCCATTTGGTGACAATGTATACACAATGGCTGCATTGCTGGGCCCATCTTTCTGCCTGTTCTGGCTTGATCATGATGTCCTCATACCACATGAAGATAAAGCTGAATTGAAGGAGAGTCTGATTGGTAGGTACAGTGCATTGCAACATGCAACTTTTTCTATGTCACTTGCATTCAGACAATGTTTTTATTTCACGTATAATGTATACTGTTATATTCTTGATCATATACATAATTTTATGAATTTCTTTCAGACCTTGTTTTGGCTGAGGCACGGAAAGTCACTGTTATGGAGACTTTCATTCTCTGGCTACCGTAACAAGATCTGCAAGAAGAAATTAGGCATAAAGTCATCTGTCAGAGCAGAGATTATTCGCTACATTCAAGTATCTTCTGATGAAAAAGTTGATTGCTTGGATTTTTGGAGAATCCATGCAAAAGACTTTCCAAGGCTCAAGCAGGTAACAATGGCAGTGTTGTCTGTGCCTGCCACCAGTGCCCCAGTGGAGAGAGTGATTAGTCATGGAGGCCTCATCATGCGCCTTCATCGTGCCAGGCTCAGTGCAAGAACTCTGACAAACTTGATCTTTCTGAAATGTAACCTGTCTGCAACAGAAATGTTCTCTGTCTTAAGGCACAGGACGTAATTTGCTACTTGTTACAGGAAATTGTATTTCTGTTAAGTGTCCAGGTCAGTAAGTATATTTTGGGGAAAAAGGTCATTACGTTTGATATATAAGACACTTTAGTAGTGCAGTTATTGAACAGTTGTCAGTCTATTTGGTTTACATTCATACTTGTCAATTATCTTCCCTCACCTACAGATTTTATTTTTGTGTGACAGAATGAAGTGAAATATAGACAATGTCTGCCACAAAATACCATGCACTTTAAAATGTTACATTTGCTTTTTTTCATATCCGGTACAATTACTTTTATTAATGTAAATTGTCTACATTTTAAAAGGACATTTAATTTGATTTAAATAGTGCCTGATGTGCTTTCTTTAATACGAGTATGGACTTATGAACAAGGGAGTCATTTCAAATGATTTACAAGGTTTATAGACTTAACCCACTGCTTGCAGAAAGCGATTGCCAAAAGAGACTTGAGACTTGACTTAGATTTGGCCCTAAAAGACTTGAGACTTCTTCTTGACTCTGGTTCTAAGCATTCAGTGTCTGATGGGCAATAGAAACACTTTCTCAGGCATACCATTTTTCATCAGCAGCCAAATCCTGTTCAGTTAGTTCATCTGAATCCAAACCAGTAGCTAGCTGTTCAAAATGAGTGATCTTTTGAGCTGCTTCTCTTCTAATTACTTTGGTGTTCACCTCTCTGTTACATTGTGCCGCATTTATCTGGCTGTTTTTATTATTTATTTATGAATGGATATCATAGTCTGCTCAACCCAGAGTATGTGTAATCTCGATTGGGATTGGGTATCAATGTTGTCCAATAGCCTGGGCACCATTCTGTTTTTGCCTGTTCCAGTTTGTCGCCATCTTGACAAGGCAACTATTGTGTAATCGAACTGGTCTATACGTGAGTACAATAACTACGAACATTGTATCTTTATGAAGGTATATTTATTGGTAGCTTGACGTGCCTTCACATTACAAGCAAAATGTTTGAGATAGATGCTTTCCTCATGAACCTTGACATTTCCACAGGCCCTCATTAGCATATGGTCAATCGGGATGCAATATGTAAATAACGCCAAAGCACATAGTATTGTTGAACGCATAAACAGTCAAACTTGACTTGTGGTTTTATTAGCTTGTCCTTTTCTTGTGCCTCCCTAAAGAGATTGGCAAACCTACGCCTATACAGGAGTTACTGCTACTGTGTGTGTGTGCGTGCGTGCGGTTGGAGGTAAGTAGATGGTGGCTCAGATGGCATGTCGGCTTTAGGACACCTGTCTACCCTAAATGAAGACTCCAAACAGGCTACTTTCTTTGTTTTCATCTGATGCCTCAGACAAAGAGAGCATCAACCTCATAGAATTACTTATATATAGTAATTTAATAGGATCTCTGTGATTGTGATCATCCCCTGTGACACCAAATAGAACTGTGACATTAATGGCTCCCCTTGACTCTGTCATTTCCAGGAACCTCCAGTAGGACTACCTAAGCACATACAAGTACAGATCATGAGGTAGTACATTACTACAGTTACGCTGTACTAACTAGGGACCATGAATAGCTTCGATACTCAAGTTACTCATGTGACTAGTGTCCAAACTGTCTGCCACTTATTGACTACACTCTGCAGCTGCTGTCCACTCACACCATCAAGAAGGCTTACTCAAACTTCTATTTTTAACTCACACTCCCTGTTAGATTGCTAGGGTTTGCACTATGGCTGCACTATGCACTATGGAAGCCTCAATCCACCACGTCCATGGACTTATTCACTATTAGGTATACTAGGGGTGGGAAATAATTTTGACTCAAGATCAGGATTTCTCTAGATTTAAGTCCAAAATGTAAATAGGCCCCTCTGGAACATTCATTGTCATCTTGGTAAGCAACTCCAGTGTATATTTGGCCTTGTGTTTTAGGTTTTTGTCATACTGAAATATGAATTTGTCTCCAGTGTCTGTTGGAAAGCAGACTGAACCCGGTTTTCCTGTGCTTAGCTTTATTCTGTTTATTTTTATCCTAAAAAACCTCCCTAGCCCTTGCCGTTGACAAGCATACCCATAACATGATGCAGCCACCATCATGCTTGAAAATTGGAAGAGTGGTACTCAGTGATGTATTGTGTTGTATTTTCCCCAAAAATAACGCTTTGTATTCAGGACATAAAGTTAATTTCTTTGCCACATTTTTTGCAGTTTTACATTAGTGCCTTATTGGAAACAGGATGCTTGTTTTGGAATATTTTCTATTCTGTACAGGCTTCCTTCTTTTCACTCTGTCATTTAGGTTAGTATTGTGGAGTAACTATAATGTTGTTGATCCATTCTCAATTTTCTCCTATCACAGCCATTAAACTCTTTAACTGTTTTAATGTCCCAATTGGCACGTGAAATCCCTGAGCGGTTTCCTTCCTGTCCGGCAACTGAGTTAAGAAGGACGCCTGTATCTTTGTAGTGACTGGGTGTATTGATACACCATTAAAAGTATAATTATTAACTTCACCATGTTCAAAGGGAAATTCAATGCATGTATGGGGTACAGAGATGATGAAGTAGCCATTCAGAAATTATGTTAAACACTATTATTGCACACAGAGTGAGTCCATACAAAGTATTATGTGACTTGTTAAGCAAATTGTTACTCCTGAACTTATTTAGGCTTGCCATAATTAAATACCTATTGACTCACATTTCAGCATTTCAGCTTTTCATTTTTAAAAATGTCTAAAAATATAATTCCACTTTGCAATTATGTCTTATTGTGTGTAGGCCAGTGACACAAAATCTCAATTTAATCCATTTTAAATTCAGGCTGTAACACAACAAAATGTGGAATAAGTCAATGGGTGTGAATACTTTCTGAAGGCACTGTATACAATACTTAACACACAATTAGAGACTCAAAAAAGACCTATGTGACTGACAAATATGAATGGAGGCGGTAGAGGCAGAGTGGTTTAATCAAGCCTGAGCTACCTTTGTCCCAGCACATTTCGACTGTTGTTGACCCTCTCTTGAAGGAGTGTAGTGTTATATAGATACTGTAGCTAATGTTATCTGCTTGGGAAGGATGTGTATCAGTGTGTTTTGTCCAAGAGGTAGAAAAAAACAGAGGTGACATGACAGTACATGTGTTTGACAGGTTTATACAGCCTTGGAGCACAGGAGGTTGGTGGCACCTTCAATGGGGAAGACGGGCTCGTGGTAATGGCTGTTCGGAATAAGTGGAATGGTATCAAACCATTCCATTCGCTCCATTCCAGCCATTATTATGACCCGTCCTCCCCTCAGCAGCCTCCACTGCCTTGGAGTTGAGACTAAACAAAAAAACATATGGCAATAATGTAATTTTACATTCTAGTACTGTACATTGTTAGTTTACAGACTTTGGTATGAAGAGTTGGAGGCTAAAGTTCTCTGAGTCTCAATGGACTCCATGAATGGGCGTTGGGGGGGCAAGGGGTGGTGTCATGGTGAGAAGGTCATGGAGAAAGTCATGATTAGGCCAGTTGGCTCTTTGGCCTGGTGTTAGGGGTGTGGCTTTGCAGGGTTAGGTAGATGGTATGATGCAACATTAGTTGAGATGTAATTTTGTAGGGTGTCTATGCAGGATAAAAAAGCAGTCTCTCCCGGTCCAATCCCATGCATCCATCCAGAATAATGGCTTTTCCAGCCCTCATAGTATTTCTAAGGGTTGAGTATGTAGAGAAAGCCCATTGTTTGTATGTCCCACACTGGAGGTTGGTGGCACCTTAATTGGGGAGGACTGGTTTGTGGTAATGCCTGGAGTGGATTTAGTGGAATGGTATCAAATACATCAAACACATGGTTTCAATGTGTTTGGTGCTATTCCATTTGCTCCATTCCAGCCATTATTATGAGCCTTCCTCCCCACAGAAGTCTCCTATGGGCCCTTGTCAAAAGTAGTGCACTATATAGGGGATCGGGTGCTATTTGGGACACATTGTTATTGTCTGACCAAGAATCTCTTACTGGATGGTGACGGAGGAGTAGGCCCTACGCATCTGTCTAGCAGTGGAGGCTGGTGGGAGGAGCTATAGGAGGACGGGCCTATTGTAATGGCTGGAATGGAGTGAATGTTTGTTTGATACGGTTCCATTTATTCCATTACAATGAGACAGTCATCCTAAGGCTCCTCCCACTCACCTCTGGTGTCTGGATGACACTAATCTAATCTGTGTCTCTGTTTTCACAACCTCTCAAAGCCCACAGGTCTGGGGCCCTAGGGCAACTTCTCCAACTACAAAATGTATAGGGTTATGCAATGCGGTTACGTGAACCATAAAAACATAATTAATTTTACTATGGATTTTATGTTTCTGTAAATTCTAAGATAAGGAACTTTTGATATCTATGAATCTCTGATCTTATTCAGTATCTCAAAATAATGGAGTTGCACTCTGGTTTTATTTTTACAATTCCGTCATTGCTGTTGGAGTATTGTTGTCTAGCCAGTCATGCAGTCTTAACACGTGAACCTTTTATAACACCTGAATGTCTCTGAGATTGGTTCAACTGCTTTCGCAACATAAAGTGTTTTGCGATACGCTAATTGAACAACTATGACTTGCAAAAATAGTCAAAGGTGAGGAAGGAGACCTGCAACACAGAGGTTAATTAATTCATTCCAAATCAGGAGACCCTGTGTAAACCAACAAACTGTAAAACAATGAATGGGGGCAAATGTAACCTAACACAGTTATATACAGTATAATAAATACAATATATAGATATAATATATCATTATTGTCAGACCAACAAAGACCTGAGTATGTACTACTGCATGTGTACAAGACCTGAAAAAAGAAGACTGTCAGATCTAACTACAGACAGATCTGTGACGGCTGTTCGCACTGTTCTGTCCTGTCAATCAAATCAACAGATTATAGTGTGTCACTTATATTTAAAGGGAAAAGAGCCTCTCGCAATCAATTTGTTACGTCTTGCTGACAAACCTGTAAAGCTTGTTGCATAAGAGTCCATGTGAGGCTGCCCTATGTGAATGCATGTCAGAGGGAATAAAGGAGAGAGTGTTGGTTGGGTATCTGAAATTGGTGAGGTTCTGTGGAGAGGCTGTAACAGGCATGGGAATGTGGGAATGTGTCCGGTTCTCCTCTCACAACAGCAGTCACATGCAGAGTGGGGGTAGCCAGAGTGGGATTCAGCGAGGGGCATGAGTCCAACGGGGGGTGGCCTTGTTCCACCAATAGCATCACAGAGACCACTCCTCCTGAAAAGGGGTTTTATGTAACAGCAACAAAGACTGGCCATGCATGTGGTCCTGGGATAAAATGCATTGCTGAAAACAATGAATTAATCGCCCACAAATGGTGGGAATCAGCAGTTTGTCCACTCAAATGTTAATCCCCCTTTCGGTTTTTCTTTGGATGGGATTGTTGAGTCCCTTAGGAACAAGTTGTACCACAGCTCTAGGAAAAAACATTCTTTAGTTAGTTCTTTAATCTAATCTCACCTTGCACATAGAGTTGTAAAGAGGACTCTAGTGCTCAAAAACCCAATTTAGCATGGGCAGTGCCACTGAGGACTTTCACCATTTTTAACTAGTCAACTGGGTGGGACTTCCTATGGGTTAGGGAAGGATAACATAATTCCATCCAGGTCCTCAGGAGGGATCAGACAATGAATTATACTTGTGAACAAACGTTCCATAACTGCAGGTGGCAGTAAATTGCCATCCTTGGCTTTATACCTGTTCAAACAACAACCTCCAAGTGGCAGTTTGCACCCTTTCAGTTTGTTTACCAACTTATAGAAGAAGTAGAAAAAAATGGACTACTTCAAAATGGAAATGGCCTCAATGGCGATGTCGTGCGCTCACAGACGCCATAATGGGACAGATACAATGTTGCGATCTCTATACAACTCTATGACCTTGCATTAGTGTACCAGTGTCAGTAGGCCTGTGGTATGAACAGAGGTTAGCCATGTGACTCCTTAGGGTTGCAGGATACTATCACTCTGGTTCAATGGCTGACTCTGGTTACACGTAAGGTCGAACAACTTAACCATGCTAGTACATTTTCCAAAATAAGGAACCAAAAAAGTTTTCCAAAATAAGTAACATTGAGGTGCAATACTTTTAAAAGATATTTGATGAGTCTGATAGTGTTGAGGAAATTTAACCCAAATGGATTTGTGTAAACCTAGTTTAAACATGTTCACTCCTGTCATTGCTGTAAGAGAAATCGTAACAGTATAAATAGGGGAATGGTGTAAGAGCATCAAGAATATAGAATACATGGAGAATATATGGAAAAATACAAGTTGGTAAAGGTCTCTGTGGATCTATTTTGTTGTATTTAATATCAAGCTCAAACATTTCAGTGCCCTGTCTAAGTAAAAATGATAGATGCTTCTCCCTAGTGACAAATAGTAACATTACATTGCCCCTAGAGAGAAGTGAGTTGTTTTCCCATTATACAGGCCTGTGCTTTCTGTTCACTCCATAACATACGCTAGTCTAATCTGTCCATATAATTTAGGATTGCATGAAACACATCATCTGGAATTTCAACCATGACAATGACCTTATCCCCCACACTAATGGTACAGCCCCCACCATGCATCACCCAGGCCGTAAATTAAAACATTGGCCTGGAAAGTTTTTTTGTTGTTGTGTTTAACACACTAATCTGCATACAGTGAACTTTTTGGAAATAAATATATAATAAACACCTTTAGAAAATAACTATATTTAATATATGTAATACTGAAACAACAAGGACCTCTCCAGAAAATGACAGTATAAAAAAATAACTCTTAAAACTTATAGGCCAATCAAAAATAAATTAGAATACAGAGTCATGACCACGGCACATTTTTTACACAAACAAGTAACTGCTACGACCAATTGATTTGCCATCCAGCCATAGTCATATTGATTTATCACAAAACACAACCATATCGCTTCAGTCACAGTGACCTCAAATGTAACCCTGCAGATAGCAATTAAAAATTGTCACCTTTTTCATGAAAACAAAAAAACATAACTGTAATGACATCCCAGTCACAGCACTTGCAAAAACAATCACATGGTTCCATGTTTTTGATGCCATTCCATTTGTGCCGTTCCAGCCATTATTATGAGCCGTCCTCCCCTCAGCAGCCTCCACTGGATTCAAACCACATCCATATAAACAAAAAGTACAAATTTTTAACAACGGAAACACATCACACTTTCTATGGGGCAGAGGATGTCATTGTGTGGTGAAAAATACATTCACAGGGGTGGCGTCACAGTTTTTGGGGCCTGGGGGCCTCTTTTATCAACCGTACATAAATGTAAAACTAAATTCTGGCGTAGAGGAGATTCTATTTGCGTGCAAACTAATTATTGGGATTTATCAAAACTGTCGCACACAACATATACATATATTTCAATGGTAAATCAGAGCCATACTATATTTGTGCATGGAAAATGCCCTCCATTCACCTTTTATGGTAACAACAATGCCCTAATTTGCTTTCTGATTTGGAGATGTTGGAACTGGACCTTGATAGTTGCTAAAGGAAAGCGCAATGGCAAATGTGATCGGATTTCTGTAGAGGTGTGGGCAGAATGTTTTAATCTTTTGCAGTGACTTATTAAAAACAAAAAATGCATGCCGCCTATAGTGAGTACGAAACACTGGCCATGCATTCTGCAAGATTGATTGTCTATTGAACAATTTCAAAGTAAATATGGCCAAAATATCATATTACTGTATAAAAAAAAAAAAAATTGAATGGTATTTTATGTTTTTGAATAATAAAAGCTCAAACAACACGTACATTCTAAGTGATTTCTCCATTCTGATTGTTTCATACTGTTCAATTCAACTTCAACCAAAAACAATGCCTACATTTGATTCAATTTCTGCATTTGTTGCACTCATTATGGGCTGCACAATATGGGCAAACAATCTAGGCCTTATTTGTAACCAAATGTTGGAATTGCGATTTGACTTGCGATTTAGAGCAAAACACTTGGGTGAACTGTTGGAATCATGGAAATAGAATGATTATTCTAATTCTATAGTTAGAATATAATAGTGGGCACTTTGAATACAGTGTTGACAACGAATGAAAATGCCAGGGAGGAGTTATTGTAACAGGGTAGGAACTAGGAACAAATGTGTTGGAAGTCCTAGGAAACCCTTAAATCTGTGGCTATATTGAATGTTTTCTCTTAAGCTACTATACTTCATCTAGCTAACATTCTTGCTTTGCGCATTCCTCTTTGCTTTAGAAGATACTGTTGCACAAACAGCATGCTGATTTAGGTCTACACTATCACTGGTATTATCAGACTGTATAGATAATTACGTTTGCTCTGACTCCGTACATTTCTTAGCTAGCTAGCGATTAGCATTAGTGGCTAACAGGATTTAGGCCCAACTTGCTAAGAAAAGTCAAACTAGCTGTTTGCAGGTGTAAGAAACACAACCTAATAGTGTAATTCTAGAACGCTAGTGGATTTATATTAAGAAGCTAAATGAAAACAACATCGTTGTCATCAACATTGTTGCATGTGCTGCATTGACCATGCAGACTAAACGCAAACCACACTCCTAAACAGTAGGTGGCGGTAGATGCAAATGATAGTTAGTTGCGATCCGCCAAGAAGCTCCAAAGAAGAAGACTGGTCGAGGAACTACAAATGCGTGTTCCTTGAGAGACAGTCAGGGGGCGTGGCTAGGTCTGTGGGGAAAGCGACATGGATAGAGAACGGATATGACTCAAGTAGCGATGTAAACTATAAAAATGGACGTTACACACAGCGTTTCACATTTAACTCTGTCCTTTGGAGCAGGTTGACAGCCAATGGTCCATTCATCCACAAGACAACGCCAGTTTCACAGGGTCCCTACAGACATGACCCAGGGTCAGAGATGCCAGCCCAATACAAGAGATATGAGAATGGCTCCATTTTTACCCTTTAAGTCAGTCTTTTCCCCATGTTTCTACACTAGCACAGAGAGGACAGCGTGGCTGTGTGAAGTCACTCAGATCCTGGTTAACAGTAGTCATCTGTTACTAGCATTCATTACATACAGGAAGAGGGTTGGCTGGAGGGTAAACAGAGGCCTCGGTCTCCTCCTCACCCCTCTCTCTCTCTCATCACTGTCTGCTAACTTCATTATTTTCCTTCAGCGTTTGTCCAGCCGTTTATCCATTTCCTTTTGAACCCGGGCCTGCAGTGCCACCCTCATGGCTGTGTCCAGAATATTCTCCTCTGCTACGCGCTCCACCACCCTCTCTGGTTTGTCCTCCTAAGAGACAGGAAATGGGTCATGAGGGCACATTCTACTGCATGCAACAGGATGAGCACCATCATAACTATATAGACACTAGACAGAGAGACCTTGTGTACAATGAAGGAGGTGACACGGCCAGAGTCAGCCTGGTAGTCCAGCCAGAAGAGTTCAGTTCCATGGGTCTCTGGCTCTGTACTCGACCCACTCTCATTCCACTCTTCAGTCTCTGCACCCACTCCTGGCTCAGATCCATCTGGAGACATACATATATACACATCACCACTAAACTGAGTCTTCCATCAAGTTGACAGAAGAGTTCATACTAGCAGCAGTGTTTTCTTACTTCCACGTCGAGGATGGTATACTTGGATATCTGGCCGGCGGGGGCGTCGAGGGGTAGTGGTAAACCTGGCCCTCTGACGGTCATTGGCCTGCTTTACCTGCTTATCATAGTCATCTCTGCAAGACATCAAAGTGATAAGTCAGTGTCTGAATCTTGCAGTAAGAGAAACATTATATCAATTAAAGAGTAAGCAGGCAATTTAATTCAAACCATTGGAAAGATTGTGAGTGTCCAACTTCTAACAATATCCATGATGCGTGAGCTGTGATGGGTGCAGTTTGTACACAGGAGACAGCAATATATGGCAATGGTATTGATACTCAGAAGAGGGGCAGTTCTCTGTTAGACGTTGTGCGCATGCCCAGTAGAGATTGGAGCGAGTAGGCGTACTAGCGATGAATTTCAACATTATCAAAAAAATTGCACGCTCTCGGAATTGATTACATTGACAAAATAGATAGACAAATATACACCCGGCACGGCATGTTAGATCAGATTAGTGATTCACCTGGCAATCTGGTTCCTTCGAATATGGTGTAAGAAACCATGGCTCATGTCCAAACGACCCGTACGTTTATATTTGAGCTCTTGGTCTTCATCATCCCGCAAAATCTCCATCGTGAGAGATGGTGGACAATGTATTTAGTATTTAAGATGGAACATTATTACTTCTTTATATGCACAACACCACTAGCTGCATCATAACGTTAATCAATCTTTCAAAGGGCTTCCACTAGTTACCACAGCCACTAAGTCAAAATTGCCAATCGTAAAAATTAATCAAAACAAAAACGTGCTTTTGGTCTTAATTTAAGGTTGGGGTTAGGAATAAGGTTATCATTGTGGTTAAGGTTAGGTTTAAGAGTCACATTTTAAGAAGATAAATAGTAGAAATAGGCGGGGTTTATGACGTTGTAACTGTGGTAACTAGTGACAACCTTTTCAAAGTGGGCTGGGCTGCTGTCTAACTAGAATTGCACACGGAGTTACGAGCCTATTTGTAGGATAAAGTTTATACCCCTGCAAATTATAATTTTCTCACATTTTTATCCTCATTTAATTTCTTTAGAGGCCCATATAAAAATGACCAAAACTATTACATCTCGCCGTTTTCCAGAGTAAACTTGAAAACACGGGGTTAAATTCTGGTTGGCCATTTTGATATTGAAACCGTGAGCTTTGGAGATGTGCGCGGTTTTTCTTATGGGGAGTTTAACAAGCAAAATCAAATCACCCCTTGCTTTAGATATATTATTATTTGTGTTTATCAATACGCAACACAGATTAACATGGTCTCTGTAAAATGGGAGAGAGAAGTTGACTTGGAAGACGATGAAGGTAGCTAACTAACGATTTGAAACCGTGTATAAGCTATACGTATATATTTATTTCCAAACGTATATGTTTGCTAGTCAAGTTAGATAGTTAACCTAAATATAATTGTTGGTAGGTAGATCGTTTTAGCTGACTAATGTATTGGTAACTAGCTAAGATCCCAGCATTTAAAGTGTCCGTCTAGCTTTACCAGAAGATACCGACCCTACCGTTGCGCTTGTTTACACTGGGGTCGGAAGGCAATACATTGACACTTTCTTATATGGTATATTGGCAAAACAAATCAGATCCCTACACAGGTTTAAGGGGTACCTGGGACAGGGTATTACAAAAAAAATGAGGACAAAACACATTATTGGGCACAGGCAACAGCACAAAGGGCGTGAAGGTAGAGACGACAGTACATCACGCAAAGCAGCCACAACTGTCAGTAAGAGTCAGTGTTGCCAACTCCTCAGTAAGGAAAGTAGCTATTGGCTGTCCTAGAAGTCGCATAATTGGCCATGGTGGCATCAGTCATTTTTGCAGAGTACATTTTTTTAACCATAAATGGCAGCTTGTTTTTGGTGGAACTGTTATAAGGCTTTGCCTTTTGAGTATGTTTTTGAGTTGTCATGTGTTTTTTCACATCACTAAGTTTGGCATATAAATCAGCCTTACAATACAGGCAGTATGCCCGTGTATCATCTCCAATAAACGGCTTCAACCAGCCTTTGAATTCAGCCTTTGATTCCCACTCCTTTCTGTATTTTTGAGTGTACAGTTTAGACTGTGTGTGTGCCTCTGTGAGCTTATGTCACAGAGAGGCACACACACAGTGGACGAGGTGAGTAAGTGACTGAGGCTGTGTAAGTCAAATGCAGTGATTTATTTTTGTGCAGTTATTTATTTTAGACAAAGAACATTTTACATTTACATCCTGCCCTGAATGTAAGCCAGGGCGGGATCAGCCAGCGGCGGCTTCCCGCATGCGCGATTCATTTGCAGTCTGGACATGGAGGGGTGAACATCTCCTGCTCTGACTGCAGCTGGTAGAGACGGCTGCGCGAGGACTGGGCCGCCTGTAAGTGCTTTGGGACGGGGTGGGGGCAGCACCTGCTGCTCGTTGAGAAGAATAAGAACGATACGTGCTTTCACGTCAGTCTCCAAAAGTCTCCAATAACACCAGAAAAAGTCGCTAGATTTGTTGCTAGTTGCTTTTTTGAAAATGTATCGCTAGAGGGGTCTGAAAACTCGCTAAATATAGCGACAGAGTCGCTAAGTTGGCAACACTGGTAAGATTGTCCATGATTGAGTCTTTTGTATGGAGATAAAACTGTCCAGTTTGTGTTTTTTGCAGCTCGTTCCAGTCACTAGCTGCCGTGAACTGAAAAGAGGAGTGACCCATGGATGTGTGTGCTTTGGGGACCTTTAACAGGATGTGACTGGCAGAACGAGTGTTGTATTTGGAGGATGAGGGCTGCAGTAGGTATCTCAGATAGGGGGGAGTGAGGCCTAAGAAGGTTTTATAAATAAGCTTCAACCAGTGGGTCTTGCGACAGGTATACAGAGATGACCAGTTTACAGAGGAGTATAGAGTGCAGTGATGTGTCCTATAAGGAACATTGGTGGCAAATCTGATGGCCGAATGGTAAAGAGCATCTAGCCGCTCGAGACCACCCTTATCTGCCGATCTATAAATTGCATCTCCGTAATCTAGCGTGGGTAGGATGGTCATCTGAATCAGGGTTAGCTTGGCAGCTGGGGTGAAAGAGGAGAAATTACGATAGAGGAAACCAAGTCTAGATTTGATATGTGCTGAGAGAAGGACATTGTACCGTCTAGCCATACTCCCAAGTACTTGTATGAGGTGACTACCTCAAGCTCTAAACCCTCAGAGGTAGTAATCACACCACTGGGGAGAGGGGAATTCTTCTTGCCAAACCACATTACCTTTTATTTTGGAGGTGTTAAGGGCAGAGAAAGCTGGTTGGACACTAATAAAGATTTGTTGTATAGTGTTTAAGACTATTATCTGAATATAAATGGATGAGATCTTCCTACTTCCTGAGCTATGTTGTTGATGTAAGTTGAGAAGATGGGGCCTAGGATCGAGCCTTGGGGAACTCCCTTGGTGACAGGCAGTGGCTGAGACAGCAGATGTTCTGACTTTATACACTGCACTCTTTGAGAGAGGTAGTTATCAAACCGCTCAGACACCTATACTCCTTAGCCTGCCCACAAAAAATGCAATGGTCTACCGTATCAAAAGCTTTGGCCAAGTCAATAAAAATAGCAGCACATTGCTTAGAATCAAGGGCAATGGTGACATCATTTAGGATCTTTAAGGTTGCAGACACATCCATAACCTGAGCGGAAACCAGATTGCATACCAGAGAGAATACTATAGACATCAAGAAAGCCAGTCAGTTGATTATTGACAAGTTTTTCCACAACTTTTGATAAACAGGGCAAAATAGAAATTGGCCTATAACAGTTAGGATCAGCTTTTTTATTATTTTTATTTTATTTACCTTTATTTAACCAGGTAGGCCAGTTGAGAACAAGTTCTCATTTACAACTGCGACCTGGCCAAGATAAAGCAAAGCAGTGTGACAAAAACAACAACACAGTTAAACATGGGATAAACAAACGCACAGTCAATAACACAATAGAAAATCTATATACAGTGTGTGCAAATGCAGTAAGATTAGGAGGGTAAGGCAGTAAATAGGACATAGTGGTGAAATAATTACAATTTAGCATTAACACTGGAGTGATAGATGTGCAGATGATTATGTGCAAATAGAGATACTGGGGTGAAAATGAGCAAAACATTTATAATATGGGGATGAGGTAGTTGGGTGGGCTGTTTACAGATGGGCTGTGTACAGGTGCAGTGATTGGTAAGCTGCTCTGACAGCTGATGCTTAAAGTTATTGAGGGAGATGGTAGTCTCCAGCTTCAATGATTTTTGCAATTCGTTCCAGTCATTGGCAGCAGAGAACTGCAAGGAATGGCGGCCAAAGGAGGTGTTGGCTTTGGTGATGACCAGTGAAATATATCTGCTGGAGTGCATGCTACGGGTGGGTGTTGCTATGGTGACCAGCGAGTTGAGATAAGGCGGGGATTTACCTAGCAAAGACTGACCTGGAGCCAGTGGGTTTGGTGACGAATATGTAGTGAGGGCCAGCCAACGAGAGCATACATGTCACAGTGGTGGGTAGTATATGGGGCTTTGGTAACAAAACGGATGGCACTGTCATAGACTACATCCAATTTGCTGAGTAGAGTGTTGGAGGCTATTTTCTAAATGACATCGCGATGTCAACGATCGATAGGATAGTCAGTTTTACGAGGGCATGTTTGGCAGCATGAGTGAAGGAGGCTTTGTTGCGAAAAAGGAAGCCGACTCTAGATATCATTTTGGATTGGAGATGCTTAATGTGAGTCTGGAAGGAGAGTTTACAGTCTAACCAGACACCTAGGTACGTACCTAGGTATAGTTAGACCCGTCGAGAGTAGTGATGAAAGTCTGACGGGCGGGTGCGGGCAGCGTTCGATTGAAGAGCATGCATTTCGTTTTACTAGCATTTAAGAGCAGTTGGGATGCCACGGAAGGAGTGTTGTATGATCTCTCCCTTAAAATAAAGGACCTTGGACTCACTGACTGCCTGTAGGAAGAAACTTTGTAGCGGGGCAGGGGAAAAGAGAGAGAAGCATCGGGTCTAGTCGCATTGGAAGGAGTGAGAGATGAGGAAATGTTGGACGGGCAAGGAGGCATGGCTGAGGATTGTGCTGTACAGTTTATAACTGTTGCAATGAACACCACCAAATCCACCTTTTTAACACACAGGGTATCTTTTGACTGGCAGCAAACATTTACTACAGGCTGTGGTGTGTCCACTACCATATCTTCACTAGCATCACTTGTTTTATTATTATCTTAATCGTCTCCGCTCTAACTTTTGACACCTCAATCTTCTTCACCCTTACAGGGCACTCCAGGAACTCGGGATCATCATCCCCACCACAATTGCAAAACCGTCGTCCTTCTATACACTATTCTTTAGGACCGACAGACTTTCATATTTTCTCCATTCACCCAGCGTGTCAGACGCCGGGCACCAACCACACCAGGAATTCTCTTCAGGTATTAAACCTGAACATCCGTCGTCACCCCTGAGATGACTCCTTTGACGGGTGCTCTACGAAGTTCAAAGCACAGATTCTTTAGAGGCTCAGTGCAATCTTCCTCTGTTCTTCAGATATACAATGAATCAAAATAAGACCAGTCCTGGTCACACTGACAGACTTTTCCCAGTGCATACTTGACCATTTGACACTTCAAATGGGCCTCCAACATATGTATCCTTACTCAACAAACGCATCCCAACAAAAAGTGATTCATTGTCATTCATACACTTATCCTCCACTTCAATTTTAGACAAATTCCTTTTTGTTCCAGTTTTCAATACTACTGTTGTCCATTCAGAACATCCGTCTTCACCAACTGCTAGACGCACTGCTTGATTCGAACAAGGCATCCACTTCCACCATATTTCTTCCCTCAGGAGCTGAGGTATCAACTGTGTGTTCCTGTCATGACGTTGCACATGTAAAAAATCTACATTAAGACACATTGGAGCCAGTGTGAGATATGGGGTCAGAAACAATAATTTATGTAAACCCTGGATTGCTGACGCTATATGTAATGGAGGAGGAGTACCAAGATGGCTGCGCTGTGGCATCAATACAGCGACCCTTGTCTGTCATTCTGGGTTATTACACATCATAGGCTGGAAAATGTACCTCAATACAGGGCTTGGATATGCCACTGAACTCCAAATTTGACCTTTATCCACACCGCTTCACAGAGAAGATTTGAAATACTGCTAGTTACCCCGAAAAATTGTCCTTTTCGTCCTCATGCTAGCTACCAGTAGCCATCGCAGCCATTTTGGAATGGCATGTCATTGAGGTACGTTTTCCAACTCGTCTCTCGCGCTGGCTCCACGGTGTCTTAATGCAACCATGATTGCGTTCCGAACCCAGTGCAGCTCAAGTGTAATGGTAGAGTAGGTGTCTTCTGGCAACTTCTAGCTAAGTTAGTGTTAGCCAGGGGCTTTTTGTATACAGAAAGCTCTGGTGTAACACAGCTAATGTAAGCTAGATAGCTACGATTGTTGTAATTGCTAGGCATCAAATTAGCTAGCTACAATGAATTATTATGTTCCTTTGTCTTATCACTACAGTGCCTGTGAAAATAGGCCGTTCATCCGAAGACCGCAGAAGTCGCCACTGTCCCTACCTCGACACAATCAATAGGTAAAGTTAAACGTCCACTGGCTTTAACATGGAAGATGCACAAGAACAGGCATTTCTTGAATGTGTAATATTTGTCACTCATCTCTAACACCTTTGTCTTCAGGAGTGTACTGGACTTTGATTTTGAGAAGCTGTGCTCCATCTCCCTCTCCCACATCAACGTCTATGCCTGTCTCATCTGTGGGAAATACTTCCAAGGTAAAGTATCCAATACTTCAGATTAACATTGTTACCTCCCTCCCTACCTGAGAAGTGTTCAGAAAGGCTCTACCTATGCCTAAACTAATGTGTGTGTCTTCCAGGTAGAGGTCTGAAGTCCCATGCCTACACTCACAGTGTGCAGTTCACCCACCATGTGTTCCTCAATCTGCACACACTCAAGTTCTACTGTCTGCCAGATAACTACGAGATCATTGACTCATCGCTGGAAGACATCACGGTGGGTCCACAGAGATGGGTTTGCACACGTTAACCCTGTAATAAGAAAGACCGTTTCAGGAGTGTCAGATGAATTAATTCAAACATGCATCGATTTTAAATGGTGCTAAACCACTAGTTCTGAATTATAAAGTTTAACAGTTCATGTTTGTGCAATAATGGAGGTGGTCATATATTTTTGTTCTTTGTGTTCAGTATGTACTGAAGCCCACGTTCACCAGACAGCACATCTCTGGATTGGACAAGCAGGGCAAGCTGTATCGAGCCTATGATGGCACCACCTATCTGCCTGGCATCGTGGGGCTCAACAACATCAAGGCTAATGACTACGCTAATGTGGTGCTGCATGTAAGACTGTGATCCACCACAGAGTATCCACTGGCGAATCAGACCTCTCACCATTCACATGCTGCTAAACCTTTTCCTGTGGTGATCATCCATGTGGCTCAGTTGGTAGAGCATGGCGCTTGCAACACCAGGGTTGTGGGTTAAATTTCCACGGGGGACCAGTACAAAAATGTATGCACTCACTACTGTAAGTCGCTCTGGATAAGAGCGTCTGTTAAATCACAAAAATGTAATATTATTATTGTAAACTGTCTTTATCCCCCCCAGGCCCTGTCCAACGTGCCCCCACTGCGGAATTACTTTCTGGAAGAGGAGAATTACTGCGGCATCCGTAGGCCACCTGGTGACATCATGTTCCTGCTAGTGCAGAGATTCGGTGAGCTGATGCGCAAGCTGTGGAACCCACGGAATTTCAAGGCCCACGTGTCGCCCCACGAGATGTTGCAGGCCGTAGTGCTGTGTAGCAAGAAGAACTTCCAGATCACCAAGCAAGGTAGGATTTTATTATATCACATTCAGTTAGGCCGAGGGCCTTGATTCTCAAGAACAAAATGTTTTATTACAGTCAAATGTATGTTTTTGTATGTATGTGTTGCCCTTTATGTTGTGAATAAGCTAATCTGCTGATTTGTCTCTGTCCTGCAGGGGATGCTGTTGACTTTCTGTCCTGGTTCATGAACGCTCTGCACGGCGCACTTGGAGGAACCAAGAAGAAACCTTGTGAGTGGGAAGGTGGAAGGGACTGTTTACTGGGGTGGAGGGATTGATGTTGGGGAAGGATATGACTTGAACCTTTTTCATTGTCTTTATCATTCAGTGTTGTTTGCCTCACAGTAAAACCTGTGAGATTAACAAAGATATCTCCCTCTTCTTTCCCATCTATCGCCAATATAGCAAGCCTTACCAAAGTGTTCCAGGGTTCCATGCGTATCTTCTCCAAGAAGCTTCCTCACCCAGATTTGGTGAGTGGCTTATTGTCAGACCTTTGTAAAATGAAGGCTTCATCATTGTATCAAAGTTTAACTTCAATATGATTACATATTTGAAAAGCTAAATTGTTCACGTTACATGCCTTTCACTCGCTCTCCAGCCACCAGAAGAGAAGGAGGCTCTGCTGCTGAAGGAGGAGTACCAGGAGGAGATGTCAGAGTCCACCTTCCTCTTCCTGACCCTTGACCTCCCCACAGCCCCACTGTACAAGGATGAGAAGGAGCAGCTCATCATCCCACAGGTCCCCCTCTTCAGCATCCTGGCCAAGTTCAACGGCAACACAGAGAAGGTACTGCCCTCAAACTCCCACTTACATTAGCTCAGAGGAACAGGCCTCCTATCTCCACGCCAACCATTTCTCCCACCAAGTTAAATGAAAACGTCTCACGTTTAGTTTGAAAGCCTCGTGAAGACTGTATAAAGGGGTGGGCTAGATGTGATGCGTTGCCACTTATCAAGCCAAACAAATATTTTGCATGGGTGGCTCTACCAACCAATGTTGTTTCTGAACATGCAACAAGCTAGGATGTTGTAGCACAGGCTACTAAAACCAAAGTGAGTGTTAACAGCCAGAGCTCCCATCCAAAGCAAAATCTTTCAAAAGTCGAGTCAACAAGACAAGATTTTGAAGGATGGCCTTTGAGACTTAAGATTATTTCAAACAAGCTGAAGTGCTTTTTTATCACCTCTTAATTTCTCACCTCTTCACCCTTTCCTCTGGTCGCTTTTAGGAGTATAAAACCTACAAAGAGAATTTCCTCAAAAGGTTCCAGTTGCTCAAGCTGCCCCCCTATCTCATCTTTTGCATCAAGAGGTTCACCAAGAACAACTTCTTTGTGGAGAAGAACCCCACCATCGTCAACTTCCCCATCACGTAAGACTGTTGCATACTTTCCTCAATGGTAATTTAGCATCATGCTCAACCCGATGATTTCATGTCTGTGTTTTTGTCTCCTTGCATTTGCTCCTTGACCAGGAACGTAGACCTTCGTGAGTACCTGACAGAAGAGGCACAGGTCACAGAGAAGAACACCACCTATGACCTGGTGGCCAACGTGGTGCATGATGGGAAGCCCACTGAGGGGGCATACAGAATACACGTCCTGCATCATGTAAGTGACAGCTGCATTTTTAGGACTTTCTCCTAGTGTACTCTAGAGGTGCACATTTGCAGAGCTTTAGATGTGCGGTATTTTATTACATTGTGAAAGAAATACTCATCCTGTTCAGTTATTGGTGCTAATGTGTGCCTATCGTTTGGGCGGGCGGGGGGGGTCGCTTGCTGAAGGGCACTGGGAAGTGGTACGAGCTCCAGGACCTGCAGGTGACAGATATCCTGCCCCAGATGATCACACTGTCAGAGGCCTACATTCAGGTAAGCTCTATTGTGTCACATTGACCACTGATTTCCAGGTTTATGTCTAGATAAGTTACTGACTGTCAGTTGTGTTGATATGTGGTTCTGTGTTTCAGATTTGGAAAAGAAGAGGGAACGAAGATGACACAACTAACCACACAGGGGCGTGAATAAGGCATTGATCGTATTGAAAGATTGATTGTACAGGAAAGAGATGTCATTTGCCGGCCAGTGGTCAGACGAGGCCCAAAAAGCCACCAGAGTGGAACTGGACATTGTCCAAGATGACCTCAGGGTAAGCCCCCACCACATGAGGACTTTTTATTAGTGGATTTTGGAGATCGGGAAAATGTCTACTCTTTTTTATTCTTCAACTTGACTGTAAATGGTGGAATAAACCAGTTTTGAAATGTCTATTTCCAGTCATTAATATTATTTGATATGTTTTACCTTTCTGGATGAAATGTGTTGATTTATTCACATCCAGAATCTTTTCCAGAGATGGGTTTTATTTGTAAAACAAGGAAGTAAAAACAAGAAATAAAATGTCAACATTTTGAATAAGACATTACCAAATAGTGAGGGTTACAAAAGGATGTTCCTATTGTAAGCATTACATTATAGGATCAATTATACTCACATTTACATTTACTTGGGGTCAGAAAAATAAAATCTAACAATTGTACGTTAAATTAAGGTTATGCATTAAAATGTTATTACTGATTTAAAGGATTTCTCAACAGGAGGTACATGTTCAATAATGTCTTCAAGACACTTCGCCACTAATTTACTGTACTATATTTTTTCTTCCTGATTTACATATTTTATATGAAGATACTATAGCCTACCTTTATTGCCGACAACTGAAAAGTCACAACACATTTCAAATGTAAATGGTTATACTTGTGGATATGTGCTTACAAATTCTTATTTACAGCGATGGCTTACACCGGCCAAACTCAGACGACGCTGGGCCAATTGTGGGACTCCCAATCACAGCCAGTTGTGAACCAGGTTGTCTGTCGTGATGCCTCTAGCACTGAGCTGCAGTGCCTTAGACCACTGCATCACTTGGGAGCCCTTAAATAGGTCCAATATTATTTTAAGTCAATCATTTACATTGTTTGACTTAATTACTTACTGTACTCATAACAGTATACACAGTGCAAATCAAACCTGACAACATTAAATCATCTCAGTGCTACAACAGCCTACCAGAAGTGCAAATCAAGGAGTTACATATTAGTTAAATATTAGTTAAATATACAGGAACTTTACTCAAATTGCTCAATGCAATATCAGATGACCTGTTAAATGAAATTGACAGAAAATATTTTTGGTGACAAAGAAATCATTAAGGCAACAGTGCAATCAGTTAGTAACAAATCCAATTCTAAAACATATTTTGCAGTTAATAAATGCAGATAAATCATCAGCTTCATCCATAGAGGGAGAACTCTGGGGGTGGTTCTCAGCTCTAGTTCCACATCAACTTCTGGCAGAAGTCTACCATCTGGAGTTCCTCAAAATGAAAATAAAACCAGATCAGAAATAATGCGGCAAAACATTAGTGGGTAGGATTGTTTTTCAGACAATACACCATGGCATACTGTTTTTACTTTACTTATTTACTTCTAGCTTGGGTTGTTATATTAGATAATAGACCATGGCCCAGTTTCCCAAAAACATTGTAAGGCTAAGTTTAAACGTTAGAATCTTGGTAGTTAAATCTGCAATTGTTAGTAACATTGCACTTTAATCTAAGTGAACAGCAAAGTGTGTTGTTAGATGCTCACAATCCGCCTGTGATTGGGATTCCCATAGGGCGGCACACAATTGGCCCAGCGTCGTCCGGTTTGGCCGGGGTAGGCCGTCATTGTAAATAAGAATTTGTTCTTAACTGACTTGCCTAGTTAAATAAAGTTCAAATAAAAATAAAACACAGAACATCTCCGCTAAACATGGAATCACATGGTTTATCCGTCTCTGTGACCGTCGATAACGAAACCAAGTTGAACAAAGTTGCCAATGTCTTTGCAATTGATAAACAAGCGACGTAAAATATAAAAAGATGCTTCATTCAAATATAAGCAATATGCTATTTAAAACATATTGAAATAGCCTCCAGTATAGTTATTTTGCTACTTGTAGGCTACTGTCTAATTTGTCTCAATATTTCATATGTAGCCTAACAAGTGCTTAATGGTGTGCCAAATCGGTTATTTTGTCAATTGTTATTGGGTAAGCATTAGAATTAGCCACCAATATTTACAGCAGTAGGTGGTAATATCTCTCTAGGACCTGATCTGTCAGTATTGTGAAATAATTATAATGTTAAGGAAAGATTTGAAAGGAGAAACCTGATCCGAGAGCAACACTCCCTTTCTTTCAAAGTATTGGCACGCGCTCCAACGACGACGTACTAAGCGACCGCTCTCTCTGCGTGGTGTTTTGGGAAACGCATGTTACATCTACGATCGTAGGAAAGATGCATCGTTAAAACACTTGTTCTATCGCTATCGGGAAAGCGGGACCATGGCAGATCTAGTTTACTTACACCACACCCCTGAGCGGTTTTCAAGTCCCTGCATATGTAACTGGGTCCCCAGGTACACTGGTTCTTCCCCAGAAGATGCTGCTCTTTCACAGCAACACACACATCAGCTCTCTGGAGGACACAAGATATATACACAGTGTACAAAACATTAGGAACACCTTAATATTGAGTTGCACTCCCTTTTGCCCTCAGAACAGCCTCAATTTTTCGAGGGCATGCTCTACAAGGTGTCGAAAGCGTTCCACAGGGATGCTGTCCCATGTTGACTCCAATGCTTCCCACAGTGTTGTCTGGATGTCTTTTGGGTGGTGGACCATTCTTGATACACATGGGAAACTGTTGAGTGTGGAAAAACCCATACCCCAGTCATAGGCACTTAAATATTTTTCCCCCTCTGAATGGCACATGTACACAATCCATGTCTCAATTGTCTCAAGGCTTAAATATCATTATTTTACCTGTCTCCTCCCCTTCATCTAGACTAATTAAAATGGATTTAACAAGTGACATCAATAAAGGATCATACCTTTCACCTGGTCAGTCTGTCATGGAACGAGCATGTTTTGTGCACTCAGTGTATAGTCAGCTGATATACTAAGACAAGACTCAGTCACCTTACACACAATCAAACCACTTGCCACTGGGACAGTCGCTCTATGGGACAGTCGCTCTATAAGAGCAGTGGTCATGGTTAGTCATTAGAAGAAGTGGTCTGGGCATTATATAGACGGTGAGGTTAGCAATGTCACAGACACTGTAAAGTCAGAGGAGGACCTCTCCTACGGCTTGATGGGAATGGTTCGCATTACCTCGCATGTATCCGGAGCATCCATTTGGCTTCCCAGAACCTTCTGTAGCCTGGGGCCATAGAGTTTGGTGAACATTTCACACTGGATAGAACACAAAGACAGGCACAATGAAACTGACGTAACTATATTTAGGGCTATTCTCCTGGTAGTGGAGGAAACTTGTGTAAGCTCTGTGGGGCTTCTCATACACTAAATAAACATGTAGGGGCTAAGGGGTGGATGTAGGGCATAGAGGCTGGGCAGACCTTGGGGATGGCATTGGGGTGCTGGGTGCAGACAGACTGGAGGAAAGAGGAGGTCTGAGGTTCAGTGGCGTTGAGACCCAGGTGGAGCCGGCTCAGAACCGCCAGCGTACGGCAGGAATCACAGTCAGAGGGGAAGGGCATCTCTGGAGAGGAGGGTCAGGGTTAGAGGGCTACAAAGTTGGAAGAGCAGTGCCAAGTGAGAGCGAGAATCTACAGATCAAGGAGAGCATGAATGATGAGGGAAGAAGAAGAAGAGAGCAGAAAGGAAATGTGTAGCCCACATAGTCAAATCGGTATGAGACCACACACATATTAACTTATGACTGAGACGAGAGCTCTGGTCTGACCAAATCACTCCACTCACCCATGCTGGGGGTCTCCTGGAACAGACACAGGTGCAGCAGGACACAGATGGAGTGAGGGGCAGCTGACGACAACAGGAAGTCAACAATCTCCTTTCCATACTTGTTGATGAAGTCATCACACTGGTCTTTGTAGCTTTCAGGCAGGAGGCCACACACCTCACCCATTAGCTTCACTACGGCATCCTGTAAGGGTCAAGGGTGTCCAATAAAATGTGTCTGCGTGTTAGTGAGTGTGAGAAAAATATAGACTTATCGAGAGAGTTACCTCAGTCCTCTCCGTAGGCAACATGCTCTCCAGTTTCTTCAGAAGATAAACACAGAAGGTGCACTGTGGGCTGACCTGCACCTAGAGAAGAGATCAGCTGGTGAGAGAGCATTCAATGCAGACAGAACAATTACAAATTATGCAGAACTAGAAAAGCACATTGACAAACAAACAAAAAGGGCAGGCAAGGGACTTCCGTTCCTAGACTGTACAAAAGATCAGCTCTCACACACACACCTCTGGGCTGGTGCCGGAGTCGAGTACAGCATTGGACAGATCGATGTCAGTGAAAGTGGGAGGAAGCTGTTCAGGCGCGCTTCTCTCTGAGCGGACAGCACACAGGCCCAGAACCATACATGTCTCACCTGGCTTCTACAGATATGAAGTAGGAGTTATACAATTGAGAAGTCATTCTATTATAGAATCACAACATTATTGCCCATGATAAGGGAATGTAGAAACATTTTTGATGGTTATATTGTATAATATCCCTGTAAACCAGACTTTCCTCTCTCTGTATGTTTGCAGTGCTCAGACACTCACCAGTATGCCAGTGAGGTACTGGAGGGCTTGGGGCAGGTACATCTGCACCTGGGATATACAGTGGCTTTGAGTCTCGCCTCTGGGGAGGCGCAGACACAGGGCATCCAGGGTGTTGTAGATAAGCTCCTAAACAATCAACACAGGTACGTATAGTGTCTTCGGAAAGTATTCAGAACCATTTACTTTTTCCACATTTTGTTACGTTACAGCCTAAATAAAATTTATTAAATAAACTCAATTCCTCAGCAATCTACACACAATACCCAATAATGACAAAGCGAAAACAGGTTTAGAAATGTTTGCTAATTTATAAAAAATAAAAATCAGAAATACCTTATTTACATTAGTACTCAAGACCCCTTGCTATGAGACTGTAAATTGAGCTCAGGTGCATCCTGTTTCCATTAATCATCCTTGAGATGTTTCTAAACTTGGAGTCCAACTGTGGTAAATTTCATTGATGGGACATGATTTGGAAAGGCACACACCTGTCTATAAGGTCACACAGTTGACAGTGCATGTCGGAGCAAAAACGAAGCTGTGAGGTCGAAGGAATTGCCCGTAGTGCTCCGAGACAGGATTGTGTCGAGACAGATCTGGGGAAGGGTACCAAAAAATGTCTGCAGCATTGAAGGTCCCCAAGAACACAGTGGCCCCAATCATTCATAAATGGAAGACGTTTAGAACCAACAAGACTCTTCCTAGAGCTGGCCGCTCGGCCAAACTGAGCAATCAGAGGAGAAGGGCCTTTGTCAGGAAGGTGACCAAAAACCCAATGGTCACTATGACAGAGCTCTAGAGTTCCTCTGTGGAGATGGGAGAACCTTTCAGAAGGACAACCATCTCTGCAGCACTCCACCAATCAGGCCTTTATGGTAGAGTGGCCAGACAGAAGCCACTCCTCAGTAAAAGGCACATGACAGCCCGCCTGGAGTTCGCTAGAAGACACCTAAAGACTCTCAGACCATGAGAAATAGTTCAATCATCATCTGGTCTGATGATTTAAATATTTGGCCTGAATGCCAAGCGTCAAGTCTGGAGGAAACCTGGCACCATCCCTACGGTGAAGCATGGTGGTGGCAGCAACATGCTGTGGGGATGTTTTTCAGCGGCAGGGACTGGGAGACTAGTCAGGATCGAGGGAAAAATGTACGGAGCTAAGTACAGAGAGATTCTTGATGAAAACCTACTTCAGAGCGCTCAGGACCTCAGACTGGGGCGAAGGTTCACCATTCAACAGGACAACGACCCTAAGCACACAGCTAAGACCATGCAGGAGTGGCTTCGGGACAAGTCTCTGAATGTCCTTGAGTGGCCCAGCCAGAGCTCGGACTTGAACACAATCGAGCATATCTGGAGACCTGAAAAGAGCTGTGCAGCAACGCTCCCCATCCAACCTGACAGAGCTTGAGAAGATCTGCAGAGAAGAATGGGAGAAACTCCCCAACTACAGGTGTGCCAAGCTTGTAGTGTCATACCCAAGAAGACTTGCGGTTATAATCGCTGCCAAAGGTGCTTCTAAAAAGTACTGAGTAAAGGGTCTGCATACTTATGTAAATGTGATATTTCAGATCTTCATTTTTAACCTGTTTTTTGGGGGGAATTGAATCAATTTTAGAATAACGCTGTAACCTAACAATATGTTAAAAAAGTCAAGAGGTCTGAATACTTTCCAAAGGCACTGTATATATTTACAGTACACTATTGGTGGCTCACTTTGTTGAGGGGTGAGATGGACAATGACATGTCAATTTGACATCCTTCTAGCAGACTGTTTCAAGGTCAGAGTTAAACATAAGATACTCTCTGACTGTACTGTAAGGGAGTTGCTGCCGGATCTGGTATTCTATATTTGCACAGTAAACGGGAACTGAAAGATGGGGGAGGAAAGGTGTGAGAACAGAAGGCTTTTTTATACTTCCCTGTATCTCTGTCTACAGAATTGAAATCAGAAGTACCACTTTCTGGTCAGGGTGTTATCTGCAACTCTGGCTACAAAAATAAAATGAGAGAATACATACTTCAGCAGGATCAGAATGGGTACTCACCTGAGTGTCTGTGTTGGAGATCATGTCTGTGAATAGCTCAATGATCTGGCTGCAGTCTGAGCAGATGTCAGTTGTCTGGTAGAAAGGGAAGGTGAGAGGTCAACGAGTAACTATCATTTAACATTTTCAGGCATAACCCCCTACATCTCTAACCTAACAACCACATGCTCTTCAGCATGTGTACAGTTCAGGCATGGAATCTCTGATGAGAAAACAACAACTGTCTTTCTGAAGTTGAAAAATAACTTTTCTATGGTGTGAAAGCACAGGCTTGGTGAAACAGGCTTGGTGTTACTAGAAATGTGTGGCAAAGATATGGAGTTTTCTATACATGTGATGAATGATTTATGACCCAAGTACTGGGCTATATTCCCTAGAATAGAGAATACAAGTTATACAATTGGTAACTGTTAACAGGGGACTACTTGAGTTAATGGGTCTAGTCTCCATCAAACCTGGTCCTGTTGGTTTCATACATACAGTAAATTATATCTTACTGAGGACCGCTGTGTGATGCCCAACTTGGCCCTGGTAGACTCATCGATGACCATGGTCTCACCTGTGAAGATCACGCAGAATAACCCACAGTTTAGTTTGTTAGTATAAACAAAACGTGTTAACTAGGTCAGATGTAGACTTTAGTACAAGACATCATTCCTATTCAGATATTGGAACAAGGCACTAGCCTGGGTGCCAGTCTTGTTTATGCTCTCTTGCCAACAGCTATGTTTTTATTAACTTGTCCAGTGATTTTTTTACGACATTTAGAAAGTTTGCATAGAAAATAGATGCGACAATTGCATGCTTGGGTGCGTTTCCATTTAACTATCATGTGTCGGTAAAAAAACAGCTTGACGTAATGACGTCATACCAAAAAACTATTTTTCAGAAAAACGTAGTGTCGAATAAATTTTTTGTGGTTGAAATATTTCCATTACACATTTAGGCAAATTGCGCCTTAATAAATTGGTGACAGCCTGTATGCCCTCCCACCTACAGTGGGGAGAACAGGTATTTGATACACTGCCAATGTTGCAGGTTTTCCTACTTACAAAGCATGTAGAGGTCTGTAATTTTTATCATAGGTACACTTCAACTGTGAGAGACGGAATCTAAAATAAAAATCCAGAAAATCACATTGTATGATTTTTAAATAATGAATTTGCATTTTATTGCATGACATTAGTATTTGATCACCTACCAACCAGTAAGAATTCCGGCTCTCACAGACCTGTTAGTTTTTCTTTAAGAAGCCCTCCTGTTCTCCACTCATTACCTGTATTAACTGCACCTGTTTGAACTCGTTACCTGTATAAAAGACACCTGTCCACACACTCAATCAAACAGACTCCAACCTCTCCACAATGGCCAAGACCAGAGAGCTGTGTAAGGACATCAGGGATATAATTGTAGACCTGAACAAGGCTGGGATGGGCTACAGGACAATAGGCAAGCAGCTTGGTGAGAAGGCAACCACTGTTGGCACAATTATTAGAAAATGGAAGAAGTTCAAGATGACGGTCAATCTCCCTCGGTCTGGGGCACCATGCAAGATCTCACCTCGTGGGGCATCAATGATCATGAGGAAGGTGAGGGATCAGCCCAGAACTACACGGCAGGACCTGGTCAATGACCTGAAGAGAGCTGGGACCACAGTCTCAAAGAAAACCATTAGTAACACACTACGCCGTCATGGATTAAAATCCTGCAGCGCACGCAAGGTCCCCCTGCTCAAGCCAGCGCATGTCCAGGCCCATCTGAAGTTTGCCAATGACCATCTGGATGATCCAGAGGAGGAATGGGAGAAGGTCATGTGGTCTGATGAGACAAAAATAGAGCTTTTTGTTCTAAACTCCACTCGCCGTGTTTGGAGGAAGAAGAAGGATGAGTACAACCCCAAGAACACCATCCCAACCATAAGCATGGAGGTGGAAACATCATTCTTTGGGGATGCTTTTCTGCAAAGGGGACAGGACGACTGCACCGTATTGTGGGGAGGATGGATGGGGCCATGTATCGCGAGATCTTGGCCAACAACCTCCTTCCCTCAGTAAGAGCATTGAAGATGGGTTGTGGCTGGGTCTTCCAGCATGACAACGACCCGAAACACACAGCCAGGGCAACTAAGGAGTGGCTCCGTAAGAAGCATCTCAAGGTCCTGGAGTGGCCTAGCCAGTCTCCAGACCTGAACCCATTAGAAAATCTTTGGATGGAGCTGAAAGTCCGTATTGCCCAGCGACAGCCCCGAAACCTGAAGGATCTGGAGAAGGTCTGTATGGAGGAGTGGGCCAAAATCCCTGCTGCAGTGTGTGCAAACCTGGTCAAGAACTACAGGAAACGTATGATCTCTGTAATTGCAAACAAAGGTTTCTGTACCAAATATTAAGTTCTGCTTTTCTGATGTATCAAATACTTATGTCATGCAATAAAATGCAAATTAATTACTTAAAAATCATACAATGTGATTTTCTGGATTTTTGTTTTAGATTCCGCCACTCACAGTTGAAGAGTAGCTATGATAAAAATTACAGACATCTACATGCTTTGTAAGTGGGAAACACTGCCGATTTTGCAGGTTATCAAATACTTGTTCTCCCCACTGTATCTTAATGTCTCAGGTAGCCTGCGAAAGCAAGCATGGATAGAATGCAATTTACTCATATTTGCCATATTCTAATAATTATCATGTGCTAACGTATTGCCACGTCCCATGGTGAAACATGCTCTCCTGTAGATCTGAAATAAAAGAATGGTGAAAATTGCTAACCAGAAAAGCAAAGCGATTCAGGGATTCTTGAAAGTCAGAATAATTATTCTCCTGCAAAGAAACATATTTATATAATAATAAAAAAAATATTTTGCAAGCAGTAGACATTAATAATTAAGTGTGGATTGGAGCTTTTTATACTGAAGAAAAATCTAAATGCAACATGCAAAAAATTCTAAGAATTTACTGAGTTACAGTTCATATAAGGAAATCAATCAATTGAAATAAATTCCTTATGCCCTAATCTATGGATTTCAAATTACTGGGCAGGGGTGCAGGTATGGTTGGACCTTGGAGGGCATAGGCCGACCCACTGGGGAGCCAGGCCCAGCCAATCAGAATCCGTTTTCCCCACAAAAGGGCTGCATTTATATTTTTCTTCAGTATATAAAGCTCCAATCCACACTTAATTATTAAGGTCTACTGCTTGCAAAATCATTTTTTTTTATATATAAATATGTTACTTTGCAGGCCCAGCCAATCAGAATCCGTTTTTCCCCACAAAAGGGCTTTATTACAGACATAAATACTCCTCGGAACCCCCCCAGCTGGATGTGGAGATCCTAAAACGACATTGGAGGCAGTTTACGGTAGAGATATGAACATTAAATTATCTGGCAACAGCTCTGGTGGACATTCCTGCAGCCAGCATGCCAATTGCATGGATGGATTATCTTGGCAAAGGAGAAATGCTAACCAACAGGGATGTAAACAATTTTGTGATGAATAAGATTTTTGTGAGTATGGAACATTGCTGTGTTTTTTTTATTTATTTCACCTCATGAAACTTGGGACCAACATTTTACATGTTGCCTTTATATTTTTGTTCAGTGTAGTGACATCACGTGCCTTAAAAATTATTAGGCAATCACAATTTATTTGAAAAACTGTTTCCATCATTTGTTACAATAAAATTAAATTCAACCCTGTTGAACAATATTTTATCAATATTTTGATAATGTATCGATACCTACCGTTTCTATTGTACAAGTCGCAATAAAAATGTTTTTGGCGACATTACTTTTGTTGAATAATCATGGGTCAATTGAAACCTGTTCACTGATAAACAAGGAGTTGCATAAACAGGCTGGTAGCCTAATATGTCAAGAACCATGTATTATACGTTATGCAAAGGAAAAACCCACTGGGCAGACATAAATTCAACGTCTTTCCACGTTTTGTTGAAATTACGTGAAAACAACGTTGATTCACCAGTGTGTGCCCAGTGGGAAGGAAGCACAATATCTTCCATAATCTGGCATTACTAATTGAAACAAGTACGGTGGTCAAAATCTGTGCAGAATCCAGGCCTATTTTTGTAACTTAATATGTAGCGACAGCGACTCGTTAGACAAGGAAGGGTTTGCCAAAAATACTGTCAACGTAGAATAATATCTATGAGCTAGCCAAGCTACTTACCAATAAAACAAGATGCCATGAAGATCAAGACAATAAATTGTAAAACCGCCATCGTAAGAGAGTACAGAGAATGATTTAGTCGGCCGTGTATCAATAAAAGTGACAGTAGTATGATCTTTCCGATGGATATGAGTCCGGAAGCACAGATCAGAGAGGGAATAATGCGTGTAGGCCATAGAGATAGATAGAGGACTCTATTGCCCAAAAGCCTACGTTAGCATGGGCAGCGCCATTATGGACTTTCGTCGTTTTGAAATTGTCAACTTGCCCTAGCACAACACAGCCGATTAAATTGATCAAAGCTTAATGATTAGTTGATTTAGTTGATTATTTGAATCAGCTGTGTAGTGCTAGGGCAAAAAAAAACAAAATTTGGAAACTCTGGCCTATGGGTTAAGGAAGGACACAATTCCATCAACTAATTCCAGGTGGTAGTATTCACTGGTTTAGTTTGTTTACCAACTCATAGAAGTAGTAGAATAATGAAATGGCCTCAATGGCACTGTCCGTGCACTTACAGACGCCATAATGTGAAAGATACAGAGAAGAGTCCTCTAGCGTTCTTTATGGTTTAGGCAGAGTCGAAAAAACAAACAGTCACATGTTATGGTTTACTGTATCAAATTATCCTTTCCAGGGGTGTATTCACTACCATATTCAGTTGAAAAACGTTTCAAAACCGTTTACTCCAAACGGAGAACGTTTTGCAACGAAAACAATAGTTTCTATTGGACAAATTCAGGTAGGTCCTTCCTAGTTCCGTTTGGTTCCTAGTGAGTACACCTCAGTTAACAGATCTTTAAAGCTAGAATCCTTAGTTGAAACGATATCAAAGCGGTCACCCCTGTTTTGGTATAAAGCTGAGGGATGGGCTTGGAGAAATGTAACCACTCTCAAATTCATAGACTGACCATCCATGATATCAAACTTATAGTTTTAACCATGTTTTAAGGCTATACAGTGTTGTGTAGTTAATGTATTGTTTTGTGTTGTATTGTTTAGTGTTGTGTAGTTAATGTGTTGTGTAGTGTAGTTAATGTATTGTTTATTGTTGTGTTGTTGTGTATTGTTTAGCATTGTGTAGTTAATGTATTGTTTAGTGTATTGTAGTTAATGTATTGTTTTGTGTATTGTAGTTAATGTATTGTTTTGTGTTTAGTGTTGTGTAGTATATGTATTGTTTGGTGTTATTTAGTGTAGTGTAGTTAATGTATAGTTTTGTGTAGTGTAGTTCATGTATTGTGTAGTGTAATTAATGTGTTGTTTAGTGTTGTTTAGTGTATTGTAGTTAATGTATTGTTTTGTGTTGTTGAGTGTATTGTAGTTAATGTATTGTTTTGTGTTGTTCAGTGTATTGTATGTAATGTATTGTTTTGTGTAGTGTAGTTCATGTATTGTTTTGTGTTTAGTGTATTGCAGTTAATGTATTGTTTTGTGTAGTGTAGTTAATGTTTTGTGTAGTGTAGTTAATGTATTGTTTTGTGTAGTGTAGTTAATGTTTTGTGTAGTGTAATTAATGTGTTGTTTTGTGTAGTGTAGTTAATGTATTGTTTAGTGTAGTGTAGGTCATGTATTGTTTTGTGTTGTTTAGTGTATTGTAGTTCATGTATTGTTTTGTGTTTAGTGTTGTGTAGTTCATGTATTGTTTTGTGTTTAGTGTATTGTAGTTAATGTATTGTTTAGTGTTGTGTAGTTAATGTATTGTTTAGTGTTTTGTTGTGCAGTGTAGTTAATGTATTGTTTAGTGTTGTATATTGTGTACTATTCCTTGATAAATTGTTGTTACTGTTGTTGGATATAGTTTTCAACTATTTCTGAACAAAAATATAAACGCAACATGCAACAATTTCTAAGATTTGACTGAGTTACAGTTCATATAAGGAAATCAGTTCATTTAAATAAATACATTAAGCCCTAATCTATGGATTTACCATGACGGAGAATGCAGATATGCATCTGTTGGTCACATATATGTACATACATTAAAAAAAAAAGATCAGAAAACCAGTCAGTATCTGGTGTGACCACCATTTGCCTCATGCAGCGCGACGCATATCCTTTGCATAGAGTTGATCAAACTGTTGATTGTGGCCTGTGGAATGTTGTCCCACTCCTCTTCAATGGCTGTATGAAGTTGCTGGATATTGGCGGGAACTGGAACACGCTGTCGTGCATGTCACTCCAGAGCTTCCCAAACATGCTCAATTGGTGACATGTCTGGTGAGTGTGCAGGCCATGGAAGAACTGCAACATTTTCAGCTTCCAGGAATTGTGTACAGATCCTTGCGACATGGGGCAGTGCATTATCATGCTGAAACATGAGGTGATGGCGGCGGATGAATGGCACGACAATGGGCCTCAGGATCTCATCACTGTATCTCTATGCATTCAAATTGCCATCGATAAAATGCAATTGTGTTCATTGTCCATAGCTTATGCCTGCCCATACCATAACCCCACTGCCACCATGGGGCATTCTGTTCTCAACATTGACAACAGCAAACCGTTCGCCCACACGACGCCATACACAAGGTATGTGGTTGTGAGGCTGCCAAATTCTCTAAATTCTCTAACATCATTGGAGGTGGCTTATGGTAGGTAAATTAACATTCAATTATCTGGCAACAGCTCTGGTGGACATTCCTGCAGTCAGCATGTCAATTGCACGCTCCCTCAAAACTTGAGACATCTGTGGCATTTTAAAATGCTAAATCATTTTTCACTGTCATATACAACACTACTGGAGATTAAAATAGTACCACTGTTACAAAAATACTAAATATTTTATTTTTCAATTGCACTGATTTGATAAGCAATATCTAAGAAAGGTAGACATATTGTACATTTAAAAAAAATATTGTCATTCTGCTGAGTATCACTCCTGGCTTTGCCAGAAACAACAAACAGCATTTACGTTTCCTCCTTCCTTTCTGTTGAAATTATAACAACTCAATGGAAAAAACTGGATGAGCCACATGCCAGTTCTGATGTCATGCTTGTTGTCTGTCCATTGAAACCCTGCGCTGCTATTGTTTTATAAGGAAAACAACATGAAAACTGCAGTCTAATAGGTCAATCAATCAAATTGATTTATAAAGCCCTTTTTACATTTTACCTTTTTACAATAGGTATGGGAACAAACATCACAGCCTTATCAAGCTTACTCAGATCTATGAGGAATTAGACCAATAGACTTTGCTTAGTGTTCATGGTAAATCATGAATACTGAAGAGCTATCAAATGACAGGCTATGCCTACGTTATGTTAACAATTACCATAACTGAATAGGGTGCGGTCCATCTTTTGATTGACCATGTTGGGCCAGGGTTCCTCATTCTCATATAGAATTACAATAACATAGTGTACCTCCAGATATGCTTCAGTTTACTTTTAATAAAGGAGCACATACAGTAAAGGTGTTTTTTAATCCGAGAGAGAGATGCTATTTTTGTGACATTGCAATGGATAAAAAGACATATCAAATAAGTCATTAGATAAATGTAAGTCATTAGATAAATGGGAATCATTCTGGGTATGTCGTGGACCTTAGGATCTTATCAGGGAATGGTGAGAGTGTGTTGAGGTGTGCAACAACGCACACAATTCATTTTGCAGGCTAACCTTTCTCCTTTAGTGTTTTGTCTTGGTGATTTGATTTCTTGTATTTGGTCTATTCTTTTGTAAGGGAGAGGACCAGGTCCATACCTACATATGAGGACACAGAGGTTCCGGACCTCCGTAAATAAAAACTAAAATAGTAATAATATTGTTTTTATTTTTGGGGGTACTCAGTCAGTGTCTCAACTTACTGTTGAATACATAAGGAATTTGTATATGTCACTCACTGACAGTCACTCAATTAGTCCATGTCAGTTACATTTTTTTGATTGGTAAATTAGTCTAGTTAGTCTTGCCAGCTATTTAAACTTGTAGTAATCATGGCCGTGCACAGCGGCCCTGGCCATCAGTGGGCCCCCATTGATTTTGTTAGTCACTCTCACTCAGATATGGTAAAATACGTAGAATTGCAGGAAATTTGCATTTAAAATGGCAAAACTTCTCCCACCCCATTGCAAAGTGTGTAGAATTGCAGGAAATTAGTTGTACAATTTCAACAACAAAAAATGTTATGTAATGCAAACATATTTGTTAACCTTTTGTTAATGAAAAGTTCTGCTAACAGATGTTTTAAATTATTGTTTATATTGTGTAGCGGCTAATTGTATAGCTAATAGGCTATGTGTTTGTAGATCCACTAAGGTGAATGAAGCTACAGCAATCAATATGATAATGGCTGGCATTACTGTTCTCCAAATTGCATTTCTATACAATTGAAAAACTCTAAAATGCTGTGAATTAGTTTAAACTTTCTTAAAAGTTGAAGCTCAACTAAAACTATGGACCTCACTAAAACTCAAACCCTGGCTACGGCCCTGATGAGGACCTAAAACTGCTAAAACTGATAAAAAAATGTCTAAGAAACTGAGCCTCTTAGAAGTCAGACTCTAAATGTGCCTTTCCACAGAGGGATGATGTGTCTATAGCTAATGTAAAATTAGATAAAATTGTACAATTCGAGTGAGTTATGGTTGATTACAGTACATATTTCGTATTTACTTGAATGTTCAAAACTTTTTAAAGCAATCAGAAAAATTACACATCTTATGTTCACAGTGTATATGTTGTTTTCGTTTTGTGACTACAACATCCATCACATGTCTGGCTGTGGGAAACATGTATGTGTTTTTCAGAGATGAACCATTTTCTGTGCCTTCTGGCCATGGGGCTGTACCTGTGCTTGTTAAGCCAGGTGACTGCAGGTGAGTGATGGCTTTAGCACCTTTCATCGAACTTCAAGAATGACTGTGTTCTGTGAATAGGGTGAAAAGAGAAATTATTTCATAAATTGGTCAGAACATAAATTGGTAACAAATGTCTGAACGTACCTGAATGTGCTTTTATGTTGCACATAAAAAGTTGCCAGCACTCGACATACATACAGTGGGGAGAACAAGTATTTGATACACTGCCGATTTTGCAGGTTTTCCCACTTACAAAGCATGTAGAAGTCTGTAATTTTTATCATAGGTACTCTTCAACTGTGAGTGACGGAATCTTAAACAAAAATCCAGAAAATCACATTGTATGATTTTTAAGTAATTAATTTGCATTTTATTGCATGACATAAGTATTTGATACATCAGAAAAGCAGAACTTAATATTTGGTACAGAAACCTTTGTTTGCAATTACAGAGATCATACGTTTCCTGTAGTTCTTGACCAGGTTTGCACACACTGCAGCAGGGATTTTGGCCCACTCCTCCATACAGACCTTCTCCAGATCCTTCAGGTTTCGGGGCTGTCGCTGGGCAGTACGGACTTTCAGCTCCCTCCAAAGATTTTCTATTGGGTTCAGGTCTGGAGACTGGCTAGGCCACTCTGGGACCTTGAGATGCTTCTTACGGAGCCACACTTTAGTTGACCTGGCTGTGTGTTTCGGGTCGTTGTCATGCTGGAAGACCCAGCCACGACCCATCTTCAATGCTCTTACTGAGGGAAGGAGGTTGTTGGCCAAGATCTCGCGATACATGGCCCCATCCATCCTCCCCTCAATACGGTGCAGTCGTCCTGTCCCCTTTGCAGAAAAGCATCCCCAAAGAATGATGTTTCCACCTCCATGCTTCATGGTTGGGATGGTGTTCTTGGGGTTGTACTCATCCTTCTTCTTCCTCCAAACACGGCGAGTGGAGTTTAGACCAAAAAGCTCTATTTTTGTCCCATCAGACCACATGACCTTCTCCCATTCCTCCTCTGGATCATCCAGATGGTCATTGGCAAACTTCAGACGGGCCTGGACATGCGCAGACTTGAGCAGGGGGACCTTGCGTGCGCTGCAGTATTTTAATCCATGACGGCGTAGTGTGTTACTAATGGTTTTCTTTGAGACTGTGGTCCCAGCTCTCTTCAGGTCATTGACCAGGTCCTGCCGTGTAGTTCTGGGCTGATCCCTCACCTTCCTCATGATCATTGATGCCCCACGAGGTGAGATCTTGCATGGTGCCCCAGACCGAGGGAGATTGACCGTCATCTTGAACTTCTTCCATTTTCTAATAATTGCGCCAACAGTTGTTGCCTTCTCACCAAGCTGCTTGCCTATTGTCCTGTAGCCCATCCCAGCCTTGTGCAGGTCTACAATTTTATCCCTGATGTCCTTACACAGCTCTCTGGTCTTGGCCATTGTGGAGAGGTTGGAGTCTGTTTGATTGAGTGTGTGGACAGGTGTCTATGATACAGGTAACGAGTTCAAACAGGTGCAGTTAATACAGGTAATGAGTGGAGAACAGGAGGGCTTCTTAAAGAAAAACTAACAGGTCTGTGAGAGCCGGAATTCTTACTGGTTGGTAGGTGATCAAATACTTATGTCATGCAATAAAATGCAAATTAATTATTTAAAAATCATACAATGTGATTTTCTGGATTTTCGGCAGTGTATCAAATACTTCTTCTCCCCACTGTATAGCATGTGGATATCAGTCACAGAAATTGAAAGATGCTTGTTTTGTCTTCAGAAGGGCGCTTGAGGAGGAATTTTATTCTAAACACAGTAAATGACGCCAAGGCCAGAGTGGACACGGACTATGAGTACTCCAGAAATGAGTGAGTTTGCAAAACCTTTGAAATTTCCCATTGGAGCCCGGTAGGTCATAGAAAGGAATATATTTTTCAGTGACGTATGAATCACAGAACATCTTTCGGTTTGTGTATGTATTGTATAGAATATGTATTTCTATGTGGCAATTTATTTATGGTAAACCATATAACTTCAGAGCCATGTATCTCTCACTGTAAGAGTGCCTAGAAGCCTGGCATGAGATGCTACAGTACCAGTGAGTTATACCATTGGCTCATGTCCCTGCTACAGTACCAGTGAGTTATACCGTTGGCTCATGTCCCTGCTACAGTACCAGTGAGTTATACCATTGGCTCATGTCCCTGCTACAGTACCAGTGAGTTATACCATTGGCTCATGTCCCTGCTACAGTACCAGTGAGTTATACCATTGGCTCATGTCCATGCACTGCCCCCTGTAGGAGTTTATCATGCGTAAAGAGGAACCAATATATTACCAATATTATCACACTGATTAAGCTACACTATTAACTATCCTTGTTATCTTGATCCTTAGGATTAAGATAGTGTTAGCATTAAGAGCCTTAGTACTCAAGTGGCACTGCAGTAACATTTCCATCAGTCTCACCAGTGTTATTCTTTCCTCCAGCTGTCCAGGTGAGGGAGGTGTCCAACCGCATCCTGAAACTAGTGGACGCTGACTTGGAGAGTGACATATTGTACACCCATGGTGGTCAGTTTGTAGCCCGGACATTGAGCTGTTAGCCATTAGCCTGAGACCCTACTATTTGCAGAGGGAATTCACAGCGGCCATGTCTGTCTGTCTGTCTGTCTGTCTGTCTGTCTGTCTGTCTGTCTGTCCTGTCTGTCTGTCTGTCTGTCTGTCTGTCTGTCTGTCTGTCTGTCTGTCTGTCTGTCTGTCTGTCTGTCTGTCTGTCTGTCTGTCTGTCTGTCTGTCTGTCTGTCTGTCTGTCTGTCTGTCTGTCTGTCTGTCTGTCTGTCTGTCTGTCTGTCTGTCTGTCTGTCTGTCTGTCTGTCTGTCTGTCTGTCTGTCTGTCTGTCTGTCTGTCTGTCTGTCTGTCTGTCTGTCTGTCTGTCTGTCTGTCTGTCTGTCTGTCTGTCTGTCTGTTTGCCTGCAATGTGCGCCAGCAGGTGAACTCTCTGACGTGTTTCATCAATTTGTGCCAGATGTACGGCTCAGATGAAGCTCTGGCCCGCAACCTCCGTAACTTCACCAACGACAAGGGCCTACTGCGGGTTAACACGAAGTTCACAGACAACGGGCACGAGCTCCTTCCCTTCTCCACCATCGGCACCAACGTGTGCCAGCCGAAGCCGCATCACCAACGACAGCAACGCAGAGGAGGTGCCCTGCTTCCTGGCAGGTGAGCAGGGGCGCCATATGGGGGGGAAAGGTTAGGATGATTCTAAGGGCCTGTGACTGACAGGGGCCCTCTGTTTACATGAAATGGTTCGGTCGAACCAGGCGCGAACGGTACTTGCTAGCAGTGAATTCATGTCTCAGCTTCCTAAAGAAAAATCTGGCTTCCAAAAATGAAAAGAAAGACAGGCGAGAGAAAAGAAAGGCGGACAGTATGTCACACCATTTATCACAAAGGAAGGTGGGTGTAGTCCGTGAGTGGTGGACATTAACCTGTTAGCTTAGTCCATAGTGAAATAGGCTACTTTTGCTCCCCTAACATTAGTTACTTCATTACTTCGCAGAAAATTCAGTGTTTACATTTCTCTCCTCTTTTAGCCAACATTTAATGCTGCCACTTTTCCCTAACTTGTCCCCTCTTGGTCTCCTGAATGCAATTTGTAAGATGCAGCTGCTAAGCATTTTTGGAGAAGTGTGCATTGCTTTATGTATATTTTGCACATTGCCTGTGACTGTTGCTGGTGGGAGAGAGCTTTCAGTAAGCTAAAACTGATTAAAAAAACTATTTATTTACACAACATGTTCTCTGTCAGCAAGCTACTCACAACATTCTCCAGTTATGTGTCACAGCACTCCCAAATCCACATGGAGTAGACATGTTTCTGCTTCTTTGGATGGGTTTTTGTGTGTTAGTTAATCTACTTGTATTGTCCTTGACATACAACTATCCAGTAACATCTATCTAATAACTATCTTCTCTTGCGGTCTTCCAGGTGACCGCAAGGTGACCACCCTCACTGGACTGGAGAGATCATCTACCAGGAGACCCGCAAGATCATGGGAGCCTACTTCCAGGTAAATCCAATGAGAGCATATAACAAATCTATTTAATTTAGCTCTGTCTATCTGTACATGGAGTTCAACGTTACAAAGGTCATACCATAGTTGTAGTTACCTAAACACATGGGTTTGAGTTTCTGGGTGATTAAACTGTCACTCATCTCCTTCCTCCTCTCACAGGTGATCACCTTCAGGGACTACCTGTTCCACATTGTGGGCCCCGACTTCATTGCAAGGCAGCTGTCCACCTACCCTAGCTATGATGAGAATGTCGACCCCAGCATCTCCAATGTGTTTTCCACAGCCGCCTACCGTTTCGTTCACCTTTCCATCCAGCCCTTTATCTTCCGTCTGGATGAGAACTACAATGAGAACACCCAGTTCCCCTGCCCGCTGCTGCACAGGGCCTTCTTCGCCCCCTGGAGGATCATCTTTGAAGGTACAACTCTCAGTCCCTCTTCTCAGGGGAACATTTACATTCACCATAAGTGATTTCCCGTTGTACACTAAAAGTGTATAGATAAAAATAAGATTATGTTATTATTACTACAGTATAGCTTGATCATGCCGTATTGCTACCTGCTCCCCCAGGTGGTTTGGACCCTGTGCTGAGGGGGCTGGTGGGCCGTCAGGCTAAACTGAACACTCAGGACCACATGATGCACGATGAGCTGAGGGATAGGTTTGTTATACTAGCACTGACAGGAGAGAACGAGTCATTGCATTACATGTGTCTCTCTTCCTCTTTCCTCTATCTTTCACGTTTTTCACCAATACAACACCCATGTCTAAACGCATCTTATTTTTCTGTGTGCGGACCCCAACCCACTATTCCCCCAAACCCAACTTTTGTTGTTAGGTTAAATTAATCTTACCACATCAGGGAATGCATTGGGATAGCTTTTTGATTGTTAATTGTATGTTATTTAATTTGACTTTCTTGTAATTGTTGGGATGCATTTTCCTTCTTTCCTCTGTGATTCATCTTTTGAATGATAAATAATGAATACAATAAAATTACACATGCACATGCTCTTCTGTGTCTTTTGTGTCACCTCAAGTCAAGAGCTCACCGCACATTTTTGGAGTAGCGAGACACACAGCATGTTCACTTCACGCTCAACCAAAGGGGGGCGTAAGGGTTCCACCTCGATTCGCACCCTTCTTCTCAGATGTAGGGCTTTTCACAAAATACGAATATCTCAAAATCTACTTGGATTGCTCAGATATCGGCCTATAGGCTACACTGCAGTATGTGGTTTATAACACTTATAATTAATAATCTGTGTAATGTTGTATGAAGATTACCTATAAGAGTCAATATGTGCCCAAAGATTACAATAAACTCAACATGTTATGCATAGGCTTAGGCTAGGCTGTGTTTTCGTTGGGGAAAATTAGCAACAGAAATATTGGCTATAAAAATAACACCAATATGCTACAGAAAACAGAACACAAGATGTTGTCAACTTGAATAGGCCTACTTATCCTTTTAACCAATCATCAACTATATTAAAGCAAACGAGTAATTCAAACTAACATATTTTATAGCCTAAACATTTTCATTAACATTTTTGTTTTATTAGTGAAGTAAAGATTAGGATTTAGAAAATCAATAGATTGATAGGCTGCAGGCAGAGGATAACAGAAGATGTGGTCTGACTGGGCACAATTTTAATTGTTGTCGTCTATTTCCCCCGGGGACTCACCTTACTTAAATAAGTAAACAAATAAATGAGCGCAATATATAGCGATCAATACGGACGTGGTGGACCGTATTATCCCGTTGTTCTCTCTGCAGTGGACAGAGGGGACGTGAACCAGCTGCTGCTGCGTCTCTCCCCCCCCCCCCCCCACCCCCATACACACACACAGAAAGTGGCGGCTGGTACTCCCGTGGGAGCGAGGGAATCCCTGGAGATGGCGAGTGGCACACACGATACCCCATTGTTCGGTCTAGCAGTCACTGATTCCTCGCCCCACCCCCCAATAAACACTCACTGGCCGTCTCAGCGAGTTAAATTGATTAGAAAGCCGTTTGTGTCGCTCAAGGTGGTTTGACTAATCCCCATTTTCGCCTGGGTATTTGCTCCAATATTACGAAACGAGCAAATCCATTTTTCATTCGATGTGGCAACATGGCTATGGGTTACCATCTGTAAAGTTAAACAGGTTGTTTCCCTCTAAAGCTCGATGACTGGGCCATAAATTATCCACGTGCAAACATGACTCATGTCAATAACATCTAGTCAGTTAATGTCAGCCAACTATTTGTGGTGTTCTGTATAGCCATCCTACACTCAGTGCGCAATGCTCGCATTTAGGAAGATCTGAGAGGGTCCTTCAAGCGCTAGACAGCCCTCAACGCTAAAATCCGTAAAAGCAAGTGCGGTTATTTTAGTGATGGGTGCTATGTCATCTCTAGTAGTGTTATGTGGAGATATTAGGCCTACCTACTTCAGCATCTGTAGTTGTTTAAGGGTTTCGGGTTAAGCAGAGCTATCAATCAAACAAGTCGGGATGCGGGGAAGAAGAGTGTGGAACGAACGCAGGGAGGGGGCGGAGAATCAGTGGCAAGGATTCCGCAAGACTGTTCTTATAATTGGGGGAACATCTGACTCTGTCGCGCGCTGGCAGATGGTCGGTTGAGGCGGGATCGAAGGGGGGAGATTTACGTTCATTGTTCAGGGGCTCGAGCTCAATCCAGAGACAATAGCCTCCACAAAGAGCAAGGGATGAAAAAACTTTCATTTTTAGATACAGAAGGACGGATAAAGAAACAACGTAAATTAATTAAAAACAAGTTTCTGTAAATTAAAACGCATAAAAACGTATGATCTGCCAGATATTCGAGCACACCGGTCAACAGGCACATAGAAACAGCAGTTTGTCAGCAACTTTTGTGTAAATCATTTTTCATTTTATTGTGCAAATAACCTGAGAAAAACGAGTAATACACACATAGCCAGTGTTTATTGCAGATAGACAAACTGCAAATGTGTCAGTTTTTCTGCAAGGCTCTTCAGTGACACCCTCATGGGCACGGAACTTTCCAACTGTAGGATATTTTTTATAAGTTTGAACGCAGTTATAACTGACATTCGGTTTAATCAATTGAACACGGGTTCAGATCCTATCTAAGCGTGAGATCGGATTCCTCCATTATGGGACATTTTGGAACTGTGCCCCCAATATATATTGATGATCTATTTAGCAAATAGAATAAATAGACTATTCTACAATGTAAAATGTACACATAAAACCACATTATTTTTCATGGATGTATTGTCATTGCATTGCCTATTGTTATAGCGGATATCATTATTTATCCTGTGCTCAATTGAAACCTATCAAACATAGGCCTACTGTATCTGTAACATTTTAGACAGAACTTCCAACCGTATTTCCTTCAGACTGACAGCACTGTCTTGGATGAGCAGCACGAACGTATAGCAGTGAAGATGAATAGAACAACCAGACTACAATTGTTTAGCACTAATATCCTTAGTCGAATCACAGCTTTCAATCACAGCGCATTGTTCAGGGAGAGCAGACAGGTGCACTCTTGTATATACTGATGACGACTGAAAATGCCAAATAAGATATTCAGAATTGTTGCTTTAGACTTTTAATCCAGTTATCCTATTAAAATACCATTTGCAATTGAATGCCTAACGCAAGCAATAGAACAGAAACGTTGGCCATATTTTGAATATCAAACTAAATAGGCGAATAGTGTTGCTGGAGATGCAATATGTATGTGTAGGTTACAATGTTACATTTTACATTTTCAAGTAACTTACAATCTTAAGACAACTTTTCTGCAACATGGAGGCCTATCATGCATATTTCTGGGACAAATATGGCAGCAGTAGGCCTTTATTCAAATGGAATGTTTTGTCTATATTATTTATTTTGGTTTGTTCCCTTCAGGGGTAATTGCAGGCAACACTGAGAGATTTCAAACGCATAATAAACAAGAAATCGAATAATAAAAATGTATGAAGTAGCCTAATAAATAGGCCTATATTATAAACAAGTGATTGATGTCACTGCAGTATAGGCTAAATAAAATGTTTATGCCGAAAATGAAAACCCATCGTGTTCACTGAAACTATCAATTTGTGATTTCAACATAGAGTAATAATATAATTGAATGTTAAAACACAAAATCACACAATGAACACAATGTAGCCTGATAGTTCGATAGTCAGTTTAAAAAAAACAAAATATCAGCTTTCTCCTGAAAATAATAAAGGTATATTGTCTGAATATGTGACCAAATGTCTAAAAGTTAAAATGAAAGGATTAAACAAATAAATAAATGTTATTAGCCTTAATTGTTGTTCATATTAGGCAACTTTCATCTGAGATCTGAAGCACTCTTTGGGTAGGACTTCACTAGAGAAAAGTTTGAAGATAAAGAGAGCTATTGGCTAGCTGGATGCTCAAATTGACAGAAGTCCAACTAACGGAAGCATTTTACACCAATGAGAGCATCCATTTCAACAATCGGTCCCCCATATGGCAGTGTAGCCCCTCCTCCAGACCCTATCCCGACAGAGGAACTCATACATGCTTCAGGACAGTGAAGTGGAGCATTATTACCAGCTCTTTAGCACATACATTCAAAGCGCAAAAGGTCTCTGCTACTCTGTTTGAGAAAGAGTTTGTCACCTGATGTTAGAGCTGTCGCGTGGAAGTGTGTGTGCATGCATATCTGTGGGATAGACTACGGTGTGCATGAGCCTGTCGAGGAGTGCGCGCGTGTCCACAAAACAGGTGACCCTTGTTTATGGTCGAACCGACTTTTGACGTTACATATCCCCTGTTCGTGGACAATGATTGCAGTCCACAGGAAGATACATCTATTGCCTGTTTCCTTCAAGAGCACGTTTGAAGACAGAATAGTGGACAAGCAGTAGCCTATTATTTACCTTGGGCAGCTCTGAAGCCTCAATCATCATCCAAGAGCTCGATAACAGCATCCTGGAACTGACCTCCCAGTTCAATTTTGCCAAAGTGATATTGCTCTCTCGTTTACTCTGAAAAGAACACCATTGGATTTGTGTATTAAATGTACGGGATCCAGGAGCATCTGATAAGAGACGACAGCGGATTAAAAGAAAGAACTCTAGGAGAGGAGATGGATCCAGTCCGGTCCTGGGTGCGTAATGTCGGTGTTGTGGATGCTAACGTAGCTGCGCAAAGGTAAAGTATACCCTCATGTTCTCAAGAACGAAATGCATGAGTCAGTCTTTCTTATTGGCAACTTAGCACAACATAAAACACTATAACGCACGTATAAGACATTGCTTTAATGGATGATCAGGCTAGACTTATTTAAGCATGCAAGAAGAGTCGATGTATTATGCACATGGTTTTAACCATTTCAATATCAAAAATAATATTATGCTCGGGAAAAATATATATAAGTAAATGACAAAGCCTACCAGATGGCGCACAGATCGCCATAAATGCTAGCCCATAGAAGTGACCCGTGGTGCAAAGCAGTCAAATATAAAGTATTGTTGTTGATTATGCTCATGGCTTTTGTGCGATACTCATTGGCCCTTAACTTCTCCAGACATGAGATGCAACGAAAAAGCAACAGGTCGTCTTTGGGAGTTAGTGGCCCCGAGGGTAAAGTTGACAATTGTGTAGGAAAATATATCTCAAGCATCCCTGGCTTTCTGTGCGCTGAGAGTGCGGCTTGTCCGGGGTGCGCGCTGTCAATAGCGAGTGGTGGCAGTGTCACGAGCAGCTTGAAAGGGATACAACAAAACACAACAATAAAACAAAAACGTAAGTGACCGCCCGGGCCAGAATAATGTTATTTTAGTGAGGACCCCACCTCTTGGCTATTGATTTGTAGTCCTATAGGACACACATGAAACGCTTTTGACGGTTGGAATCTGTTATCCACTAAAGATTGTATAGCCTATCTCCATCCAGAAATGATCTTATCCACATATATTAAGCCTAGGTCTATAGCTGCTTAGGCCTATAGCCAATAATGACGATTTAACTTGATGATAATAGCCCAGTAATAATAATAATAGGCCTGATCATAATAACAATAACAATAATGATAATAATACAATTATATTGGCTTGTCTACTGAAATATTAATCAGTAAACAAATTCATATTCATATTGTCATATATTTCACCCAAAATCAATTAGCCTGTCATTATCTTTCTTTAAATGTATTTTTATTTAACTAGGCAAGTCAGTTAAGAACAAATTCTTATTTACAATGACGCCCTACATTGTCAGACATAGTAGTACGGCGCCCCTGGAGCAAATTAGGGTTAAGTGCCTTGCTCAAGGGCACATCGACAGGTTTTTCACCTTGTCGGCTCGGGTATTCGAACAAGCAACCTTTCGTTTACTGGCACAACGCTCTAACCTCTAAGCTACCTGCCGCCCGTCTCATGCAAAAGCTTTTCAAAACTTTGACAGTGTTTTTCATACTGTTTTAAAGTAACTTTTGTGAATTATTGATGTTAAAATACTCCAGTAGGCTACATCTACAGGCTGTTATGATAGCCTTGGTATAAATTATGTAGCCTTCTTTTCAAAGGAGAACATGCAAAAAAGTAAGCATGCAGACAATGTAGCCTAACATTAATGTCAAAGGTGTATTTGCCAAAATAATCAGTTTTTTTGGCTACAGAATAACAAACTTTTGTGATAAATTGCAAACCTCCGTTATTTGGTGTATTCGATTAAATAAGGTTATGGCTGATGTTTCAAATTAGCGTTAATCAGATAAAGTCTTTTCATATTTTACATGTATTTGATGCAATCGAAACACATGTCTCGAGTCATAATAAGGTTGAGAAGCATCAGAGAACTTTCAGGGAAAGTTATATTATATCTGCTATCTGGTGAGTATTACGAAAAGTAGATATTCATGTTGAGTGAAAACCTTTTCAATTCGCGATTGTCACATCATGCATATCTACTTTTCATAATACTCACCAGATAGCAGATATAATATAACTTTGCCTGAAAGTTCTCTGATGCTTCTCAACCTGTAGGAAAATTATAATTTTCCGTCTTATTCCAAGCCTTAATATTGCAGCGATAAAATAATTGATAAATGTAGGCTAGGCACAATTATACTATCAAAAGTACATTTTAATTTATGTCTGACTTTGGAACTTTTTGTGCTTGCACTTTTCTAAGGTCAAGGATAAAGGACAGCATGAGTGACAAAATAACTTTCACATTAGGACATTGAGAAAAACGTCTTCATATTTTGCATCGTCAAAAAAAAAACACAGCCTTTATCTTACACAGTGTAAGAGGCGAAGCATCAATAAACAATCAGTGTTAATTAAGCTGCAGGCCTTCACGCTTAAGGCAAGTCAAACTTTGACCCACCCATTAATTACCTAAACACTGCAAGCACTTCATGCTATTTTTTGGGACATGCCAACGTTTTGATTTTTTTCCACCATAGATAATTCGCGATTTCCTAGGTAGGTCATGCATAGAAAGTTACAGTCATTGAACCCAATGCTTTAAAACGTTTTGTAAGCGATTCTTGAATTGTTGCTAACAAATAATCTAAATGACAGTTTCAAAAAATTAAGCATAAGATGATTGCATCATACTGTTAGGCTACATAGGCTATTTATTTTCAAAATCTTAATTAAGCATCTAAATCATATAGGCTTTAATTCCTTACATTTTGTTTCCACATTGTTGGTTCAGTGAGTATTTTTCCAAATTAATTTCCTCCATATTGCCATTCCTGACTAATTCATGTTGCAATGTTGAATCTAGAAATAAATTATTCTGTTGTAGTTTGTACAGTTTACATTAACAAACAGTGATTGGAGTTGTAAGAGGTTTTGCTATGTGTGACTGAGGATTTTGATGTAGTGTGAGTGAATTTCCCTCTCCTCTCCTCTCCTCTCCTCTCCTCTCCTCTCCTCTCCTCTCCTCTCCATAGTGGCGTATCTCTCTCCAGGGCCCACTTTGAGAAGCAGCCCCCTTCTAACCTGCGTAAGTCCAACTTCTTCCACTTCGTCCTGGCACTTTATGACAGACATGGACAGCCTGTAGAGGTGGAGAGGACTTCCTTCGTGGACTTTGTGGAGCAGGACAAGGTGTGTGTGTTTGTTTGTTTGTTTGTTTCCGTTTGTCGACTTTGTGAGTATATTTGTGCAAATTTCTCCATGTATTTCTTTTTACCATGCATGTCCTCTGTGTTCGCTATTATTGAAATCAATTCACAAGTCTCAAGTTAGTTTCCATAAGTTTACCAGAGAGAGTGATGAAAAGTTGGTAGCTATTACCATAGAAATATAATATTTCTATGTATATTACAGCAGTATAGCAAATACAGAAAAGTTGACCGCATTTACTCATTTACACAACCCGTAGCAGGACATTTCTATGCAGCCAGTAGTCTACAGGCGTTTAACTTGACCTTCCACATCCCCTATAAAGCTGAGCATATTGAACAGCTGACAGCTCCATGTTACACAATCCTCACTCCCAGTGAGCTGAGCTGATGATGAGCGATTGAAAAATAATACCTAATGACTAATTAGCAGCCTTACTCATTAGTGGGACATCGCTAATTACGCTTGCCTCTGTTAAGTTTTACCGTGACCAAAAGTCAAAAGTCTCTTTTCCTTCCACCCCTACTTACTAAATACTGCTGAGTGGGGAGAAGGAAATTCCTCAGGTCAGACATTGGGCCAAAAGAAGGAGAGGAAGAGGTGCAGAGTGGCAGTCAGATCGAGAGAGAGGGAGAGCGAGAGGGGGGAGAATGAGAGAGAGATAGAAAAAGAGAGTGAGTTTAGAGAGAACCAGAGAGAGACAGGGCAGGGGTACGCAGCATGATGGAAGCCTTATGTCCAGTGTTGATGGATGGTTTTGCCTTGTGGTTAAACTCGAGCTGGGAGTGTGAGGCTTGTGGTCCAAACTGGTAACAGCTCTCCCCTCGCGAGAGAAAAGAGGGCACTGTCCTGTCAACGGAAGTTCAAACACGGTTTTGTTTTACACACAGAGAGAGAGTGCCGGTGCTAATGCCAGGGCTGAGGGCTGTCATTGTTTCTCCTAGCGCCACACACACAGCCAGGGCAAGGCAGAATAATATGACGGCTGCAGAGGAGTTCATTTTCTGCATGGTTAACCTGGCATCTGGTATTGTTATTCAGAGGTGGAAGGGTGGTAAGGGTATATAAATGTTCCTCTGTGTATATTTACTAAACATTATGTTCGAGTCTCTACTGTATAGTGTCGATTTCACTCTTTCTTACTTTCGCTCATCTCTCTTAATATGTTCATTTCTTTCCCTCCTCTCTTATCTCTTACTTTCTCCCCATCTCTTTCTTCCTCTCTCTCTGCTCCGAGAGGACGGCTCCCTGGGTTATTGGACCAGAGAGCATTCCTTTGAGACCAGTTAGGGAGAGACTGGAAAGGTAGAGATAGAGAAAGAGAGGGATGAAACGAAAGACGGGGTAGGGGGGGTTGGGGGGGGGGGGGGGGTTGGTGTAGATCCAGGCGGAAGAAAGGATGGAGGAATGGGAAGTTTCTCTGTCAAGGTCGAGTACTGCTCACTCTCGCAGCACTATAGTAGTTTCCACTCTCTGAAATATCCAGAGTAGGACTACACACGCAGACAGGCACTTTACGCACATGCACACATATACGTACGCACACACAAGCTTGTGCGCACATTCACTGTTGCATAGCAGACATGATAATGGGTACACTATATTGTATTGGATCAAACAGATCCCACAGCTTCAGGACTTCACATCAAATTTGATGCAGTTCAACTTCAAAAAAAGAGGAGCTAACTCAAGGTTAAGTACTCAGCCCTAGAGCCCAGCGCAGGGTCCCGTCTGGGGGTTTGAGCCTACAACCCTGGGATCCCCACACCACCCCAGGGAAGGATGAAGTGCAGGAATAGAGGAGCCTAACTGTGCTTAACTGTGCTTAACTGTGCCCTCACCGGTGTTATAACTGCATGACTGCATCTGTGTGTTTGTCTGTTTGTCGTCAAATTCCAAGGAGCAGACGGGAGAAAAGACCAACAACGGCACGCACTACAAGCTACAGCTCCTCTACAGCAATGGTGAGTAGACCTTCAAATCAACAGCCATAGCATCAGATAGCAGCATGTCTCATTCATGTCAGTGTGAGAACGTGGGCACTCAGGTATTGATGTGTTCTGTGTGGTTTCATTTCTCTTGATTATTTGTCCCAGAGACATTTTAGTGTCTGACCACTTCAGAGTGGGAGGAGGAACAGGTTGTCCTGAGCTAGACCCCTGAAACAAACACCATTCCGCATCTCAATGGTATGGTCATGGAATGGACATGATATGGACATGACCACTTCTCATGCACTCTAAATATGAGAGGAAAAGCCCACTTGAACTCTCCCCCCAGTACTCTTCTCCCTGCCTCTTCCCCTGCCTCTTCCTCTGCCTCTTCCTCTGCCTCTCATCCCACCTCACCCCTCTTCTAAATATTTATCCATTCATCCAACTGCTGAGTTCTTTGAGTCCAGAGTTAGTTGTGTGTAGCTGCTTCCTTGCCCATAAACATGGAAACAAGGTACACAGTGCCCCACATGGTGTTACAACATCAGATAAGGGATATGCAGAGAGATTTTTGGTTCCCATGAGCCTCCACTGCCCCTCCTCTGCCATCGCCGTGGCACCCATGGGAGTGGAGATAAAAGACCAGAAAGACCCCGCCCATACACACTCATACACATACACTGTACATGCACATACACGCCTGCCTCTGCACCCTCCCTTTCCCTTCCCCCAAGCGATATCAAAGGCCTCCCGATTGAGACTTTGATGAAAGGAACCCGTTTTAAAAGCAATACCCTGCATAGGCTTCATAAAAAAATCCCTATGATAAAACATGCTGCTCCTCAGACACAATTCATTATATCGACGGCAGCCTACAAGGAAGTAAAACCAGTGGGTTTGAAGCACCCAGAAACCAAAGGTTCAGGTGTTTTCTAAAATCATGTTGGGAGGCTTTCTGTCAGATTCCAGAGCTCCTAAAGCCCTCCACTGCTCCTCATCTGACCTGTATGGATGACCCAGGGAATGGCCATTATGGCAATCAAATAAATGTCCAGTCAAAAACACTCATATCCCATGCCTTCAGGATTAAGTTGTCTTTGTGAGATTAGTCTAGTTTAGTTTCCTTTAATGATTGTGTATGTGTCTGTGTGCAGGGGTTCGTACGGAACAGGATCTTTATGCACGGCTTATTGACTCTGTCACTAAACAGGTAAGGAGCCTTGTTTGCCTTGACTGGATTTAGCCTGCTGTGGAACTCCTGCTAACAGCTTGATTGATTGCACATGAAATCTAATTCCCCCATCACTCGCTCTCCCTCTCTCTCAGCCCATAGCATATGAGGGACAAAACAAGAATCCTGAAATGTGCCGGGTTCTGCTCACTCACGAGGTTATGTGCAGGTGAGTCTCATATACTCACACACACACACACACACACACACACACACACACACACACACACACACACACACACACACACACACACACACACACACACACACACACACACACACACACACACACACACACACACACACACACACACACACACACACACACACACACACACACACACACACACACACACACACACACACACACACACACACACACACACACACACACACACACACACAGACGGAGGAAATCATATTCTTAAAGATATCCATCCCCCCATGTCTCAGTGTTTTGTCTTGATGTGTCTGGCATGTGGTATGCCATTTGAAAATAAGACTGTGGAAGTATAGCCTGTCTGTCTTCAGGCTTGTTACAGTGTGAGCCCCCTGCTGCCTTTTCCTGGAGCATCCCTCACAGACAGGGGGAGGTACGGGTGCCAGACTTCCTTGAACCTCCACTGAAACACCACCCACATCACCACCTCAGCCCCTTATGTTTTACATGGACAGTGGTCTACATAGGAACCCTGTTGAAACTTAAGTTTCTAACAATGTGCATGGAAACGGTGACAGTGTGGCAGCAATTGGTCAGGGTGAAAGAAGAGGGCTGCCGTTATGGTGCTTCCTCACTATGCATGCTGTGTTTTTGGAGGCATGGAGGTAGGAAGAGAAGGACAGAGGGAGAGAGCGAGTGAGTGTTGGGGAAGTGGGGCAGTGACCCAGGGTTTGAGGACAGGAGGGGGAAGGAGAGGGGTGTATGGCAGGGGAAGAGGGGTTAAGACTGAGTGGGCTTTGCCATTGTATAGCCAGCAGATGCCCGAATGTGACTCACAGCTGGCTAATAACAGAGCCGGGGAGGCAGAGGGCAAGCGTCACAGCTGGGGAGTGAGACCGTCTGACAGGGGGGCGGAGGGGGGCAGAGGGGGGCAGGGCCAAGCTGGGACACGAGAGGGGTGAAGCGAGGTGTAGGAGTGGCAGATGGTTAGGGGTGGGGGCACTTTTTGTTATGCAGTGGAGGGGACTTGGAGGGGGTGCCGGGGGGCCAGCAGGCTCCACAGACAGGACTGCTGACGAATTGTAGGATGTGTGTGTGTGTGTGTTTGTGTTGATGTGTTTGTCTGTGTGTGATTGGGTGGGGGTTGAGTTTGATTTTGAAATCAATGTGACAGATTGCCAGGCTGGCTTTTCACTTCTGAATAATCCGTCCCTGTTTGTCTGGTCCGTTGTTGTACCTTTCTCCTCCTTTCTTTTCTTCTTTTCTCTTTTTCCCCTCCTCTTCTTTGGCCCCTTTTTGTTTCCCTGGATCAGTGTAGTCTGGAATGGTGCACGGGCCAGAGGAAAGATCAGTCCTGTCGTGCTGGTTAGTTTCACTCACTGTGTTGTTGTGTTTTCTGGTTGTCCTTTTGGAACACAGTCGCTGTTGTGAGAAGAAAAGCTGTGGAAACCGCAACGAGACGCCCTCTGATCCAGTCATCATTGACAGGTAACAGCATCTGTCACCCACTCACACAACCCTGACAACGTGAAACACCCCAACTAAGCCTACGTTCCACTGTCTCCCCCTCAGTTGTCCCTCTCAGGCCTCTAAGATGTCCACACATACTCACACAAACACAGATTGAAAATAGAGCAAAATTATCCTTGGTATGACCTTCTTAAAACTATTCCATATAGCTTAGTAGAACCCCCCCCCCCCAGCTTAGACAGGGCTTAGACTGTAATGGGTTAATGGAGTGCACCCACCCTTTGAGGGTTTATGACACTGAGGCATGCGTTTGTGACAGTTAGCGTCTCTGCAGTATACCTGTCACTGCTAATGTAAGCATCTGTGTTTGTTAGTGACTGTGCGGCTAACATATGCATCATATTGTCTGTCTGTCTGTCTGTCTGACTGTCTGTCTCTTTTGTTCTGGTTGGTCAGCACACAGAACACTGTGACCGACAAGTGGCCACCCTTTGCCTTGGTGACAGCTTTGCACACTCATGGCATTCTCTCAACCAGCTTCCATATATGATTTAATATGTGTTATGTCATAGTTTTGATGTCTTCACTTTTATTCTACAATATAAAAAACAGTGCAAATAAAGAAAAACCCTTGAATGAGTAATATTCCAAACTTTTGACTGGGGGTTTATACAGTATACTGTATGAATAAAAAACATTCCTGTCAGAATTATGAAGAGTTAGGGTCTATCATATAATGTGAGGGTACACACATATGTATTGTATGTAGCCTCCCCAACTGACATCCAGTTATCAGGCTTTAGGGAGACAGAGTGTTAGCTTAATTGGTGTGTGTGAGGGATTCCACGTCCCAGGGATTTTGGAAGTCCCACAGGGTCTGCATGGCATCAACCACTGTGATGAATGCTCATAAGCAGACCTTGTGTACAATCATTTTTCTGTGATGTCATCTCTTCAATCTTACTTCCCCTCATTCTTCCTCACTCCCCCCTCCCACTCTCTCCACCCCCCCCTCTCTCCACCCCCCCCCCCCCCCCTTTCCAGTCCTCCCTCCCCCCTCTCTCCATCCCTCCTAAAATACACTCACGTCATACATGTCAAAGATTTCTCTCTCTTTCTCTTCACTGTTCAAGCTGGCTGGCAGTTGACAGTGTGTCTCAGAGGATCTCTGCTGAAGATAGTTTTCATAGAACGGAAAATATTGGCTGTTGTCTTTTGAATTTTCCCAGAATCCCTAAGAGCATCTGTTTTTCTCATTTAGTGCATTACTTTCCCAACGATCCTTTTCCTGCATCTTCCATGGCTAAACCTCTCCAAAGATTGTTCATAAGTAGTGCAGTGGGCTTGAGAATTGGAGGATCTGCATCAGTGTGTGAGCGTGTGCAGGCTGATGGTGGTGCTGTGAGGATTGTTTTAAATGGGATCGTTGACCTACTGTACCCTCTAATCACACTGGGCCCATCCAGACCTGATAGGAGCTTTTCCCTCTTGACTGGCTCATGGATCCCTCTCCTTGGGGAGCAGCCTATTAGCAGCTATGTAATTTGGGATAAGCTGTTGGACTTTGTTGCACTGTGTCCTTGTAGAAATCCCAAATGTATTTATTGTGGATTTGTATGTGAGTGTATGTGAGAGAGGGAGAACGTGTCTGTGTGAATATGCCCATATTTACATTGTTTGTGTGTACTTAAATGAATGTATGTATGTGTGTGTGTGTGCGCGCACGCATTGGATGTGCACAGATGTTTATTTATTTATGCATGTATAGTATATAGATGCATGTGCAATTGTGTGTATGTGACCCATTGCTTGACCTTTTCCCCCATCACTGCTTGGGGCCTACATTTTTTGTGTGTATGTGTGAGGAGGGTCGGGTCGGGGTGTGGGTTGTTTCTGAGGCTGCAGTAATCATCCTCCTGGGCCCAGCCCCAACACCTGTTCTCCCATTAACATGCAGTGTGCTGGGGCCCAACCGCCCCTACTGCCACCCCTACTGCCGCCCAATCGCTCTCGTCCCTTTTTTAAATGTTTTCTCCCTTTCCCTCTTTCTCCATCTCTGTGCTTCTCTATCTCTCTCCATTTCTCTCTCTTTCTCTCTCTCAATCTCTCTCTCTCTTTCTCTCTCCATTTATCTGTTTAGTCTCTCTCTCTCACTCTTTCTCTCTGGGATTCTCTTGGGTTCTCATGCTCATACCAGTGTTTCTACCACACTCTTTCTATCTTTCTTTCACTTCCTTTCTATCCTTATCCCTCTCTCTCCCCATCCTCTTAGCCCGTCAAATCTTGTGATAATTAGGTAGTGTCATTAGGACACCTACCCAAGTACAAGGGAGTTTGCAATTCCCCAAACGGCCCAAACCCCCTCTTTTCTAATCTCCTTTCCATATTGTCCCCCCCCCTCTGCCCCCCTCCCAATCCCCTCCTGCGGCTCCGCTACCTCCTTCTCCCTAATCCTGATTTGAGTGAAAGGGGAGAGAGGAGATCACAGCTGATCCATAGGGAGGGATGGAGGAGTGGAGGAGTGGTGGTGGTAGGGGGCTTGGAGGTGTAGGGGGTTAGTCAGAATGGGGAGATTACCCTTTAAGACACCCTTACTCGTATTCAGAGTAAAGCACTGATCAGGTCATACTGCTTGCAGTGCTTACTAGTCTTGTCATTGTTCAATATGTCACTCACTCACTGACTGTCTTATGCAATTGAGGGGGACCTCTTTGTTTTGAAGATGTAATTGATCTTTGATTGATTCATTGACTGACTGATTGAATGATTATTCCTCTGTCTTGCCAATTTCAAATCTTAACGGATTACATTCACACGTGCCCTGTTGCTGACTGACTCTCTTGTGATGAAATGGTCTGTTTCAAAGAGAACTCACTGTGATGAAATGGTCTGTTTCAAAGAGAACTCACTGTGATGAAATGGTCTGTTTCAAAGAGAACTCACTGTGATGAAATGGTCTGTTTCAAAGAGAACTCACTGTACGGCTGTAGCATAGCACTCCACACTCCATTGTCTGGCTTTGATATTTTCTCTGTGCTTGTCTAACTTACATATACAATAATACATCCCTGTGTGTGTCCCTCCCTCCTCTTGTTTTCAGGGGGGGGGGGGGGGGGGGGGTCATTTTTAACAAGCCAGAAAGGAGGAATAATCAATGGGAATTTTCCAAGTTTGTCAATATCGCTTTTCCCTTCCCCCTTTCAAAACGACAAGCCATTTCACAAAGACTGGATGCAAGGGAGAGATACATTAGTTTTCCTTTCTGTCAATGAGGACATACAATATTCTCCTCAGCAAGTTATTTGTCTAATCAATTAGACCAGATAAATCCTTTCCTATGTGCTAATTGTTAAAACATGCTTATTATAGGCAGCAGTAATGGTTATGGTCAAGCCCACTTTTAGAAATGTGATTAGAGCTCAAGACTTCAAATAGTCGACCCTAAGAGGAATCCATTGCTCTTCATCTTGTCTTACGGGCCGTATTGATCTTCTTTTCCTGATTCTAGTTACGTGCACGTTTGGTTGTTTTTAACTGGCCGTCACATAGCAATGAATGAAAGTGTGTTCACAGTTACTTTTAAATCAATATCCACTAAATTGCTTTTACTTCCAGAAAATAATTTGGGTCAATTTAAATGTCTTCATTTGGATTATTTCAGTGACTGTTTTGCACGTGTTACCTGTTGGAATGAGGATTATTTCAGTGACTGTTTTGCACGTGTTATCTGTTGGAATCGTGTTATCTGTTGGAATTGTGTTATCTGTTGGAATCGTGTTATCTGTTGGAATCGTGATATGATTTGTTACTTTGTATCTGAATGCCCTTCTTCAACAACCACATCTCTAAGGGACTGTTTGACCATCTGTCTGAATCTTATTTTCTGTCTCTGCTTGACTGCCTGTCCGTCTGTCTCTCCTTTCTTTCCTTCCTTCTGTCCTTTCTCTCTTTTCCATTCCCCTATACGTAAGATGTATCTGTGTGTTAGTTATGAACGTGTAGGGTGAATGTATTATACATTTTTATTTTTTATTGTATCTCCTCTTCCTCCTGCCTCTGTGTGTTGCCTCTGTGTGTTGCCTCTGTGTGCTGCCTCTGTGTGCTGCCTCTGTGTGTCGCCTCTGTGTGTCGCCTCTGTGTGTTGCCTCTGTGTGTCGCCTCTGTGTTGCCTCTGTGTGTCATCTCTGTGTGCTGCCTCTGTGTGCTGCCTCTGTGTGTTGCCTCTGTGTGTCGCCTCTGTGTGTTGCCTCTGTGTGCTGCCTCTGTGTGTTGCCTCTGTGTGTCGCCTCTGTGTGTCGCCTCTGTGTTGCCTCTGTGTGTCATCTCTGTGTGCTGCCTCTGTGTGCTGCCTCTGTGTGTTGCCTCTGTGTGTCGCCTCTGTGTGTTGCCTCTGTGTGCTGCCTCTGTGTGTTGCCTCTGTGTGTCGCCTCTGTGTGTTGCCTCTGTGTGTTGCCTCTGTGTGTCGCCTCTGTGTTGCCTCTGTGTGTCGTCTCTGTGCGTCGCGTCTGTGTGTTGCCTCTGTGTGTTGCCTCTGTGTGTTGACTCTGTGTGTTGCCTCTGTGTGTTGCCTCTGTGTGTTGCCTCTGTGTGTTGCCTCTGTGCCGTTCTAAGCTCCCGTACGTCTGTGTTGGCAGGTCCCTGCTCCCTGTGCGAGCTAGCCTCATTAGCCTCTCACTGGAGGGGAACATCACCCGTCCCTCTCAGCAGAACCCCCGGGAACATGCAGGGAGCAGGGCTTTTGGAAAGGAACATTAAACAATTGGCACAGAAAAATGGAAACAGCAAGCATTTTTGACTGTGTCAGGGGGTCGAATTCCTCACCTCTCCCAGATGCATAGTAGAAGCCAAATAGCCGTGTTGCGTCATCATATGTCCTCTTGGAGATGTGAACAGTGACAGTTTTAGTTGTTTCTCACGATCATAGAAACTGTAACTCCTTTAGCCGTGGAGCTCAGGCTCATCTCCACTGCCTCTGACCCTAAGCGTGTCATGTCTGCTAGCCAAAACATATACAGCCCCCACAGGCACTCACTGAGCCAGCTATAGATACAGGGTGAATCTACTTACATGCTGATCCTGTAAGTTTTCATCATTACAGCCACACATCTGTAATGTCTTTAAAGCCACGCACGCACGCACGCACGCACGCACGCACGCACGCACGCACGCACGCACGCACACACACACACACACACACACACACACACACACACACACACACACACACACACACACAATGCCTCCAGTCCCTTCACTTCCCTGTCACAGGCTTTGCGTCTCCCTGGTGGTTGGTAGTGTCCAGTCCCTCCAGACCCCTGTCAGGAGCCCCTCAGGCAGGGGACCGGCAGTTAGTGGAGACAGAGACAAGGCCCAGCAGCTCCACTGCACACAACACCACAGCCTGGGCTAGTCTGAGCAGCTGGCACAGAAGTGGGGTACAACTCATCCCAGGAGGCAATGAGAGGAGGAGAATGACTGACTGACTGACTAACTGACTGACTGACAGACAGACAGACAGACAGACAGACAGACAGACTGACTGACTGACTGACTGACTGACTGACTGACTGACTGACTGACTGACTGACTGACTGACTGACTGACTGACTGACTGACTGACTGACTGACAGACAGACAGACAGAGGAATATCAAATACTCACTGACAGTTACTGCTTGTAAGAAACACAGAGAGAGAACTCTATTCAGAGTCAGAATACATTTTGTGATGTAAGGGGTTTTGGTGATGTGGTCTCATGTGAACCAGGATGACCCATGACTCAAATACAAATAGGAAGTGAACCATGAGTGGCAGATTAGATGACTTGATTGTCCTGTCACCTTTGGCTGCGTTGGATTGCGTTGGGTTGGGGTTTGTGGCTTGAACCCTAACAGAACAAGCATATATTGTTTTCTTAGGGAGAGCACACAGAGGGGGAAGTCGGAAACAGAGCGCGGCAGGGAAATGTTTTGACAGGAAATGGGAATGGACTGCAAATGGGCTAATGTGGGCGAACGACAGGGTTTAGAGCGGGGCTCGTAGAGCTCAAAATGGCCACACACTCCTTGAGTGGCTGGGACTGGGCATTGTGTTACTGGTACAGGGAGAGGGGAAAGCAGCTTCACGTTTGTCTGGCCACTAATAGGTTTCACCTTTGGCAGGGCAGCATAGAGATGACGTGTCTCAGGAGGCCAGATTAGCAGGATTTATTTTAGAGAGTACTGTGTGCATCAGAGTTTGTGTGTACATGGAGGTGTGTGTATAAGAGTTTGTGTGTACATGGAGGTGTGTGTATCAGAGTTTGTGTGTACATGGAGGTGTGTGTATCAGAGTTTGTGTGTACATGAAGGTGTGTGTGGAGCCTCAAAGCAGGTATGCGTGCATATGTGTAAAAGGCCAGAGTCAGAGGCCAGAGTCAAAGGCCGGAGTCAAAGGCCAGAGTCAAAGGCCAGAGTCAAAGGCCAGTTAGCAGTGGTATTTAGAAACAGGGGCTGTTATCTTTGGCTGGATGTTGGTGCGTAAGGGTGGGGCAAAGAGGGTGTGGGGGATGGATAGGGGGTCAGTCAGCCCCCCATATAAAGATCTTAAATTTCACTAACGATTTAACGATGCCCCCTGGCGCTGGCCCGGCCCCAGTTTGTTTGTTTGTTTGTCTGTTTGTCAGGAATCTGGACAGAATTTATTTTCCAGGGAGGACTCGGATTTCCCTGAACCCCAACCCGCCCCCCCCCAACCCCCCGCCCCCCCTCCAATCCGTCTTACCGCCTCAAACCACAACATTTCACAGAGGCCTATACCCCTACTGACATAGGCCTATACCCTTACTTACTAGGCCTTTACCCCTACTTACAGAGGCCTATACCACTACTTACAGAGGCCTATACCCTTACTTACTAGGCCTATACCCCTACTTACAGAGGCCTATACCACTACTTACCCCTAAAGCATGCATATACAGCGGGTGAAATAAGTATTGAACACGTCACCATTTTTCTCAGTAAATATATTTCCAAAGGTGCTATTGACATGACATTTTCACCAGATGTTGGTAACAACCCAAGTAATCCATACATACAAAGAAACCAAAACAAATAAGTTGTGTAATAATGTGAAATGACACAGGGAAAAAGTTTTGAACACACTTACTGATATTTATTTAATACTTTGTACAAAAGCGTTTGTTGGTAATGACAGCTTCAAGACGCCTCCTGTATGGAGAAACTAGTCGCATGCATTGCTCTGGTGTGATTTTGGCCCATTCTTCCACACAAACAAATCTTGAAGGTTCCGTGGGCCTCTTCTATGAATCTTGATCTTCAGTTCTTTCCATAGATTTTCAATGGTATTTAAGTCAGGTGATTGGCTGGGCCATTCTAGCAGCTTTATTTTCTTTCTTTGAAACCAATTGAGAGTTTCCTTGGCTGTGTGTTTGGTATCATTGTCTTGCTGAAATGTCCACCCTCGTTTCATCTTCATCATCCTGGTAGATGGCAGCAGGTTTTTGTCAAGAATGCCTCTGTAAATTTGCCCATTCATCCTTCCTTCAATTATGTGAAGTTTGCCAGTACCATTTGCTGAAAAGCAGCCACACACCATGATGTTCCCACCTCCAAACTTCACTGTTGGTATGGTGTTTTTAGGGTGATGTGCAGTGCCATTTCTCCTCCAAACATGGTGTGTATTATGACATCCAAACAGTTCAATTTTGCTCTCATCTGACCACACTATATTCTTCCAGTATTTCACTGGCTTTTCCAAATGTTATGCAGCAAACGTTAAACGAGCTTCAACATGCTTTTTTTCAGCAATGGAGTCTTGCGTGGTGAGCGTGCATACAGGCCATGGCGGTGGAGTGCATTACTTACTGTTTTCTTTGAGACAACAGTACCTGCTAATTGCAGGTCTTTTTGAAGCTCTCCACAAGTGGTCCTTGGCTCTTGGACAACTCTTCTGATTATTCTTTTCACTCCTCTGTCGGAAATCTTGCGAGGAGCACCTGGTCGAGGCAAATTTATGGTGAAATGATTGTCTTTCCACTTCCGTATTATGGCCCCAACAGGGCTCACTGGAACATTCAGAAGCTTAGAAATGCGCCTATAACCAATGCCATCATTATGTTTTGCAACAATTAGGTTGCGAAGGTCTTGAGACAGCTCTTTGCTTTTACCCATCATGAGATGTGTCTTGTGTGACACCTTGGCAATGAGACCTTTTTGTAGGCCATCAGTTGGGACTGAACCAGCTGATATTAATTTGCACTGACAGGGGGCTGGATTGCTTTTTAATTACTGATAGTTTTCAGCTGTTGTCTTGGCTTTCCATGCCTTTCTTCATGTGTTCAATACTTTTTCCCTGTGTCATTTCACATTATTACACATAACTTAATTTCTGAACTTATTTGTTTTGGTTTCTTTGTATGTATGGATTACTTGGGTTGTTACCAACATCTGGTGAAAATGTCATGTCAATAGCACCTTTGGAAATATATTTACTGAGAGAAAGGGTGACGTGTTCAATACTTATTTCACCCGCTGTAAAAGTATTTAGAGAGATGGGAATATTAAACGTGCATGCCATGTTACAGTATGGTCATAGAGTAATTATAACAACTTGTTATTCAGATGGATGCATTAGAGGCAGCTTGCATATTTCTCTAATATCTAATGGCCGTTAGAGCAACACATGTCTGTATATGTATTCTCCTCGTTTTGTGGAGCACAGACACAAAAAACAAAACAATTCAGATGTTTTATAGTCCTGTGTGTGTGTGTGTGTGTGTGTGTGTGTGTGTGTGTGTGTGTGTGTGTGTGTGTGTGTGTGTGTGTGTGTGTGTGTGTGTGTGTGTGTGTGTGTGTGTGTGTGTGTGTGTGTGTGTGTGTGTGTGTGTAAATGGTCTTGATGAATCTGTCAGGGCTGAGGGCAGGGGGGATGTGGCCGCTGACAGCCTCCCAGCAGGCATGCTGTGCGGCCAACAGTCCCCCTACCCTTCCTCTATCCCCCTCCATCCCTTTCCTCTCTCTTATTCTCTTGCTCTTCTCCTTCCCTCCCTCTTTCTCTCTCCCGCTTCTCTCTATGGCTCCACACATTTGCTGTGGATTAGCTACGGACAGTAAATTACAGCACCCTTGAGCTCTGAGTGATTCCATACCCATCTCTTCACACATTCCACCTCTCCCTCCCTCCTTCCCTCCCTTGTTCCATTATCCAGTTCTACCCTCTGTCTGTCTGTCTGTCTGTCTGTCTGTCTGTCTGTCTGTCTGTCTGTCTGTCTGTCTGTCTGTCTGTCTGTCTGTCTGTCTGTCTGTCTGTCTGTCTGTCTGTCTGTCTGTCTGTCTGTCTGTCTGTCTGTCTGTCTGTATGTATGTCTGTCTGTCTATTCATTCTGATCTGTTTTCTCCTTTCTATCTGTCATTTCCGTCCTGGTTCCTAGATTCCCTCAACCTTGTCAGAATTCTCTCCATCTCTCTCTTTTTCATTTTAATTCACTCCTTCCTTCGTTCTTCTATCGTGTCACGCTACACAGCATTCTTTATTTTACACACCCAAATGCCCCCCCACTCTTTCATACAAGCATGTCTTGCCTTTACAGGTTTCTTTAGCTAGCTGACTCTCTCTCTATTCCTCCCTTCGATCACTCTCTCCCACCGTCTCTCTCTCCCACCCTCTCTCTCTCCCACCCTCTCTGGAAACAGATGTTGTTTGTCAGATCTTATCATTACTGGCTAATTAAGAAGACATCTCTTCTCATTCTGTTGTTGCTTCTCTCCTCTCTCTGACGTCCATCTCTCTGTCTTTGTTCTTCTCTAAGGAGGTTTTGGAATGTGCTGTGGTATGTGGGTATTTAATACTCAAAGGTGATTATCAGCTGATGGAAGCCTATAGGTTTTGACAGCGTTAGGAGGACTCGGTATCTAGGAATCATTGTTACGTGTATTGGAGGGAGAACATGATATGCTTCTGCCGTACATTTGTGCATTTTTATATTATTCATGCTGCTGCAGTTAGAACTACCAGTTTTGGGTCACCGGTGTAGTATGGGGATTGTAAATGTATGTAAAAGTGTGGGGATTGTAAATGTATGTCCGTGTGGTATGTATGAGACCTGTCCATACACAATGGACTGCTCAATGACTCCAGTGTGACAGTTTGGAGAGAGTATTCTGAATCTTCATCCCATAGGACTCACAAAGCATGCTGGGAAAGGTCAGGCCACTGATGGGATGTCTCTTCTCTATCCTGGTTGAACATTCACGTCTCCCCAGCCTGGATCTTTCTGTGTATGTCTCTGTCAGTCTGTCCACCCATAGATCCAAATAACTATATACAGTATATATAGTTATTCTCTCTCTCTCTCTCTCTCTCTCTCTCTCTCTCTCTCTCTCTCTCTCTCTCTCTCTCTCTCTCTCTCTCTCTCTCTCTCTCTCTCTCGTTATTATGCCAAGTGTTGGACGAATGTTGTTCAAAAAGTCCACATTCGCACGTATCAGGAGGGTCCATCAGCCTCCATCCATGTCCCTCTGTTACCCTTCTCCCCCCTTCTCCCCCCTTCTCACACCTCTCTCACCTCACAGTCCCGTCTCAGCTGAGGCACTTTTGCAGTGTCAAACCTGATGGTTGTACAGCACTACCAAGCTCTATAAATCAGCGCTAGTGGTTAAAATGTTTGGCTTTGACACAGTTCTCAAGTTTAGAGACGGGTGGGGCCGCAGGGGTGAGGCTGGGCTGAAATGGAGAAGGGGCCATGGGGGCAAATCCAATCCAGTGGTCCAACTTTAAAAGGAGTCCTCATCCCCCCTGCTCTGTTTCAGTATGTGTGGCACCTCTCCAAGCAATCTAGCTGCTATTTTTGATTCCACAGGACAATCTGACGAAGGCTGCCACCAAAACGCCACTATTTGTTCTGACCTCTGCTGCTAAAAGAATACATTCAAACATAAATAATATTTCAGTGAGTGCAGGTTCTTCTTTCCAGTATATGCCTTTTGAAGCCAGCACCCAAAGACCTTTTGTCACTACAAACATTTGAGCTGAACATGCCAATTTCTCTTTCCATTGATTTGGTGTACCCGTCTCCACCCATCACTCAGTGGTCTTGTCTGTCAGTGTGTGTGGTTGTTAGTGTGTGGGTGTTGGTTTAATCCCTGGATCCAAACAGGTGTCAATTAGAGACTAACAGGGCCCATATCATAGATTATGACAGAGTGGGATTAGGAAAATTGGGGGTTGCTGGAAATGTGAGAGGACAGAGGTGCATAGCTGTGAACCTAATAAAACAAAACTAAACCCTGCTAATACAAGTTGCTAAGGGTTGGTTTGTCGATTACGTTTAAGTGTGCAAGGCAGCTTGGAGAGAGTGAGGGGGAGTGAGAGAGGGTTAGGGTTGTATAAAGTATGTTAAGTAAAGGTGAGAGAAGGACTAGTGCTATTTCTGTACTAAAATTCAAGGTGGCATGTTAGTAGGCTGGTGTGAAAGGTCCCGCCGTGGTATGCTACAGAGGGGGTATCAGTTCGTGGAGGGTTCTCTGTGCCCCATTAGCAGTGTCAAAGGTCAGGTGCCCCGGGTGTTAACCCTGGTGACCAGTCTAGCTTCCAGTCTGCCAGGGGACCCTGGGATCCAGGGGTATTTATTACCTCCTCCCCAGCCCCCCCCCCTCCCCCCCTCCCCCCTCCTCCTCCTCACCCCTCCCCAAATCTCCCTATGGAGGAAAACAAAACACCCCCATCCCTCACCACAACCCACTCCATATCCTAATTGGATGCATATCCATACATTGACGCATGACGACCCATCTGTAGATTTCTGCATCAGTGTAAAATATTCTTAGGTCAACTCTCTATGCAGAAATCAGCCAATAGCCTTGGAATTTGCTTGATACAATACTCATAGATTTTGTGCATACATTTCAAGTTGTGTTTACACACATTAGATTTTCTATTAGAATGTGTGCATTTATTATAGAGTCTGTTTGTGTGTATCTCAAGTGGCGCAGTGGTCTAAGACACTGCATCTCAGTGCTAGAGGCGTCACTACAGACAACCTGGTTTGAATCCAGACTCAGCATGTCAGTATGTTTTAATGCCTCACATCTGGTTTCCTAATTCCCCCCCCCCCCCCCCACCATGTCGGGACACTGTTTTGTTTTTCCTGGGTGGGGGCTATTGGGGGATGTCTGATGAGTGATGGCCCAGAATACAGGACGTCAACATTCCCCCCTCTCTCCTCTTTTTGTCTCTCCCTCTCTTCTCTCACTCTTTCAGCCCTTTCCTCCCCACCATCTATCTACACCTTCCCTCTTTACTTCTACTTCCTTCAGTCTCTCTGCCTGTCTTCTAAATACTGATGTAAGATAGATCCTTCTTCTGACCTGTCACGCCATCCCTGTTCTCTCTCTCTCTCTCTCTCTCTCTCTCTCTCTCTCTCTCTCTCTCTCTCTCTCTCTCTCTCTCTCTCTCTCTCTCTCTCTCTCTCTCTCACTCCCTCTCTTTCTCTGGTTCCCTCCCTCCTCTGTCTGTTGGTGTTCCTAGATAGAGAACAGAGCCTCTCCCCCCCTGCCAAACTAAATGCTCTCTATTTTAGTCCTCTCTCTCTGTCTCTCACGGTTCAAATCCCTCCCAAGTCTTTTATTGAAATATGATTGCCATCATCAATGCAGCTGTCCCAAACAGAGGACCAGGCACACATGAGATAAAGGGACTGTCCCACAGGAAGAATAGGCAGCAGGAACTAGTCCAGTTGTGAGGCAGCTTCATATTATCTATATAAAGCAAAATATTGTAGCTAAATCTATGCGCCATAGCATACAGATCTAGTACACTGATATAGACACTGATACAGCTGTGTGTCTATCAGCATATAGAAAGTGATACGTGGTGTGTCTCTGTGACATGGCAATTAAAGTCAGTTGTAATTAAGGTTGATCAATGCCAATAAAAGTTATTGTTAGGGGTCCTGTGCAGCTTATGTGCTTTGATTAAGACCATATGTAAAGGCTCAGCTATGTTTAACAGATGCCTCAGATTGACTGAGGCTAAATGTCATCTGTCTGACAGTCGATGCCTAGGTGAACATGGAAGAATGAAACAATTATGGAGTTAAGTTTGATAACTTTGCTGTTATTGCAGTGTCATGACTTTCTCTAGTTTTTTTCTGAACTAGTTTTAGTTAAGCAAGTTGTCACCCTGCGGATTGCTTGCCCCATGCTGTGAGGCCTGTGTTTAGTCTTGGGAACTGAAGCAGATGCAGACAAAGGGGATTTGGAGGCCTTGACAGAGATACAGAGGGGGAAAAACAGACTCCCCATGGAGCCAGTGTGGAAATTGATCCCAAGGCTTAAGACTTGGGCCTACCTTTTGTTTGTGTTTCCTAATCGGGGTCTTTGAGGAGGGTCGTGGGGAACACCAGTTGGAGGGGTTATAGCTATAGCTTGGTTTACATGAATGACAACTGGACAACTCATAAAATATTAAACTTGCATCTCAACTTGTCACCAAAAGCTACCCTCCCCCAAAATGAATTTCATAATGAAATAGTGGGGTAAATATGAATTCCAGTGACAGTTGGTTATCGAATAACCATTTTGAATATGAGAGGTAAAGTTGCAAATGCATACATCTAAGCCACAGTATAGCTAAAGGAGTTATCCTTTGAAAATGGACATTCCTCTCCACACAGTTTCCTTCTGACATCCACATCACCTCCCATGTTCAACAAGTCCTCCTTCTCTCTAGTCTGTGGGTGGGGAGGTGTGTGGGCAATATTGCATTACCAAAACAAAAACAAACAACTCTGATATTAAACTTTTGCGACCACAACAGAGGCAGGGGAAAAACAGAGGCTCCTCGACTTCTTATTAATTATGCAAGATTAGTCTAATTATAATTCAGCAAATGAATGTGTGGCAGAAGGTGCGAGGCGCCGGGGCTGGGAGATTTGCATGTTAAGTGGGCAGGGGGAAGCGGCTAATGCATGCAAATATATGCACCAATGTCTCGCTTTAATTTCAGCATTTGCAGCTGTGTGCGTCCGAACTGAGGGGGCTGAAAGTTGACTGAATGGGTTTTTGGGGAGGACAGAGGTGGGGGGGTTGTATGGAAGTGTGTATGAGTGTTTATAATGTTACACAAACAAACACAGTGAGGGAATGATGAATGAAAGTCAGGGGAAAGGAGCAGGCCAATGCACACTGACCAATGGGGATGTCGGCCTAGAACTTGGAGGGTCGTCGCTACATGTGGAGTGTGTCTTTTAAAGGGATGTCGCGCATCCCTGCTGTGAAGTCACCAATGTGACTGGGTGGAGTGAGCGGTCATTGTTGGCTGGGTGCACTTGAAGTGGCCAGAGATCCATAGAGCAGGTGGCTGGGCAGGGAGAGGAACGTGTCTGTGTCTGGGACAGAGCAGGGCCATGGTCACGGTCATTTAGCCCAACAAAGGAGCCAGAGTAATGTTATAAATTACTCTGCCATGTCTCTTTATGGGGGTTCCCACATGAATTGGAAGCAAATTAATATAATGTTCCCCGTCATATACCAGAGTAGAAGTAACATACTGAAGGATCTTCAAGTGCACTGTTTTAAAAGAAAACAGCAGAAAATAATCCAATATATCTCTCATCGGTGGCTATGAAGCAAACTGGATTCAAACACTGAGCATAAACTACTAACATATCACCTAAATCATGATAGCATGATAGATACAGTACAGAGAGAGCAGAGACGGAGTGAGGGAGGGAAGGGCAGAGAGAGGGAGTGGGGGGGGGACTGAGGTTGGAGTGATGGACGGAGAGAGGGAGAGAGAGATGTGGATAGGGATATAAAGAGGAGGAAGTGGTTAGAGGGAGAGGAGGAATTGGTTAGAAGGAGAGAGGAGGAAGTGGTTAGAGGGAGAGAGAGATGGGAATGGGGATATAAAGAGGAGGAAGTGGTTAGAGGGAGAGAGGAGGAAGTGGTTAGAGGGAGAGAGAGATGGGAATGGGGATATAAAGAGGAGGAAGTGGTTAGAGGGAGAGAGGAGGAAGTGGTTAGAGGGAGAGAGGAGGAAGTGGTTAGAGGGAGAGAGAGATGGGAATGGGGATATAAAGAGGAGGAAGTGGTTAGAGGGAGAGAGGAGGAAGTGGTTAGAGGGAGAGAGAGATGGGAATGGGGATATAAAGAGGAGGAAGTGGTTAGAGGGAGAGAGAGGCGATGTGGCCTTTTGCACACATCCACCCCGGGCCCAACTGTAGCAGAGCTGTGAGGTTGGAGGTCCGAGCTCTCACTGATAAATCAGAATCACCCTCCGCCAACAACAATATTGATTGTCCTCCGCTGAAATAGCTCAAATCAAGAAATATTGGACACTGTCTTGGAACCAAGTGCTCGTTCTGAGCCAGGGCCTGTTCACAAGGGAGGAAGGGAGGGAGTGATGGAAGAAGAGAGCGAAAGAGGCTGAGAGAGGGAAGGAACAATTACCATTGAATGGGAGGGCCCTGGGCTGCGGGGCCAATATGAAGTCCCTCTCCAAACAAAGTCTCTCCATTAATATGACTTATATCAGCAGTGAGCTCAATGTGGGTGGGATCGGATAGCTAGCCGCCCAGATCCAGCTCCTGCATCTCTCTCCCCATCATCACTGTTGCTGTTTGTTTACTTTCAGCGTTTGGGTGTATCAGTAAAATTGAGGCCAAATTTGTGGCTAAATGTTGGGTCTCAGTCAAAAGTATCTGATCCATGGAAGTTTACATATACTTCGGTTGAAGTCATTAAAACTCAGTTTTCAACCACTCCACAGATTTCATGTTAACAAACTATAGTTTTGGCAAGTCGGATAGGACATCTACTTTGTGCATGACACAAGTAATTATTCCATCAATTGTTTACAGACAGATTATTTCACTTATAATTCACTATATCACAATTCCAGTGGGTCAGAAGTTCACATACACTAAGTTGACTGTGCCTTTAAACAGCTTGGAAAATTCCAGAAAATGATGTCATGGCTTTAGAAGCTTCTTATTGACATCATTTGAGTCAATTGGAGGTGTACCTGTGGATGTATTTCAAGGCCTACCTTCAAACTCAGTGCCTCTTTGCGCGACATCATGGGAGAATCAAAAGAAATCAGCCAAGACCTCAGAATTTTTTTTTTTCACCTTTATCTGTACAAACAATAGTACTCAAGTATAAACACCATGGGACCACGCAGCCGTAATGCCGCTCAGGAAGAAGACGGGTTCTCTCTCCTAGAGATGAATGTACTTTGGTGCGAAAAGTGCGAATCAATCCCAGAACAACAGCAAAGGACCTTGTGAAGATGCTGGACGAAACAGGTACAAAGTATCTATGTCCACAGTAAAACGAGTCCTATATCGACATAACCTGAAAGGCCGCTCAGCAAGGAAGAAGCCACTGCTCCAAAACCGCCACAAAAAAGCCAGACTACGGTTTGCAACTGCACATGTAGACAAAGATCGTACTTTTTGGAGAAATGTCCTTTGGTCTGATGAAACAAAAATAGAATTGTTTGGCCATAATGACCATCATTATGTTTGGAGGAAAAAGGGGAATGCTTGCAAGCCGAAGAACACCATCCCAACCGTGAAGCACGGGGGTGGCAGCATCATGTTGTAGGGGTGCTTTGCTGCTGGAGGGACTGGTGCACTTCACAAAATAGATGGCATCATGAGGAAGGAAAATTATGTGGATATATTGATGCAACATCTCAAGAACTCAGTCCGGAAGTTAAAGCTTGGTCGCAAATGGGTCTTCCAAATGGACAATGACCCCAAGCATACTTCCAAAGTTTTGGCAAAATGGATTAAGGACAACAAAGTCAAGGTATTGGAGTGGCCATCACAAAGCCCTGACCTCAATCCTATAGAACATTTGTGGGCAGAACTGAAAAGGCATGTGCGGGCAAGGAGGCCTACAAACCTGACTCAGTTACACCAGTTTTGTCTGGAGGAATGGGCCAAAATTCACCCAACTTATTGTGGGAAGCTTGTGGAAGGCTACCGGTGATCCTAACTGACCTAAGACAGGGAATATTTACTAGGATTAAATGTCAGGAGTTGTGAAAACTCAGTTTAAATTTATTTGGCTAAGGTGTATGTAAACGTCCGACTTCCGGGATGCTGGCCTTCTAGGCAGAGTTGCAAAGAAAAAGCCAGCTACAGTAGTCATTTACAACATTGACAATATCTACACTGTATTTCTGATCAATTTGTTGTTATTTTAATGGACACAATTATTATTCTTTTTTAATGAAATTTCTAACTGACCCCGAACTTTTGAACTGCATTTATATATATATGTATGTATGTATGTGTGTGTGTGTGTGTGTGTATGTATATATATAAATGCAGTTCAAAAGTTCGGGGTCAGTTAGAAATTTCATTTAAAAATGTGTTTTTTTAATTCAAATAACATCTAATTAGCTGCCAGTTGAGGACTTGTGAGGCGTCTGTTTCTCAAACTAGACACTCTAATGTACTTGTCCTCTTGCTCAGTTGTGCACCGGGGCCTCCCACTCCTCTTTCTATTCTGGTTAGTTTGCGCTGTTCACAAATTTTATTGCTTCTTTAATCAGCACAACAGTTTTCAGCTGTGCTAACATAATTGCAAAAGGGTTTTCTAATGATCAATTAGCCTTTTAAATGATAAACTTGGATTAGCTAACACAACGTGCCATTGGAACACAGGAGTGATGGTTGCTGATAATGGGCCTCTGTACGCCTATGTAGATATTCTATAAAAAATAGTTTCCAGCTACAATAGTTATTTACAACATTAACAATGTCTACACTGTATTCCTGATCAAATAAATTTTATTTTAATAGTAATATTTGCTTTTCTTTATAAAACAAGGACATTTCTAAGTGACCTCAAACTTTTGAACGGTAGTGTACAGTATATATACAGTATATATACCAGTAGTCCTGATCTCGCCCATTTCACTCTCATTCTCTTTTTCTCTTCAGACCATTTCATTACTCCCTCAACTATCTCCCCTATCTCCCCTGCCTATCCTCTTTCTATCACTACCCCCCCCCCCCCCACCCCCTCCTCTCTCCCTTTCTCTCTGTGATGGAATGTGTGTTCCTTGTGGTTGCCTTCTCTTTCCTATCTCTGTCTTTTACTCTCAGCGTGGGGAGTTTGGGATTGCGGCAGAGCCACGTTGCCATGGCAGCGGGCTATGTTGCCGAATTGTGCACACCTGGGATTTGGAGTCTCTCTCTCCCTCCTCTCCTCTCCCCATCTTCATCTCAGTCTCTCCATCTCTCTCCTCTTCTCTGCTCTAGTGGAGGCTATCAGCACCCCGTCTCTCTCTTTCCACACTGATCCCCCTCTACACCCCCACATAATCCCCCCCCCCCCCACACACACAGCGTTAATGAGACACATCCATAAGAAAATACACACACAAATCTCATACAAACACATGCACACGTACATACAAACACTCAGTCTCTGTCCTCCTTTCACTTTCTCTCTAGTTGCCTTTCTCTCTTCCCCCACTGTTCCCATGTGGAGGTTCAGATGCAGCATGGTCCCCAGAGTCCCCTGGCATACATCACGGTCTCCTGCTCACTTTGAACAACAGCAGCAGTTTTCACTGGACTGCATTGCAAATTCTCATTATTTGATTTAAAGTGTAATAACATTGACTCTAATGCTAAACTAAACAGCAGTGATTAATGCCAGGGCCGAAATCACGCAGCAGCATTGACCACACACGCATACACATGCACACGCACACGCATACACAGGCACACACACACACACATACACAGGCACACACACACACACACACAGGCACACACACACACTTGTAGGCACGCTCACACCCTCAATGTTCATAACTCATCTCTATGGCCAGAACAGCATCTTCTTGACTGATTTTAAATGATTAATACCAACAATGCATTGTTCTTCCATGTTATGTTTTCCTGTCTATTGAGTTATTGATGTCCTATTTTTCTTTTTCCCCTGCAGATTCTTCTTGAAGTTTTTCCTGAAGTGTAACCAAAATTGTCTGAAGACAGCAGGGAACCCAAGGGACATGAGGAGATTTCAGGTATGGAGAGTAGGAGATAGAGAGAGGTGTTTGTGAGTATGCATGTAGGCCTATGTGTGTGTGTGTGTGTGTGTGAGAGAGAGAGAGGGAGGGAGGGAGGGAGGGAGGGAGGGAGGGAGGGAGGGAGGGAGGGAGGGAGAGTGTGTTTGCATGCATGATGTTGAAAATAGCCATTTATGGTTATCTACAATATAGATTTTTAAAACATGCATTTCTCTACTTTCACAAAGAAGGTATTTTGTTGTCCAGGATCTGGGATAGAAGGAAAGAGAAAGGAAAAGGGGGTAGTGGGGTTGGAGAGACAAGGGGGAGGCAGGCAGGAAATAGGCTGAGGTGTTTCAGGAAGTTGTCAAGAATTGAGTGATTGGCTCCAGATGGGGGAGGTCATGCTCCATGACCCAGGAAGTGGTCACAGGGGACACTCCCGCTTCACTTCCTCTGCTGTCTTTCAGCACCAGAGCCCCTGTCTGGTATTCTCTCTCTCGCTCGCTCTCTCTCGTTCTCTCTCACTCTCTCTCGTTCTCTCTCGCTCTCTCTCGTTCTCTCGTTCTCTCTCGCTCTCTTTCTCCCTGTTTTCCACCATGTTTGTTTTAACTCCTACGCTGTGACACAAGCTGAGAAGTTATGAGCGGGTGGGCGCTCCAAGGCCCTCACCTCCAGGTTAAAAGGCGATCAGAGCTGGACAGGAGCCCATTTCTGCTGCTTGATCGATAAGTTACTGTTATTTTCCTTCAGATTCCTTACCTCTCCTAGTCATCCATCTACAAGAACATCTGCTGTTATTTTCCTTCAGATTCCTTACCTCTCCAAGTCAACCTTCAGATTTTTTACCTCTCCTAGTCAACCATCTACAAGAACATCAGATTCCTTACCTCTCCTAGTCAACCATCTACAATAACATCAGATTCCTTACCTCTCCTAGTCAACCATCTACAAGAACATCAGATTCCTCACCTCTCCTAGTCAACCATCTACAAGAACATCCGATTCCTTACCTCACCTAGTCAACCATCTACAAGAACATCAGATTCCTTACCTCTCCTAGTCATCCATCTACAAGAACATCTGCTGTTTTTTTCCTTCAGATTCCTTACCTCTCCCAGTCAACCATCTACAAGAACATCTGATTCCTTACCTCTCCTAGTCAAACATTTACAAGAACATCTGCTTTCTCTCTTTTCTTTCTATGCGTCTGTGCGTCTTTCTATGCGTCTCTACATATGCAGCTCTGCAATACTGAAAAATCCTTAACACACCACTTTCTTATGGCAAAGCCTATTTCAAAAATATCTAGAGATTAATGTCTTTCAGAATTTCATAGACCCTACGCAACCACCACCACCCGTCCTGCATGTGCACCAGTGGCGGTCGGAGCCATTTAAGATGAGGGAGGACGATTATTTTTTCATGAGCATGGCCTTAATTCTATTACAGCATATTGGATGACTCTCATTCATATTCCATTCACCCAGTTCAATGTAACATTGATAGGTTTAGGCTACTACATGAATTTTCCCTATACCAATCATGAGGTTGCTGCAACCTAGCCTATGAATGAAAGTTTGCAATGTAGGTGCACACAGGTCAAGAGACAAATTTGAGGTGACAGACAGTGACACATGGACAGACAGTGACATTAAATACCACCTTGAACACTCTTGCCTGCATTTATCAGATATAGGGTGTAATCATTAGTCCAACAGTTGCAAACGAGAGTTTCTATTTGACAAATTCTGGTATGTTTATCTCTGTTTTGTTCTGTTTGCTTCCGTTTAAGAAATGTTTTTCAACAGAATCGGCGGAATGAATACACCCCTGATCACGCGTGAACACAGTTTCAAAGCAGTATGTTACCAGGCAAAAAAACCTTTCCAAGCCAAACCGCTACACACAGCCTACCAAAAACATACCTTGACAGCTAGCTAACATAGCATCCCTCTGTTTGAGTAGGGTGTTTCAGGCTAAACTAGCTAGCTGCATTTGCTAGCTAAGTAAGTGAAACTGAAAGTGAAAAGAAATTACAATCTCTCTCTCTCTATTTCTCTCTTGCTTCTCCTTCATTTTGGAAGAAATTAATTTATTCAAAACTGTTCAGCTATTGTCTTTCTCTCTCTTTGAGTCATTTACTCACCACTTTTTACACACTGCAGTGGTAGCTAGCTGTAGTTTATGCTGTCAGTACTAGATTCATAATCTGATCCTTTGTGTAAAAAGGACGTCCTCTGGAAGTTGTCGTTTTTACTAGTTATTTCTATGGAAGGGGGTGAGAACCACGAGCCTCCTAGGTTTTGTGTTGAAATCCTTGTACCCAGAGGAGGATGGAATGGTGCTGTTGTGGCTACTGTAGACCTTATTTGCAAAATATTATTATTATATTATTATATATATTTTGTATTTTACCCCCCTTTTTCTCCTTAGACCGCTGCCCCAATCGGGAGGCCCAGATAGTGTGTTTTAAACAATTATTTAGTGACGTGATTATATTAAGTATAGTTTTATCTAAAAATGATAACTTTTGAAATGTTATAAAACAAATATTTTAATGAAATTCACTGAGGAGGAGCAGTTCCTCCTCTGAGGAGCCTCCACTGATGTACACATGTAGATATATGGACACTCTTAAACACAAAGACCCAAGGCAAGCACACAAAAACACCCATATATTTTGAATGTACTTTGTGGAGAGGAAAGGACACACACATGCTGTTGGCTAGAAATCAAATTAGGGCCACCATATATCACACTCTAACTCCCAGTAAAAAGTGGGGATTCAGTCCATATGTCTGGTGTTGGTGAGTGATTAGACCTGAAACTCCAGCCACAGCCTCAGGAGGGGAGGGAAAGGTAGGGAGAGGGGCGGTGATGTAAAAATATGATATAGTAGGGTTGTCACATTACGCATTGAGACATATTCCTATGAACTGGATGTTGAAATTGATTGTAGCCAAGGGAATTTAGCAGGAAACCAAATCTTACAAAAAGTGACCTAACATCGCTTTAGTTACCCAGATATACTGTGAGTTGATTTTTTCCTTTTCCCTGTCCTCCCGTCTTTCAGGTGGTCCTGTCCAGCACTGTGAGTGTAGACGGACATGTCTTAGCTGTGTCTGACAACATGTTTGTCCACAACAACTCCAAACATGGCCGGAGAGCCCGCAGGCTGGAGCCGGGAGAGTCAGTGGAGAACGGCATGGAATACGGTAAGAGACACACCACGACCTACCCTGAGGTACTGATGCATACTGTAGCTTACTCATGTTATCCACTTCACTGTGCTAAAGGCTAACCTCAAAGTCTAGGGCTGACCCCCTAAAACAGACACTAAATACATTGCCAGGATGTGGAATGAGTTAAATTAAAATTACATTATGGCTCTTCCTCTCCAGCCACCCCCTGTATCAAAGCCATCAGCCCCAGTGAGGGCTGGACCACGGGCGGGGCCATGGTCATCGTGATCGGGGAGAACTTCTTTGACGGGCTGCAGGTGGTGTTCGGCAGCATGCTGGTGTGGAGCGAGGTAGCTATGTGGCTTTACTGTAACTGTCTCTTTAAAACAACTCGTTATCAATACTGCTTGTCTCATTAGCACAGTCATTTCTTGGCTGCCTGCTACATGTTGACATTATGAGAGCAAAATGTATTATTCTATCAGATACTGTAAACTATCAAATAGTCTCGTTTGTTGCTCATATTCTGTCTCTGTTTCTCTCACTTTCTCTTAGTTGATCACGCCCCACGCCATCCGTGTCCAGACGCCCCCTCGACACATACCAGGGGTCGTGGAGGTCACTCTGTCCTACAAATCTAAACAGTTCTGCAAGGGGACACCTGGCCGCTTCATCTACACCGGTAAACAGACACTTACTATTTACCTCACAGCCACACCTACCCTATCCAGCAGCCATTCACCAACAACATATCAAACAGCACCATTACATGGGATGAGTCATGACCTATTGCTGATGTATCTGTATCTGTGTGTGTTCAGCACTGAATGAGCCCACCATAGACTACGGTTTCCAGAGACTTCAAAAGGTCATTCCCAGACACCCTGGTGACCCTGACAAACTGGCCAAAGTGAGTGAGAACACATCACACTACACCACAGCACACTACACTAGACCACACTACACCATACCACACCACAGCACGCCGTACCACACCACAGCACACATGGTGACTTCTGTCACCATACCCCACCTTACATACAATACACACTATGTAACATAAGAGGCTAATGCATGTCTCTCTGTCTGTGTGTAGGAGATGCTACTTAAGAGAGCAGCTGATCTGGTAGAGGCCTTGTATGGAAACCCACACAGTAATCAGGTAACCAGCGATGTTCAGCAGAAGTGGCACCAAGTCACTATTATTCGAGTCACAAGCAAGTCTTAAGTCAAGTCTCAAGTAGAACGGGTCGAGTCTTGAGTCAAGTCTAAGTAGTGCATTCTAAGGGCAAATCAAGTCAAGCCAAGTGTTTTCAAGTCGTCTCAAGTCAAGTAAAACATACAATAACTGTCTATTTATTGAAGCTACCAGACAGCACTTTTTTATAATTTTGTCTAAAACACATTTTGATCATGTCATTGTAAAATAGGGCCCTTGTAGCAGTCATAGGGGCAAGGCAGGTTGACATTCTCAGATTGTACATTTATTTACAGGTCTTGGTGATCCAATGTTAAAGGGCCATATCATATATCATAGAAAATATACAAGTTCCCAAATAAATAGCTTATGTACCAGGCTTAACCTGTCCTATCTGAACAGACACAGGTATAGGGCCAGACTGCACAGCCTCCCCTTGAGAAACCAAAACCAATCTGTCTAACAGGAGCTCAAACAGGTACATATACGCACTTGGCCCCTTCCAGGACCATACATTTAACCAATTGGCAATTACAAGCAATAAACTAGTTCTGCAATTTAAAAGGCAATTTCCACACCCATTGTTACATTGGTACATTTGTCTTAATCAGACTTAATGATTATTCATTATTTTTCAGCACCATTCATACATAGAACAATGATTTCCTCTTATTATTCAATGTACTGACTCCAACGCCTGGGGCGCACGACATGATAGCCTATTTCTATGCACACTGAGCTGCGCGTTCTGCTATTATGTACAACCATAATGACAGAGACGTAGAACACAGATACACGGAACTCTGACCTAACCCGAGAAATATGAACAAAAGAAACCATACATTGAATTAAATAAACAGAACTTCTGCCTCATGAGTCTTACGAACATCCATGTGCACAATAAACATCGCGCTCAGGCTAAATGAAAATGTATCATATGAAACATGAAACAGAAATGTCGTATGGTGATAGAATGATGAAATGCTAGTAATTATTGTAAGATGGAATATCGATTTAGCACACATGCGTTTAAATGTCTGAAAGCAACGGCAAATAATTCAACAACTCCCTCTCCACTTGAGGGAGCTTGGAGAGCACAAGTGGAGAGGCACCTGGTGGTGCATCATCGGCACAGTAATAATTACTTTTAACAACAAATTCCAAAAGCATAAGTCAATTATAAACGTCAAGCAATTTAAAAATAAAAGACTAGTAGACCTAATTGTTGCTTGATGCCCCATTGCTGGTGAGCTTGCAAAGAAAACGTTAATATTCTTGATCGCCAAACAATTTTATTTAGCTGCATATTTATTTATTATGGCAGTCCTCTCTCCCTACAATTTGACGTTTGCGCTGCACCCGATCCTATAGCTGCACAGAAAATCATTAATCTGTTGGCTAGCTCACCCGACCGGTGTTGATTGACAATTTTCTGGTCCAATCAGAGAGCCAAGTGTGCGTTTCACTTGCCAATCTGTTGTACGTTTTTGTTGTTGCAAGGGCGATTCTGCGGCTACTGTCAATGGCTTCTCTGTGCCACAAAATGAGTGACAAAATGTTTTGAAACCTGTCCAGATCATTTTAAGTCATCATTCTCAAGTAAGAGGGTAGTCCCGAGCCATGACGCTCCAAGTCCAAGTCAAGTCTCAAGTTATTTTATTTTTTATCAAGTCGAGTCTCAAGTCATCAAAGTTGTGACTGGAGTCAGAGTTGACTCCAAGTCATGTGACTCAAGTTCACAACTCTGCTGTTCTTGTCTCTTTTACTACTACTAGTATCAATAACTACTGTAAATCTCAGAGTCCTGGCTAACAGTTTGTATTTTGTGTTTTTTTAGGACATGTTGCTGAAGCGTGCAGCGGACATTGCTGAGGCCCTGTACAGTGTTCCCCGTCCCCACAGCCAGCTGCAGGCCCTGCCTAGTTCCCCAGCCCATGGCAGTGTCATGGGCCTAGGCTCATACCCCTCCCAGCTGGGGGTCAGCATTGGAGAGCCAGGACAAACCAGCCAAGGTGAGCAGTACTAGACTTTCTATGTGATTCACAGTGACATTCATAAGAGTCTGTCCCTTTGCAATTTTCTTCTAGTTGGCACTATGATATCCTGTCTTTTCCTTTCCTCTGTTGTAACACTCTATCTGTCTCTCTCTTTGTTTCTCTCTCTCTCCAGGTTATATTCGGAACTCTAGCAGTTTGTCCCCGCGGGGATACCCCTCTGCCTCCACCCCTCAGCAGTCGGGCTATGGGGGCGGTGGAGGCATGAGTGGGGGGTATGGGGCAGTGCCCATGACTAGTCTGGGGGTTCCAGGGTCCCCTGGTTTCAGCAGTGCCTCCCCCACTGGTTCTCCCTATGGCAGTGAGTGTTTCTTCTCTGACTCAATCACTGTCCTGTCCTCAATGTCCTGTGTTTTCTTCCTAAAACATTACTGCCCACTATTGACAAAGGTTGATCAGTGCGTTGAATCCTTCAGTTATAAAGTAACAATAACTGTTTTCTCTCTCTCCTCCACAGTAATGCCATCTAGTCCCACCATCCCAGGTTCCAGCTCCTCCTCCTCCCTCCTGCCGTTCTCCTCCTTCCCGTCCTCAGCCAAACAGAAGAGCGCCTTTGCTCCTGTCCTCCGACCCCAGGGCTCCCCCTCTCCTGCCTGCCCGACCTCAGGAGGCAACAGCTTCAGAGGTAGAACCAAACTACAATCTTAGAAACACCCCTTTCTGTGTAAAAACAAATACATTCCCACAATCCACATAGGCTAGGCAGGCATGACAATACAATATGTCTGGCTGTTATTTGTGTTATATTAATGATTGCCGTTGTCAAAAATAAGATTTTATCTAAAACGTATTAGATTATTACTATTCTCTTTCTCTATAGCGATGACCGGCCTGGTAGTTCCCCCGATGTAGCAGCACTCCACCAACTCCCATCCAGACGAGACCAGACCACTGCTCCAACAGTGCTACCCCCCTGAAGGCACTGACAGGGCAGGGATGATGATGGAACACACACTGATGTCTCAACCACCCACAACTATCCTCACTGATGCCTTGCCTCTAGTTGAGTCCATGATTCATTCATCTGGATGAAAGGGATAGGATAGAAAGAATCCAAAGACCAGCGTCAAGATGCGTCAAGATGCCTTCACAAGCTTCAAAAGCACTCATTCCACCCAATGCTACAGCCTTATGTGGCATTTGGTTCTTCCAACAACACCTACCCCAAACTGATCAACCTCTTGGCTAGCGGAGGTGTGCTAGAAGAACATGTCTGTTGATGATTTGTTGTTAGAGCACTGAACTGAATGGACAATGGACAATGGACAACTCTGATACTATGTGCTGACTCCATGAACCAGGGTGATATTTGTCTCTTTGTCAAAGGCATGTGACGACTCCAAGGTTTTTGTAGTAGACTTTTTGAAGGTGATTTACATTCCAGAATGATAGACCCTTTATTTTTTGTTCTGATCTCCTTGATTTTACAAGGGCAAATTCTTTGTCCTCCGAGGTTGGTAATAAAAAAGTAATTCATATATTGATTTATTTAAGAAGAAAAAAATAAGCAATTTAACTTATTATCACAGTTAGTTTAGGGAATAATATAAACGTGTTTTAATTCAATTTTTGCAATTGTTATAAATATGATTATCTCTGTTGTTATTATTCTTGTTTTTATTGAAATATTTGAGGGTTTTATTAGACATGACTATTGATTAATATGTAAGAGAGAATTAAGTAGTACACCAATGTTTATTTGAAATAAAGTCCTTGGCCAATACTCTTTTCCTGGTTTGTCACATAACAAAATGTAACTGTTTTGTCAAATGTCAAAGAAAGCTTACCTTGCCGTTCTATATAAAGGAAAACTAGTTAGCATATTATTATTAATTTTATTTTTATGCATGTTATTTCAACACTGATTTTCTTGTATTATTTCATTCATGTGGCCAATTTGAAATTGTATGTCCAAGATTAGGATTTTCATTGTTGATGCATTTGATGTGTTTCATCCCACAGTCTTTGGTCACTATGCAGTAAAGTAGCAAGCACAAACAGAAATCAAAGGGATATATTGGGTATTTGTCAAAAACCTATGCAACAGTGTTCTTACTCACTGTTGTAACACAATACAAACATCACGCTCAGGATTAAAAAACACTGAATAAAAACAAATATTTAGCTGACATATATTCAAAGTTGTTTCTAGTGTTTGACTGGTTTTATTTATTTGATAGCAGTTAGTAAAATGTAAGGTTACTCAATTGTTATTTCCAAAAGCCATCTTTCTTTTTTAATATTGCAGAATAATATGATTGTCTGAAATTGTGATTTGTATATCATAAGGTGTAATTATATTTTTCCTCCCAAATAAAACAAAAAATCACAGTAAGAACTCACTGTTGATATTCATAACTGAAACATGAGGAAAGTTGAAAAAAAACAAGGTATATTTTTGTGTGTCTGACTTTGTGTTTGCATTTATGCCAATTAGACATCAATACAAACGTACAGATATCCATAATATGACTCATTAAAAACTCTTTAGGCAAGTGACCTTTTGTTACGTACAGCATTATGGCACTATAGTTCAGGACTACACGAGGACTAACCTGTATGCTTGTGTAGTTCGACACTGCTTTGTATACATAGCTGATGAGGTGCAGCATCTTAATTGTGGAGTGTGCGTTGCAGACTGTGTAGCTAAAGATAAACAACACCCCCTCCCTCCCTCCCTTCCCCACCCCCCATCGCTCTCCTCTCCAGCGTAAACCTTGCTCATTCCTCTAAGGACCGGGCCTCTGGGGGCCCCACTGAGAACCACATGAGCCTCTGCTCCTCTCTCTCTCTAGAGCGTGTGCCCTCTTTCTCTCCCATCTCCCTCTCTCTCTCGCTCCCCTGCCATTCTTTCTTTCAGTCTTTGTTTCAATCCCCTTTCATCCCTTCATTCTTTATCTCCTGCTCCCTCTCTCCCTCTGTAATGGCTTCTCTCTGTTAATGTAATTAGCACTGGTAAAGGAGGGCAGTTAATTACCAGCTCTTTTTTTGATGGGGTAATTAATGTTATGCCAGGAAACAGCAACTGTTTCATTAACACAACGCTCAAAGCAGTGAGGGGGTGGGGGCAGCGCTGAGTGTATGCACGTCCGTGTGTGTGGTTGTGTGCTACTGATCTGAGTGTACACTACAGTAGGGTATTTAGATAACTATGCTACTGATCTGAGTGTACACTACAGTAGGGTATTTAGATAACTGTGCTACTGATCTGAGTGTACACTACAGTAGGGTATTTAGATAACTACATTAGGGTAACTACAGTAGGGTATTTAGATAACTGTGCCCAGGGATGGAATAATAACGCTTTTGAATACAAAAGGCAGAGCTGCTCTGTGAGAGGATCCTCTGTCCCCCTTTTAGTCTCTGTGAGAGGATCCTCTGGCCCCCTTTTAGTCTCTGCGAGAGGACCCTCTGGCCCCCTTTTAGTCTCTGTGAGAGGATCCTCTGGCCCCCTTTTAGTCTCTGCGAGAGGACCCTCTGGCCCCCTTTTAGTCTCTGTGAGAGGATCCTCTGGCCCCCTTTTAGTCTCTGTGAGAGGACCCTCTGGCTGGCCCCCTTTTAGTCTCTGTGAGAGGATCCTCTGGCCCCCTTTTAGTCTCTGTGAGAGGACCCTCTGGCCCCCTTTTAGTCTCTGTGAGAGGACCCACTGGCCCCCTTTTAGTCTCTGTGAGAGGATCCTCTGGCCCCTTTTAGTCTTTGCTTTTGTTTGATTTCTTTGTCACCAACAAGTGGCACTTCCCCCCTCTCTCTCTCTCTCTCTCTCTCTCTCTCTCTATCTATCTATCTCACTGTAAACATGCTGCTAATTTGACAAGTTTAAGTCAGCTTTGCTGTCAGCACCTCAGCATTCCTCCCAATGAGTGCCCTTCTGCCCAGTGGTGCAGGAGCCATATGCTCATCTTCATCATGACTGTTTAGTTGTTATTGTTTTGGCTGCTGCATCACAGGCGCCATTTGCCTGTCTTCTGATCACACATGTAATTAAGGAAGGATGTTACACCACCTGCCATCAAGGACTTCTCACAGATTTACACAATCTATTATTATAAGGAGCATCACCATTTTTATGTCAAAAGCCTTACATATAAAAGCAATATAAATAAATGGATGACATTTTTAATATGAATTTCGTTCGTCGTGTAGCAAGGTAGACTAGAACAAATTAAGATTAAAAAAAAGTAGGTAACATAAAAGTCAATCCATCTCTCCATTCAAGGGATGTGTTTGTGTTTATACCCAATTAGCCCTCGAGCCACAGCATGGCCCGCCATTAAGCTGACATTATCCCAGAGTGTGTGCAGTTTGTGCAGTGTGTGTGTGTGTTCTTCCCCTTCTCGTGTGAATCTTAGATGATGACCAGTTAAAGGCAGTCTAAAATGAGACTTGAGAGTGGGACTGTTTGGTCAAATAGATGTGTAGATTGGCTCGACCCCACCCCACCCATTCACTCTCTGCAGCCTTTGGTCAATCAATCACCAAATCCTAGATTCTTGTCCATTAGTCAAGGGTATCCCAAACCCGGTCCTGGGGCCCACCGTTTTTGCATGTTTCATTTTTTTGCCCTAGCACTACACAGCTGATTCAAATAACCAACTCATCATCAAGCTCTGATTATATGAATCAGCTGTGTAGTGCTAGGGTAAAAACAGGACGAGTTTGGGAAACCCTGCATTAGACCGCTGAACCCCCTTTCCTTTTTCCAAAATTAACCCTCATCCCCATTCCCTTGGGTGTCAGTAGAGTGGGGTGACAGATGGGATAGACAGAGAGCTGGCCCATAAGACAAACCCCCAACCCCCCCCTCCCCACAGAGACAGACCTCATCTGTCTGTCCTATGCTTTTGTTCACTTTGAAAAAGTGCGCTCTGTGAACACAGAGTGACGTCTCTGCCCCTCTGTCTCAATCTGTGTGTGTGTGTGTGTGTGTGTGTGTGTGTGTTGAATGACACTTGCAGAGTATTAGTGTGGGCTGAACAATGCTCAGATGAAGCCAGATGTACTCAATCATCATATTCAGAACTGCATGTTCTTAATGTACACACGGTACCATATGGTACCTCATTCTGATGTTCATGATGTGTGGCTACTGTGTGGAGGAGAGGACCCAGATGAGCAGGTTCTATGTCTGGCCACCTCAGAAACTATGTCTGACCTAAAAACACATGGGAAGATACAATTATAGGTGGCCACAGTTGGTTTAAATACGGACAATACATTTCCTTTTTAGGGCAAACATTCAAACATGTCATTGCAGCCTGAGTAGAAAACGGCAGTTGTGAATACTGGCAACAGATACAAATATACACCGAAAGGGTTCTTCGGCTGTCCCCATAGCACCTTTTTAGCTCCAGGTAGAACCCTTTTGGTTCCAAGTAGAACCCTTTCCACCTGGAGCTAAAAAGGGTCCATCAAAGGGTTCTCCTATGGAGACAGCCGAAGAACCCTTTTCGATTCTAGATAGCACCTTTTTTTCTAAGAATGTATTATAGTGTTGAGGATTTTATAAGATTATGAGCCACATCAGATGGATCCTCAAGTTGGTCCAGCCTACAGGACAAACTTTGCATTTATGAAAAATATTAAATGTTAACTCTGTCTAATTCTAATATTGACAAAAGCAGAGTAGAATCAGTGAGGATCTAATCTGGCCTAACTGCGCATATTGGCTGTTTTAGCAGAGCCGAGGTGTGAGGAGGTGAGAAGGCCCTGTACCAGTGATTAATTACACCCACGTCGGATGACAGTGGTGGGATCTCTCAACATGGCGCCTGCAACCGACACGGAGGTAAACCCACCCTGGCTAATTGACCCGGCTTCTGTTAGGCCATCCATCACCCGTGGTCCAAATGCCCCCGTAAGAAATATATTATCCAGGGATAAGTTAGTTAACCAACTATCGCTCCTCCTTTCATTAATGGTATTAGCTTTTCTCGTGTGCGTGCTTCTTCTCCGTGCACGTAGCTAGTTAGACATAATTGTGTAGGGGGTTGTTTGCCTAAAGAAATGATGTGTTTCCCGTTAAGTGCCAAAATCCAAATGCACTGATATTCTAAGTAGGCTAATAGGCCTATAGAAATGTGTGATTATAACATATCCCTTTTTAAAGAGTGCTCAACAATTTACCATCATGTAGTCCTACAGGCCTACATGCACTTGTGGACACTCGAGTAATAGGCCTACGCACGTGTGTACGAAAGCCAATTTGGCCTCCCTTTATTATTAACTCTGAATGCTGATGGGATTCCCCAGCTTGACAGAATGGAATGTTCTTCAGAGAAGTGGCCGCTACAGCTCCCTCTTAGATAGATAGCATCCTTTCAGATGTGAGCATAGCCTCAGTAAGTAGAGGTGCTGAGGGTGCTGCAGCACCCCCTGATAAATCACAATTAAAACATAACCCCCCGTCATTGAGGACTTTCACCGTTTTGAAGTAGTCAACTGGGTGGGACTTCCTATGGGTTATGGAAGGATCACAATTAATTATGCTCATGAGAGGGAGGGATCAGACAATTAATTATGCTCATGAGAGGGAGGGATCAGCCAATTAATTATGCTCATGAGCAAACAAAACATTCCAAGTGGCAGTATGCACCCTTTCAGTTTGTTTACCAACTCATAGAAGTAGTAAAATAAGAAAATGTACTACTTCAAAATGGATATGGCCTCAATGGCGCTGCACTCACAAATGCCATAATGGGACAGATGCAAAGAAGAGTCCTCTACTACTCTCTATGGTCCAACCTTTGTCAGTTTACGGACGTTTTCCCTGGCTGAATTGTTAGTCCCGTTACACACCTTGAATATCTATCACTGTTCGTGAAAGTGTTAACTAATGAGATGATGCATGGTCTATCATTTAAAAATACTCCTTTCTGCCTACTGAGCTGTTATCTGTTTTTACCTCTGTTCTCTGTAAAAATTTGATAAAACCTTTCAAATAATTGTATCGACTGTGAAGCCTTTGTCTGGCACTACCTCCTGAGGAAATGACTGAGGACATGATAAAAAAGGATCCCTCTCATCTGTATCCATGCTGTTGGTATGTACCCCATATGGAGTAGCTTTTCAAAACATTTAGAGCAGAGGGTGTGAAAACATTTTTTTTATTTTTTAACTAGGCAAGTCAGTTAAGAACACATTCTTATTTACAATGACGGCCTACACCGGCCAAACTTGGTTGTGATACAGACTGGATTCGAACCAGGTTGTCTGTAGATAATCCACATTTTCCTGTGTTGTCTAAATCATGTTCCCCTATTCAATTGAGTTCCCCCTTCAGATAGTGAAAGACAACATTTTGGCCCAAATATCATGGTCTTTGTTGTAGCATATGATGTGGCATGTTAGATATTTGGTTAAGTTTTCTCTTAGAATTGTATCCAATAACAAGGAGGGATCACATCTGAAGGGGAGCAGAATTTAACACAAAACAGGATGATTTCGATCTGGATGAATTGCTTTGAAAAACTGGGCCTTGGGTTGATTGGAATGGTGGTTTATGTGAATCCCAGTGGTGCAAACCTGTGTAGATCCAGTAGGTTACATGTATTTATAACCTTCCATTAGGAAGCCACATAAAACTTTATTTTATTTTCCAATCAACATTAAAAACTAAAGAGGTCTGACTGTGTTTACAATCAGTTGGGCCCCTTAGGTCATGCCATACTGTTGATGTGAATACAATTATACTGCAGCAGAGGCCTGGTTGGCTTTGTACTTTTCAGTCTTTTGTCGAATTGAGTCTTTCTCTCCCTTTCCTTAGTAGATAGATAGATAGATAGATAGATAGATAGATAGATAGATAGATAGATAGATAGATAGATAGATAGATAGATAGATAGATAGATAGATAGATAGATAGATAGATAGATAGATAGATAGATAGATAGATAGATAGATAGATAGATAGATAGATAGATAGATAGATAGACTTTATTGACCCCCGTGGGGAAATTTCTTTGTCAAGCAGCTACGAAAAACACAGGGCAGGAGCAAAATGCCAGAATGAAATACACAAAAGACAGATACCCGACACATGATACATAGTGAAGTAGTATGAAAAAGTATAAAAATACAGTCTGGAGTGCAAAAAGCTATAAAAAGGCATTGCATAGTATGAGTGAATGGCTGAATATGTACACTATACATTGTTACAGAGTGTGACAACTTGCAAAATTGATACAAATGTTGCAAGTTGATATAAATAAATACACAGTAGGCAACAGTAGGATGGAAGATCCCAGCAGTGCAGTGTGGTGTGTGTCTGTCTGGGTGAGGAGAGCAGACAGACAGGGAGAGATGGAAGGGCCTGCGTACTCTCTCCTTCACACCTGGTCTTGTCAGGACCCACATGTGGTTTCGATTAGCTCCTCAGGAAACGGAGGGACAGTCAGCGAGAAGAAGGGAGAGGAGGGGAGAGACATATATTAGAGACGGAGAGCCGGGGGAGAGACTGGCTTGAGCAGGACAAATCATTTCTCATCCCCAAAGGGTGAGTCAGTCATACCAGAAACTCTCCCAAAATAACCGCTTTCTCTCCCACCGAGAAAGCTGTCTCAGTGTTTATAGAGGCACACAGCGAGAGCAGTTGGAGTTGATACATATAGGCTTACTTGTTCAATGAGATTATATGTCTCGGTCTGTGTGTCTGTCTTTGAATATTTTATGTGTTTAACAGTGGGCCGCCAATTACTGTATGGACTCTGTGTTGTGGACACACAGCAGATCTTTTCTGTAGCCATGTTTGGACAGGGTGTATCGGGCCTGGGTAATAGATGATAAGTTACTCGCAATCTACAGTTGTTGTATGATCTCTAGCATGCAGTCTGAACTGTGGGAACTGGGGTTATGCTGCTGTGACATTCAGAGCCTGTAGCAATGGACTGCACTGCACAGTTTAAAATGTAGACAGAGGTGCTGAGGTTGCTGCTTGATGATGTACTTTTGACTGTTCAAAGAAGCTCTAGAGTGCCACCTTCTGGTTAAAGAAAATGATATTGCTAAATGTTAAAAATACTCTGAGTGTACAACATATTAGGAACGTCTGCTCTTTCCATGACATAAAGTGACCAGGTGAATCCAGGTGAAAGGTATGATCCCTTATTGATGTCACTTGTTAAATCCACTGCAATCAGTGTAGATGATGGGGAGGAGACAGGCTTACCATGGCGTGACGTTTTAATAACCATGTAAATCTCACTCGGACAAGGTGACTTTTATCAATATATTCGTCTCTATTTACTCTGAGATTCGAAAATGCTAACTAGCATCAAAGTAGACATCATGCAAGACTACAAATCCCTGCAAGCTCCTGTACGCCATCTCTAGCTGACGCCTTTGCTAACATGTATTGTGTCAATTATTTTTTTTTTTGTGTCAATTTAAAAGTTCACAGAATTGTCAATTGAAAGAAATGTAGCCAATTTATTCATTACTAAATGTAGCTAACATTAGACAGTTAATCCCAAGATTTCTACATTTGTCTCGTCTCGTCCAGTTCATCATGGCATTTGTAGTTCTTTGTGTTAGCCACATTAGCAGCTTATTAGCATTTCATTTTTGGGCGGTAAATACAGGCAAATATATTGATAAAAGTCACCTTGTCCGAAAGATATTTACATAGTTATCAAAACATCACGCTAGGGTAAACCTACATGAAACACAGCCCTTATTTTAAGTCTTACTAAAATCCACTATGGGAAAGATGAAAACGATTGGAAGCATTTCCTTGTTTGACCACTAGGTGTTATGGGTATTATGACTCATACTATGGTAGTCTATTGAGTAAAAGGATGGTGTATGTGTGCCATTCAGAGGGTGAATGGGCAAGACAAAATATTTAAGTGCCTTAGAACGGGGTATGGCAGTAGGTGCCAGGCAAACAGGTTTGACTGTGTTAAAAACTGCAACGCTGTTGGGTTTTTCACGCTCAGCAGTATCCCATGTGTATCAAGAATGTTCTGAGGGCAAATGTTTTGTACACACAGTGTATACAGTAGTAAAGATTTGGTCTGTGTCCATCTGTGTATTGCACAAACAACAAGTGCATCTCCACTCCACCCACTGAATACCAACATGCATAAATATGCAGCAGGATATCTAATCAAATAAATCCATTCATTAACAGAGCTGCTGGTATTTCTTCTTTTGCATTAATTACATAGTCATTACCATATCAATTAGAGAAATCAGAGATCATGTAATTAAGGTTTAACCAGGAGCACCTGCTACCTCAATGTTGTTTGTGTGTGTGTGTGTGTGTGTGTGTGTGTGTGTGTGTGTGTGTGTGTGTGTGTGTGTGTGTGTGTGTGTGTGTGTTCCAGTCCTAATCTCATCTCAGGTCTTTGACAGCACTCTCCCTCATCAATCTGAGCTGTCGGAATTACATTTTTTTTTATTTTTAGTGCTGTTGTTTTTCAGTGGATGGGGCGGAGTAGGAAATGTTGTCACAGCGATTCTATTGATTGGCAGTGACGCCTGATTAGAAAGGAAGAAAGAAGGACAGGTGGAGAGAGGCGGGCTGGCCCATCTTAAGGAAAATATTGGGATAGAGTGAGTACACAGGGCATCAGGTGGTATTTTGTGTGTGTGTTGTTGTTGGTGTTATAACGGCTTGGATAACACAATGCAAAAAAAAAACCTACTGGTCGCAGAAAATGTTCTGTTGAAGGCTTTCTTGAAGATTTCTTGAATATTCTTATATTAGCTGTAAATTTCAATTACAGTTCTCACAACATATTCTTAATGTATTCCACATGGATCATGTAAACTTTATATCAGTTGACATTTTTACCACACTGCAGAGTTTTGTACTCACCAGAGGCAGTTGTTGAGATGTCCATTTATCCAAATATCTGATCACTGAAAAATATAATTCACCAAAGATTTGTAATTGGTCAGAGAAGCATGGTAGTTCTGACCAGGTTGTAAAGGAAGGAGATTAGGAGTTAGAAGGTAGGGATGGCCACCTGGGGGGAAATAATGGAGGGGGTGGGTACAGGAGAAGGATTAAATATTTTTTGATGGGTGAAGAAGGAAGCTCAGAAAGAAACACACCCAGAGGAAAAGAGGCATTGGAGGAGAGGAGGTGAGGAAAGGGAGCGGGGCAAGGGGGAGGGCACTTTCTGGTCTGTAATCACTCATTCACTCAGGAATAATTCATTCAGCACTCATTCATTCAGGACTGTGCATACATATTCATATACAGTGTTTATATCATATCACATGCAATATGACATGCAATACAAGTAATTCTTGTACTGAACTTACGTAGTCATTCACTCAGGACTGTATATTGGTATCCTGTCATCTTTTTTCACTGCATATAGTATATCGAATGTGCAATACGTGCTTTTATCTGTAATTAAACTCTGTACTAAGGACTGTATTTTTATACTTTCCATTACTGCCACACTATGTATCATGTATCGTGTATCTGTCTTTTGTGTATTTTTGCACCTGTCCTGTGTTTTTCATAGCCTCTTGACAAAGATAATTCCCCTATCTATCTATCTATCTATCTATCTATCTATCTATCTATCTATCTATCTATCTATCTATCTATCTATCTATCTATCTATCTATCTATCTATCTATCTATCTATCTATCTATCTATCTATCTATCTATCTGTCTGTCTGTCTGTCTGTCTGTCTGTCTGTCTGTCTGTCTGTCTGTCTGTCTGTCTGTCTGTCTGTCTGTCTGTCTGTCTGTCTGTCTGTCTGTCTGTCTGTCTGTCTGTCTGTCTGTCTGTCTGTCTGTCTGTCTGTCTGTCTGTCTGTCTGTCTGTCTGTCTGTCTGTCTGTCTGTCTGTCTGTCTGTCTGTCTGTCTGTCTGTCTGTCTGTCTGTCTGTCTGTCTGTCTGTCTGTCTGTCTGTCTGTCTGTCTGTCTGTCTGTCTGTCTGTCTGTCTGTCTATCTATCTATCTATCTATCTATCTATCTATCTATCTATCTATCTATCTATCTATCTATCTATCTATCTATCTATCTATCTATCTATCTATCTATCTATCTATCTATCTATCTATCTACATGTCTCAGCTGCACAGGGCCTCAGAGTGGCACTTACCTCCGGCCTCTTCCCCTGATCTTTCCTGTTCCACTTCCTCTGTTTTCACTCCTTTGCTACCCCTTTTCTCCCTAATCGTTCTCCTTCTATGGACACTTACCACATCCCTCTATTTTGTCCTCGACATACACTCCCACTAACTTAGACATATTCCCTTACTTATACAACAACATAGACACACAAACACCCTCACATATATACACATCTGTAGCAGTTGTAGCGGTTGTAGGAGTTCTGATCCCTTGCCCTGACCAGACAACCTCCTGGGGCTTTGACATCCTCTGGCCTTCTCCCTGTGCGCCCCCACTGTGCTTTGAGGTTGTAAATCCATCTCTTCCTCCTCACCCAGCCTCTCACCCCCTGTCCCCCCCTTTACCTCCCCCCACTATCTTCCCCGGTCCGTAAATCACCCTCACACCCTCTGCTCTGATCTAGAGTTGGACTTCAGAGTGAACCACAGCAGCACTAACAGGGCGATTCCAGCATTATGGACATTACAATTGCACGCAAAATCACAACTTGAATGTCTCCCAGAATGGACAAACAAAATATAAGTGAAAATGTTGATGTGTGTCTAGTACTCCTTGAGGGAGTGTATACCCAATAAAGCAGACTTTCAAATATTGTCATGTTGGGGAAATAAAGCAAATAAGCGTTATGGATGTTACATGAAATGGACAAGCTTTTTGGGGAGACGGAACATAATAGCAAAAGGTATGTGAGTTTGTAAACCTTAGGACAAAGCATGGAAAGCCATGTTTAAGGAAAGGCTTGGCTGAACACAAAAACATGTTTTTTTTTTTAAAGATCATTATTTTAATTATTACTTTAGAGAGGTAAAAAACAACCGTTATGGATGTTATGGATGTTATGATTGCATTATCACAGGCTGTCACCATACCCTAACATAACATTTCTTTTCACTTTATATACTGTATATAAGAAATAACCTTCACCAGTTGAATATGGACACAAATATAATTTGTTTTTGTATTACAACTTTTCAGAAATATTTTAACGAACTAGATGGTAGTAATATTGTGGGAATTTACCTGTTTAGTTGAGGAGTTTAAAAAGTTGAATTTAAACAAAGTACAGTCAAAGTTAAATGTAGTAAAATAATTGGTGTGATTACTTTGATATACTACTATATCAACCTTATTGCTTTGGATTGGGGGGCAGTCAGATCACACATTTCATCCGAAATAACTATACTCATTACTACACTTCTAAAAAACTATCTTACTCAAATACTGTAGTGTATGAAAACTAACAATAAGACTCAGAAGACAATGAGGCATTGTTGAAGTTCTAAATAAATTAGAAACAAGGTTTTTTCCACAACATATTTTTGGAATGTTCATGAAGTCCTCTCTGAGATAGAGGGGGATCAGTAGGAAGAGGAACACACTGGCGGGAAAGGGGGAACCCCTTCCCCCGGAGCACCTCTGCACCCAGGGGGACACACAAGTTAACAGAGCATAGCATACATCTGGAATTCATTATTTGAAATGCAATTGTTTTTTTGTTTTTTTTACCTGAGCATGTAGACCGTTAAACATTTATTCTGCTTTCACCACGTTTTTGCACTTCTGTTTTTTTTTTTACATGAACCTGAAGACAGGACTAATACAAGCAGTGAAATGTGATACCAATGTTTTGGTCAAGATTCAAACCTGAGAGATGTGTGAAGTAAAAATGTACAGTGCACTGGGTTATGATAGCTGTAGTACGTCTGCAGCACACCTGAATTTAATAAAAATGTATATTTTAAAACGTTAAAAAAGTTATTATTCTTACATAAAACTATACTAAATATAATCATGTCACCAAATAATTGATTAAAACACCTTACTTTGCAATGAAGGTCTACAGTAACCTCAACAGCACTCTGTAGGGTAGCACCATGGTGTAGTCAGAGGACAGCTAGCTTCTGTCCTCCTCTGAGCATATTGACTTCAATACAAAACCTAGGAGGCTCATGGTACCCACCCCATTCCATAGACTTACACAGTAATTATGACAACTTCCGGAGGACGTCCTCCAACCTATCAGAGCTCTTGCAGCATGAACTGACATGTTGTCCATGCAATCAAAGGATCAGAGAATTAATCTAGTACTGACAGAATAAGCTACAGCTAGCTAGCACTGCAGTGCATAAATGTGGTGAGTAGTTGACTCAAAGAGAGAGAAAGAAAACAGTTTTGAACAAATTAATTTCTTCCTAAATGAAGGAGAAGCATGAGAGATATAGCGAGAGAGAGAGATTTTGTTTTCACACTGTAACGTTACTGCATGATTGTAGCAGGTTTACTAACACGTTAGTTCTATTAGCTATGCTGCCTATGACGTTACTTTAGGTAATATGGTGACAACGATGTAGGCATTGTGCATTGAAGAGGTGAGTGCATAACGTGGTTGCGAGAAGGAATACAACGTGGCTGCTATGAAACTGTGAACTGTGTTTACGCGTGATCAGGGGTGTATTCATTCTGCCGATTCTGTTGAAAAACATTTCTTAAACGAAAGGAAACTAAACAAAACGGGGATAAACATACCTGACTTTGTCCAATAGAAACTCTTGCTTGCAACTGTTGGACTAACTTTTGGGCTCCTGAGCGGCGCAGTGGTCTAAGGCACTGCATCTCATCCAGACGTGATTGGGAGTCCTATAGGGCGGTGCACAATTGGCCCAGCGTCGTCCAGGTTTGGCTGGGGTAGGCCGTCATTGTAAATAAGAATTTGTTCTTAACTGACTTGCCTAGTTAAATAAAGGTTAAATAATAAATAAATACCATGCACTGCAATACCACTAGGTGGCAGGAACAAGCTGATGTATCTTTATCCATTCCAGCTCAGCTCTGCATTTCCCCCTGCTGTCACGTTCCTTTAACACTTCTAGAATCAGAGCTCAAATCTACCACTAGATCTTCCTCTCATCCAATCAACCTTATTCTCTTTTTCCCTTGTCATTTATAATTGGTCAGCTGGTAATGGAGTGTATTCTGATGGTGGAACAAACAGAGAGGCTGAAATGTGGAGCAAACACCTAGTAGACAGGGCTTTTGCAGAGCAACATTTGTTCCTTAGTGTCAATAGCTGCCACTCTTTGTAACTTTGTCTGTTTTTGAATGATGAGAGAAACGGCATCTCTCCAGAGATCTGTATTAAACGACTGAAGCTTCTTGACAAGAGAATGTTTAGACAAACAACGCTTCAGCTCTCCCATTAGAGCTCTTTACTAAAGCCAAGCTGGGTATTACCAATCAATGAGCAGTTCTGTTTAATTGAATATTTCTCAGATTGCTTGTACATATTCCATAATATTAAAACAAATAATCTATTTTAGTAAGTCTAAATTTACAAAGGCTAACCATGTTTTGACCAGAAAATTGACATGTGTTTATAGTGAGATAAGGCATTTTCCTCTGGCATTGTGAGATAAGCAGCACTTACTGCATCTCGAGGGCAGAGCAGTAGAATAGCCCTGGCCATAACAACCCAAGCCTGTTGAACCCAACCCTCTATTGATATAGATTTCTCTCCACCACTTAGCAGCACCACGTACTGTACTGTTACTCAGGCCACAGCCTGCCCCAGGCTGTTGCCATTCCCGGCTGGTGTGACCCGGTGATGCCCACCACTGACCCTGTGGTTATCATGACAACCTGCCCACGCACATTTGCACACTTGTACACTCACATGCACGCAAGTACACACACACACACACACACACACACACACACACACACACACACACACACACACACACACACACACACACACACACACACACACACACACACACACACACACACACACACACACACTGAAATGTTAGTGACTGATCTTTTAAATTACATGGCAGAGTGCCAGGGCCATATGAGAGCATGGATGTGAAGCCTGCCCTTGGTTTGTTATCCACCATATGGCATTCCCAATCAGTCCCCTCTATTGATGCTATGCCAGGCCCAGTCCCCTCTATTGATGCTATGCCAGGCCCAGTCCCCTCTATTGATGCTATGCCAGGCCCAGTCCCCTCTATTGATGCTATGCCAGGCCCAAGATGCCCAGCACTGTCACCAGAGGAGACACTCCAGGGTTCTGAGACTATGAGCGCCAGGACTTTACATTCCATCATGAAACAGACAAATGTCAGAGGGGCTGTATGGGTATTAATGGTCTAATTTACTCATTTGTAAGACATGGAGCATATTAATGGAAGTAGCTGGCTATTCTCATATTTTGATGTGTAAATACATGACACAGGTGTCTCATTGCTGACTCAAACGGAAAGGCTGCCAGTCTCAGACATTGCTGCAATTAATACTAATAGATCACCATCCAGTGGTGTGTTGTGTTGGCTGATCAAGAGAGAGAGAGAGGGGGGGGGGGGATAAAGAGAGCGAGAGAGAGACAGAGAGACAGAGAGAGAGAGAGAGAGAGAGAGAGAGGGGTGGATAAAGAGAGAGAGAGAGAGAGAGAGAGAGAGAGAGAGAGAGAGAGAGAGAGATGTTAAAGAAGCAGACAAGTGCAATGATAAAATGGGATAAATATTACTGTCACAAAATATGGATAATAGATGAAGTGTTCATTCCGACAGTCGAAACTCATGAAATAATCAACATATTATCCGATCAGATCGACCACAGACACAACAGGTGGATCGTCACAACACCAGCTCGGCACTGGATTGGAATATGCGCAAACAGGTTATTGCACAAAGAAGCAATGAAGAATAGAAAGCCCTGAAAGGGTTTTCATTAAGCCCACACTTTTTGCCATTTGAAAACAGCCACACACAATACAATAGAAACACTTTAGGCCAGTGGTCACCAACCTAACGTTATGTTTACTTCTGTGCTAGTAATACACGCATATACAGTGCAGTGTCGTAAGTTACAGTATACGAATGTTTAGCTAATGTGGGGTAACTAGTAGGCTACAGCTGTCAGTGTTAACATTCAGCAATTTGAAATCCATTAACTCAGTTGGATTTCCGTACTTGAACTAAAAACAAACAATTGTTATTATCAATCCGTTAACGTTACACAAAAGATTGGGTAGTCAGAGTCAGTGTGGTCAGACTTCACAAGGACCCAGTCTACCATCACCAGGTCAGAGCATCTACCAGGCAGTCAGTCACAAGGACCCAGTCTACCACCACCAGGTCAGTCACATGCCCATTTCCGAATTTAAGTGTAGCTTATCAACTACAGTTCTATTTTGTTTCATCAGACCAGAGGATATTTCTCCAAAAAGTACGATCTTTGTCCCCATGTGCAGTTGCAAACCGTAGTTTGGCTTTTTTATGGCGGTTTTGGAGCAGTGGCTTCTTCCTTGCTGAGCGGCCTTTCAGGTTTTGTCGATGTAGGACTCGTTTTACTGTGTATATAGATACTTTTGTACCTGTTTCTCTAGCATCTTCACAAGGTCCTTTGCTGTTGTTCTGGGGTTGATTTGCACCAAGTACGTTAATCTCTAGGAGACAGAACGCGCCTTCTTCCTGAGCGGTATGACGGCTGCTTGGTCCTATGGTGTTTATACTTGCATACTATTGTTTGTACAGATGAACGTGGTACCTTCAGGTGTTTGGAAATTGCTCCCAAGGATGAACCAGACTTGTGGAGGTCTACCATTTTTTTTCTGAGGTCTTGGCTGATTTCTTTTGATTCTCCCATGATGTCGAGCAAAGAGGCACTGAGTTTGAAGGTAGGCCTTGAAATACATCCACAGGTACACCTCCAACTGACTCAAATGATGTCAATTAGCTGTCAGAAGCTTCTAAAGCCATGACATCATTTTCTGGAATTTTCCAAGCTGTTTAAAGGCACAGTCAACTTAGTGTATGTGAACTTCTGACCCACTGGAATTGTGATATAGTGAATTATAAGTTAAATAATCTGTCTGTAAACAATTGTTGGAAGAATTACTTGTGTCATGCACAAAGTAGATGTCCTAACCGACTTGCCAAAACTATATTTTGTTAACATGAAATCTGTGAAGTGGTTGAAAAATGAGTTTTAATGACTTCAACCTAAGTGTATGTAAACGTCCGACATCAACTGTATATGAGAAGAAATATGATACTGTAAGTTTGTAATATTGATGGGCACCAAATTTTCCATTTCTGCTTGATACCTGGTGTGTCAAATTGTTTTTTTTTAAATGTACTTTTTTGTAAATAAACAATTTACGCAACTGTAAGGTCCGCAAGCGAGACCATACCTCCTCAACAACAACAAGAAGCCAGCCTCTAACCATCAAGATTCCAGCCCACACAAACGCACCACTCCTCTCCTTTCCCAATCACCGGAATTCTAACAGCTGTTTCCCATTTCCCCATCAGTATATTACCCAGGTTCATTCTCCCCTCTGTGTGAGGTATTGTTTGTATGTACAACTGACTAAGCCCTTCAGTAATTTCTTGAGATATATTGTATTCCAGTTTGACCTTAACCTGCCTTTAGTTTTTCGAGTTTGTCTAGCCCTATTCTGTACTTTAGCCTGAGCCTGTCCGTGTACCGACCTGTTCGTGTTTTTTCCCGATTACTCCGTTAGCCTGCTCCTTTTGTGCTGTTGCTCTGTTTTTGTTACTGGACTATCTGTTAACAACCTCTGCCTGTACATCTGACTACGTCTTTTGCCTGTTCCTGGATAGCTTAATTTTCTGAAAATATTTTCCATGTTCAACACTTATAGACCCAGATTATATATTTATGAAAACAGAGTGACCCAAGTCTCTCCAGTATGTGAGCACTGTGTGTGTGTGTGTGTGTGTGTGTGTGTGTGTGTGTGTGTGTGTGTGTGTGTGTGTGTGTGTGTGTGTGTGTGTGTGTGTGTGTGTGTGTGTGTGTGTGTGTGTGTGTGTGTGTGTGTGTGTGTGTGTGTGTGTGAGAAAGAAATTGAGCTGATTGTAAATTGAGCTGAGGTAGAGACACTGTATGTTAAAGAATTCTAGTGATGTAACCCTTTTGGACCACACTATCTGTGAATTATTACTTCTCCCTCTAATCAGCAATCATAGGATTCATTCATGCTCCTTAGATGCCAGGTTAGGGTTACGCACACATTTTCTGTCATGGTCTATGGACTCCCTGAAGTAGCCTTGGCCACCCCATGTATAAAACTCATGTTCCGCCACTGGATAACACTTCCAGTATTGTCCACATGGGGCGCCAATTATGTTTTCACTCACAAAGTCAGATTAAGATCACAAATTCATTGAAAAGTAATATCGGCTTGACCAGAAGTAGGATTACAGGTTTTCTGTGATAACACAAATGCAGATAAATGCATCATTAGATAAATGCATCAGCTGGTGCTGATCAGCTGGTGTACTGTATGCTCTTGCCAGTACTGACTCCTCTCTGTCCTGTAGCCTCTGTCTCGTTAATGCTTACACTCACCACTAGATGGGCCAGTTACTCTACACAACTCACACTGTTAGCCCCTGAGTGTACTGTAATGTGAGAGAGGGGAAATGCAGTGAACAACTATATTTATCTCATTCTAAGGAATGGCACGATTATGATAATTTGATCCACTGGACATAACTGAAATAATTAGATGGAAAGGCTGTTTTCACTGCAATTCATAACCAATTCAGGCAGTAAGTATTTGTGAAGTACATGAAGGCTATTCTGCCCTACCAAGCAAAAAGGCAGTAACTGCTCACAGCGTGGAACTGAGAAAAATTGCTTTTATTTACCTTGGTTTCACAGTAACATTATGCAGTTACTGCTAACATGACCACCATTTTCTCCAAAACACAATACAATAGAGGCAGGATACTTGTCCACATGATTAAGCATGTATTTAATGTAGCAAAAATAAGATTAACTCATTTTTCGACCAACAGTTACTGCCTTTTTGCTTAGTAGAGCAGTATTGCCACATTATGGTTGCCTAATGGTGATACTATCTAAAAATAACTGTGGTATCCAGCAGTGCTGCAGTTGAACGTGTAGAGAGAGGATGACATGCATCACGCACTGTAGGCTGATGGACCTCTGCCAGAACAACCACTACACTCTAGAGACACTATAGAAATGTGAGGTGGACTCTACATGAGCAGCATAACAAAACCCACATCACAGTGATCTGTCTGTATACAGTGTGTGTAGGAGATCAAAGACTGTTACATGTATAAAGCGACTGATATGAAGAGGTGTTTTTGTTTCGTCTGTCAAGGGGCTGGTTTATTCTGACTTAACAAAGTGTTTATTCCAAAAATACTCTACAGACCCCAATGGCCATGTGATCATCTTTGATGAAGAGCATGGTTCAATTCAATCAGTTAATGAGATATTCCCCCAAGTCCCATTCTCTCGCTCTCTCTGTCTCTCTCTGTCTCTCTCTCTCTCTCTCTCTCTCTCTCTCTCTGTCTCTCTCTGTCTCTCTCTCTGTCTTTCTCTCTCTCTCTCTCTCTCTCTCTCTCTCTCTCTCTCTCTCTCTCTCTCTCTCTCTCTCTCTCTCTCTCTCTCTCTCTCTCTCTCTCTCTCTCTCTGTCTCTCCCTCTCTCTCTCTCTCTCTGTCTTTTCACCTGTGGAGTGAATATGAATTAGTGTATAAATGGTACTAAGTTTCCATCCCCGTCAGTAAAGTGTGGACTCACAGGTCCTCTCTATCTAAGCCAGCTCTCTGTCATTCTCGTAGCACTCTCATAGCTGAAAGGGCACGAAGGTGTTTGTGAGGTAGACTGTCGCGGTGAATGTTGCAGTAATGAGGCAGATAAGGACGGTACATTTTCCTACCAAAGGTGAGGGCTTTTATTTGCAAAAGTGGAAAGTAAAAAATAGGCGGCAAAAGTACTTACAATATTTACAAAATAATAAATAGGACGAGGAGCAACATAAACAGGACTGAGATCAGTGTCAGAGCACTGACCTAACCCAGGCACCAATAACAGCTAACCCAGGCACCAATAACATCTAACCCAGGCACCAATAACACCTAACCCAGGCACCAATAACACCATAACCCAGGCACCAATAACACCTAACCCAGGCACCAATAACACCTAACCCAGGCACCAATAACACCATAACCCAGGCACCAATAACACCTAACCCAGACACCAATAACACCTAACCCAGGCACCAATAATACCATAACCCAGGCACCAATAACACCATAACCCAGGCACCAATAACACCTAACCCAGGCACCAATAACACCTATCCAGGCACCAATAACACCATAACCAAGGCACCAATAACACCTATCCCAGACACCAATAACACCTAACCCAGCCACCAATAGCACCTAACCCAGGCACCAATAACACCTAACCCATGCACCAATAACACCTAACCCAGGCACCAATAACACCTAACTCAGGCACCAATAACACCTAACTCAGGCACCAATAACACCTAACCAGGCACCAATAACACCATAACCCAGGCACCAATAACACCATAACCCAGGCACCAATAACACCATAACCCAGGCACCAATAACACCATAACCCAGGCACCAATAACACCATAACTCAGGCACCAATAACACCTAACCCAGGCACCAATAACACCTAACCAGGCACCATTAACACCTAACCCAGGCACCAATAACACCTAACCAGGCACCAATAACACCATAACAAGTAGTTTAAGCAGCACCAGTATAGACCAACATTCCCATGTCTGGCCACAACAAGAAATGATGTATTTTACCATGGAATATTCCATTATATGCAGTACTTTTCAATGTTCCCCAATTATCCCGTCTCCCCCCAACAGGTTGGGTAGAACCACAGTTTAGCACACTACCGTTGGCCTGTCAAACTCTGATCATGATAAACCGCTCCACAATTACGAGGACATTAACAGGTAACCAATTAGCCTGCATTTCACTTAACCATTTCACAGATTTAATTCTTAAATATGATCCCTTCGTAGTTATAACTTCTAAATAGCCAATGCACATAGTTGCATGTATGGAAAGAGTAACTATCTACTAGTGGAGCCGCAAAGAAAATGGTTGGTGCCAAATCGCCTTGCACAACCACAAACTCCCATAGGCCTACATTTATTTTTCCTTCCTAATGTGATCGACAATTAAAATAACGCACCACACTGCTGCAATTGCAAAACGGGGAGTTTCCTGGCCATGGACACAAAATGTCGAAGTTTTGTTCCCCGAGCCACTTAATTATCACTTTTGCCTTATGGCAAGGTGCTGGAAAAGGCATTGGTCATCGCCAAACTGTTCTTAGATGGTTGGGAGAAGTTGCTCTCGGAGGATGTGTTGGTACCATTCTTTATTCATGGCTGTGTTCTTAGGCAAAATTGTGAGTGAGCCCACTCCCTTGGCTGAGAAGCAACCCCACACATGAATGGTCTCAGGATGCTTTACTGTTGGCATGACACAGGACTGACGGTAGCGGACAAGGTGTTTTCTCCGGACAAGGTGTTTTCCGGATGGCCCAAACAATCGGAAAGGGGATTCATCAGAGAAAATGACTCTACCCCAGTCCTCAGCAGTCCAATGTTTTTCCTGGAGAGAAGTGGCTTCTTTGCTGCCCTTCCTGACACCAGGCCATCCTCCAAAAGTCTTCGCCTCACTGTGCGTGCAGATGCACTCACACCTGCCTGCTGCCATTCCTGAGCAAGCTCTGCACTGGTGGTGCCCCGATCCCGCAGCTGAATGAACTTTAGGAGACGGTCCTGGCGCTTGCTGGACTTTCTTGGGCGCCCTGACGCCTTCTTCATAACAATTGAACCTCTCTCCTTGAAGTTCTTGATGATCCGATAAATCCTTTACTGTACAGTCGTGGCCTCAATTTTGTCTGGCTTACCGTTCCAAATAAAATGTAATATTTCATTTTTTAAAATTTTATTTAACCTTTATTCAACTAGGCAAGACAGTTAAAAACAAATTCTTATTTACAATGACGGCCTACACCGGCCAAACTCAGACAACGCTGGGCCAATTGTGCGCCACCCTATGGGACTCCCAATCACAGCCGGTTGTGATTCAAGTCACCATTTGCTCATGTAGTTTAAAAAACAAGTCACTATGTGTAGGCAAGGCCATAAGCAAATAGGTACACTGGGATATAACTAAAGGGTTAATCAGGGTGATTTTTCCACAAATATGCGAGCCTCTGGGGTCCCCTGGAGAGCAGAATTAGCAGTACACCCATTTGTCAAACTTCTAATGGACAGACACCCCTCAAAATGAGTTGTTTCTGATATCTATAGTCAACTAATTCTAGCAGCACAAAAACCATTAACTCTATACTCTGTATGGGAAAAGGATTTTACACTTGCTGACAGACAAATAAATTGGGACAGTATGGAAAAATGCATTTGGATAATCTATAAACCCCAATCACCAATTCATTAATTAAAACATTTGTCATATAACCTATATAACACCTCAAAAAAGGGAGTTACCATTGCAACAATGGCAGCTCACATTTAAGGAAATTGTACTTATGGAGCTCTCCATGGCCAGGATCCACAGGGCCAAGGTGTCCACTCTGGACACATGGAAAAAAGCAGCAGCGGACATATCTGAACTGTTAACCAACGGCCTTTACATCCATGAATGCGTATCAATAATGTGTCACTATTTCTAAGGCTATATGATGTGTTGTTCAGTAGATTTGCTATGTGATATGAATGTATTTATTTTTATTGCTTTATTTATTTTACATGCTATCAGATTGCCGGTGGGGGGGATTCAAAAATATATATCTATAAATGTATTGTATGAATCCTATGAAATGAAATAATCAAATCTTGATGTAAAAAATAAAAAAACTAACATTTCGATGGCCATAATAAATATATTTGCCGATAGTGGACAACCTTGTTTTACTCTTGACAGATTCATACTTTCTGAGAAGTAGCCATTATTCACAATTTTACATCTAGGTTTACTATACATAACTTTAACCCATTTTATAAGAGATTCTCCAAAATATTACGGGCATTTATATATAAATTCCTGTTGTACTTTATCAAAAGCCTTTTCAAAGTCATCTATGAATACCAGGCCTGGTTTCCCAGATTTTTCATAGTGTTCTATTGTTTCCAGTACTTGTCTTATATTATCTCCCATGTATCATCCATGTAAAAACCTGTCTGATTAGGATGAATAATATTCTATGTGTTATGCATTTGGTTTTGAATTTTTGCATCACAACACTGAAGTGTTATGGGCCTCAAATGTTTTAAATGGACTGGATCTTTATATTTACCACTTGGGTCCTGTTTCAGTAATAATGAAATCAGGCCTTCTTGTTGAGTATCTGATAATCTACCATTTTTATATGAGTGGCTAAAACATGCAAATAACAGTCCTCTGAGTACATCAAAAAAGGTTTGGTAAACCTCAACATAGTTTAATAATTAATAAACTAATATAACAAATACACTATTTGTTATATTTCCGTTTTCAGTGATGTATATAAAGTGTAACATTGGGATGCAAACTCAAAATGTAAAACATTTAAACTCTATATCTGACATGGTACAGGTCTTCTTGTTTTAAGCCCATAACCATGTGTGTGAGGTGTATACTTTAGTTTCAAAGTAGATTTGTTTTTAGACTAGCAAGAAACACTCTGTGTGACCCGGATTTAGCCCACTGCAGTAAAAGGTTAATAAATGACTGGGTTCATATCTTAAATTAGTATGGCCTGGTTTAGCAACCCTACAGTATAGGTTTACAGGTTAGTTTTCCTAACCACTAACCCACTCTCTCTGGATTGTTTTATTTTATTTTCTATTTCGTCAATTAGCAGACACTCTTATCAAGAGCGACTTACATTAGTGCATTCGACTTAAGATAGAGAAATGAGACATCAACAATTTCATTTTCCCTCAACATTGTATTTATCAGCAAAGTCAGTGGTAGGACGATGGGGTGTTGATTCTCTATGGCTCCACCAAAGCTTGATTATTTCAGTCTTGCTAACTTGTGACTGATTGACAGTATCCTATGCTAAAATATAGACCACCACCCTGCTGGGCTTGACTGGGTGTGATAATGATGTTGTGTTCTCTCTTTCTCTCTGTAGGGCAGGACTGGTTGTGTATGTGTGAGGGCATGTCACGTTGTGGCCTGTGTTCTAACAGGGCCAGTAGAGCGGTTAATGTGCTGGCGGTGCTAGCCGTCACGTTGAAGGAGGGCAGCAGCGTGCTTCTCTCTCCCAACAGGGCAACACAACCTGTCCCTCTCTGGCCTAGCCTTAGCCTCTGCCTCAGTCCTGTCCCTCTCAGTCTCAGTCCCAGCTTCAGTTCTGTCCCCCTCAGCACCAGCCTCAGTCCCAGACTCAATCATAGGTAGGACCATCTAAACGCAGGTACAAACCACAGAGACAATGCTCGGTGTAATCGTAGCTTCTCAACTTGGTTATACTGAATGGCAGTATGATATATTGTCAGGAAGTAATGTGTTGGTGAGGCCTCTCCTCATCAGGGTCAAGATAGTGGGCAATGGTTCAGTCTGAGATAGTCATGGTGCATTAAGTGGTTCCTTTATAAACATGAAGAGCCATTAGCTTAGAGAAAACCCAGCACAGAATTTACACAATCCTGCTTTACTGGGCCTAGGAAAAGACCTCTTCTCAGAGTAATATAACACTGTGTTTTGGCCTGTAGTAATTTCTGTGTGTCAGCCTGGTGGTGTGTGAAGGAGAGTGATGTGTATAGTAGCACTGCAGACAGGAGCCAATAACACCAGTCCTGTTCATTTGTGTGCTGCTGCAGAATAGTGAGCTGCTATCAGATGAGGGGATGCCTTCGCAGGAGAAAGAGAGGGGAGGGAGGTAGAGCCAGAGCGAGAGAGAGATACTTGTATAAATTAAGGAGGGACGTAGTAGCACAATGCGAGGGTTCAACGTTTGAAAGATCTTAAAGCATATCCTTGACACAACGTAAAGTCATTAGACTCACTACATAAAAATGAGGAACTTAATTTTCCTTCTCTCTAAGGAAGAACTTGTATGCCAATTTGGTTCACCATCATTCATCATTCTGCAGTAATGGAAAGAAATGTTGGGAGATGGTGAGAAATTCAGAGAATGAGAGAGAGAGACAGAGAGAGAGAGAGAGAGAGAGAGAGAGAATGTCAATGACGTCAGTGATTCTGGTGAGATGGCATTCTGTGTTTGTGCCAATGACGACGCAACACCCCTCCAGAGGTCCATACAACAGAGGTCCATACAACAGGGCAGTATCAGAGAGTGACGAAGGGAACAAAAAACTCCTTCAATTGAATTCCTACATTCCGTTTCACCCTCTCCTGCTCTCTCCTGCTCTCTCCTTCTCTCCATTCCCTGCTGTAGTAGTTCATTTGCTCTGAAATTATCAATGAAATACAGAAAGACCATAGTTCTCTCCATCTCTGTGTGCATGCATGTGTATTGTTTACGTGTGTGTACTGTATTTGTGTGCTGCATGTGATGAAGTGAGCCAGGGAGAGAAATGTTAAAGGATGTTTTTTGCCTGCATCAGCAGTATTGCAGGAGGGAGAAAGAGGGAGGGCTGGGAGGGATGCTGGGTAAAGTGAGAGCAGAGGGAGCGCTAGAGAAACGACCGTAGCAATACCAGGGAACAGGTGCAGCCTCCGTCAGTCCCGCTCGCTGTGTGCTAAACACACACAAACACACACACATGCACATACACACATACTCATACATGAGCACCACAGGAGGTTGGTGGCACCTTAATTGGGGAGGACGGGCTCGTGGTAATGGCTGGAGCGGAATTGGTGGAATGGTATCAAATACATCAAACACAGGGTTTGATGCCATTCCATTCGCTCCGTTACAGCCATTATGATGAGCCGTCCTCCCCTCAGCAGCCTCCACTGAGCACGTTTAGACACACACACACTTTGACCATGATACAGAAAACAATAGGAGGAGCTTCTCTCTCTGCTGCCCTTACAGTACCCTTCTAGTGTACAGGAGAGAGAGAGAGAGAGAGAGAGAGAGAGAGAGAGAGAGAGAGAGAGAGAGAGAGAGAGAGAGAGAGAGAGACAGAGATTGAGAGAGAGAGAGTGACCAAGGGAATGAGAAAAAGAGAGAGGGAGAGAAGCCCGAGCTGGCTCAGAGTGTGATATAGAATGGTCTGTTATTTCTCACATAAGCACACACACACACACACACACACACACACACACACACACACACACACACACACACACACACACACACACACACACACACACACACACACACACACACACACACACACACACACACACACACTGCACCAGCAAGCCTGCATGGGTACCAATCCTGTTCGCCGCAGCGCCTGAAGAGCAGGGAGAGAGGGATGGGGGAGCAGCGAGAGAGAGAGAGGGAGGGAGTAGCACAGTGAGCAAGTGAGAGAGAGGCAGTTTTTTCAGTGCATATTTTGGATGGGTTTTTGTCATCCCTGGTCTCTTGGTGAGTGAGTGTGACGATACTCAGAATGCCTGTGATGCTCAGTGATTGTCAGTAGCAGAGGCAAGGCGAGTAGCGCCCACAGCTCTGCCCACCGCTCTGTTCACACCTCCCTCCACAAACGGACAAGCAGCAGGACTATTAGAGTGGAGAGAAAAAAAAACTAAAAAAACAACTGCAGCAAGAAACAAAATCAATGCAGCAAGAGGAAGGAGATTTGACTTTCACTTAAAGCGTCCATCCTTCTCTTAATCTTTTCATTTCCTGAGAGGGGGGTCAGAGTAGTTTCACAGGACTGCAGAACAGCAGGGTAGGAAGAGAGACTTAGAGCCTCGAGAGAGGGAGAGGAAGAGAGACAGAGAGAAAAAAGTGCAGCATTACCAGAATTCCCCCTGTTCTGTTCCCTTGAGGCAGAGTGTGAGCACGCTTTCTCAGACGCTGCAGGGCCATACAAGGGAACACACACCGGCACCATCAGGCAGGACCTCCAGCGTTGCAACCCCCCAGCCTCTTAGCCCCTACCACAGGACCTCACCAGGCCTCTCTGCACCAGACAGTCGGCTCAACCAGGCTGAACCATGGCACAAGCTGCCAAACATCTCGTGAAGAACAAGGAATTAAAAATCCAGCTTGAGGCAGAGCGCCTGCTGAAGGAGGAGGAGAAGGCCAAGAAGAGGAACCGCTCGCGGGATAAAAAGCGCAAGGTAAGGGGTCTGCTCACAGGGGGTTGACGCAGCTGCACTGAACAGCACAACTTTTCTCTCAAAACAGTGCAGAGGTGGAAGATGGCTGTAGTAAATGGCTTATGGGTAGGCAAATGCTGTTTGACTTGGCATGAAATTAAACTAGAGTGTTTTTATCCCGGTGCTGATCTAGTGCCTAGCAGCTAATTGCTGTATGGCATGTCTTTGTATTAGAAGTCCCCTATCAACTCAGGTGAATGAACCTACAGCAGTCAAGGTGATAATGTCTGGAGTCAATTTTGCTTGTTTTTGCAGTTCTCCAAATAGCATTTTAGAGTTTTTAATTTGTAGAAATCACACTGCGGCATATTGTGTCAATGAGCAACATTCCATTGCCAATCTGCTCAGTGATAACTTCAAAACAACGTGACTGAGCCTCTTCCTTCTACCTCTCGTTTAAGAACTATTGTAATGACTGATGACTAAGGAGGAATAATTACCTGCAGGCTTTCTCATACTGGGACCTTTGCACTGCACTGCCAGCGCGGGTGGCTGTTGTCGCACTAGTGGCACTTGCCGCAAACATGACATCTTGTGGGTTAGAGATGGACCTGTATCAGCACAATCTGTGATTATGACTGGGATAGCTGGGAAACATTTCACATAGTTTCATGAATGGAAATTAGCAGTTGTCTAAGCCATTGATGAGCATTGTTTAGCGCGCTGTCTGTCTGTCTGTCTGTCTGTGTCTGTCTGTCTGTCTGTCTGTCTGTCTGTCTGTCCGTCCGTCCGTCCGTCCGTCCGTCCGTCCGTCCGTCCGTCCGTCAGGCCGTCTGTCTGTCTGTCTGTCTGTCTGTCTGTCTGTCTGTCCATCCAGAGGGGAGACGGACTAGGTGCGTGCTGGGGTAAGAGTGGGTTTGTCTTGCGTAGTTTGCATATGGCTGCAGATGTATTGGGGGTTGGAAAGAAAGGGTAGAGAGAAAGGTCGGTGTGGATCGAAGGAGTCGGAGAGGAAGAGATAATGGGTGAGAAAAATGGGGTATGAAGGAGGGGGGAGCATGAGAGGGGCAGAGAGGATACGAGTCAGACCTACCTGGGCCAGGTGTCACAATGGAGATAGACAAGTGACTCATAGACCTGAGAACCAATGGTTGCCCAAGGGCTCCCAACACTCAATTCAGCATTAATCTTTGTTTTTTGTTGTCCTCTGAAAATAGCAGGTGGAAATACCCCATTTTCTTTGATCACTTTTATCACTTTTATCTGTTATCTTGTTCCACATCACTGTTGAGTCCGCATTGTTTTTTTTATCAGCCTCAGTATTGGTACATGTTACAAATCATTTGGTTGTAATAGACGTGTGTTGCTTTAAACAATAAAAACACGGTTAATCAGAACTAAGTGCATGTGCCCAGCATTTCACTCTGTCTTTATGATTTATTTGTGTGTGTGTGTGTGTGTGTGTGTGTCTGTTTATGTGTGTGTGTGTGGGGGAGTCAGGCAGGGAGGGCCATGTAGTGGAGAGGGAGAGAGACCAGAGAAGGGGGAGGGCCATGCAGCTCAACATGGATTGAAAGTGTATTGTTCCAGAGTATCCCATGTCACTTATGTAACCAGCAGTCACCCAGCTTAATAAAGTATGTTAAATAATGGTTTTAAAACAACTGCAGCCGACACTATACTGGCGTCCTTCTTCCGTTATACACAGATGTTAGGAGAGGCTTCGATATCTAATTAGAACAGGTGGTCACATCTGTCTTCCATAAGCTTGCGCTGTAAAATGGAAATATGGCCATGTGAGAGCCCTAACCTCAATAAAGGTGTGTAGTTATTTAATAATTGTTCTTTATTAGGATTTTTTAGTCGATATGAAAGTTAAGTTCCAAACGTTTCCAAAACCGTGTCACAAGCGAGGCATATCGACGTTTAGACAGAGCATTTGGGAAGCGTCGGCCCGTCGGGACATTACCCTCAGGCGGAAGACAGCTTCGTGAATAGACAATATATGTTTAACATTAGGTCTATTGAATGGGCTAGATAGTGGGTAGTGGTTAATTTTCAGATGGTCAGGGTACATGAAGTGATCCTTCTGGCAGGTTTGTTCCTGTTGCCTGGAAGACTGCCAATGTGTGCCTCTATAGTGTCAAACCCATGTACTACGAGTGACTGGACCGGTCGATCTCTCTAACTTCATGCCTTTGAAAAATCCATGATAGTTTCAACATAAAAATATTAATGCCAACAGTTCTCTCTGAGTGCACGAACCAGTATGCCTACCTCCCAAAGTCTTGTGAACTCCTGGCTGACAGCTACAGCCTCCAGAAAACCAACAATGGTGAGGGAGTTACTTGCTGACATGTCCAAAGCTTTTCTAAACAGCTTCTACTCCCATGCCATAAGACTACCCACTGTCTATTATCTATGCATAGTCACTCACTGGACTCTACCCACACACTCACTGGACTCTACCCACACACTCACACATACTACACGGATACTCCAACACACACTCACTGGACTCTACTTACACACTCACACATACTACACGGACACTCCAACACACACTCACTGGACTCTACTTACACACTCACACAGACTACACTGACACTCCAACACACATATACACACACACAACATACGCTCACACACAAGCATATTGACACTCACACATAGACACTCTCTCCCACTCTTCACATACGCTGCTGCTACTCTGTTTATTATCTATCCTGATTGCCTAGTCCCTTTTACCCCTACCTATGTACATACAGTATTACCTTTTTTTTTTTTTTTTTTTTTTTGCACTCCAGATATCTTGTATTTCTATACTTTTTCATACTGCCGCTCTATGTATCGTGTATCTGTCTTTTGTGTACTTTCGTTGTGGCATTTTGCACCTGCCCTGTGTTTGTTGTAGCTGCTTGACAATGAAATTTCCCCCCCGGGGGATCAATAAAGTACCTATCTATCTATCTATCTATCTATCTCAATTACCTCAACTACCTTGTACCCCTGCATAATGACTTGGTACCGGTACCCCCTGTATATAGCCTCGTTATTGTTATTTTATTGTGTTACTTTTTATTATTTTATTTTTATTACTCTTTCTTGAACTGCATTGTTGGTTAAGGGCTTGTTAGTAAGCATTTCACTGTAAGGTCTACACCTGTTGTATTCGGCGCATGTGAGATAAGCTGCCCGGAGGCTAATCCAGCTTCGGCAGGACATCCGCAGTGTGACCGATTCATGCGGTGGATTTCCACACGTTAGTAGCGGAGAGTGCCTGGACCAGGAAGCACTCTTCGACATGTTTTTGCACGGCATCTCGGAGGAGGTCAAGGATGATCTTGCAGCTCGAGAGTTACCCTCGAATCACCTTGACCATCCACATAGATGGGCGATTGCGGGAACGACGGAGGGAGAGGAAATCCGAATTTGCTTGCATGTGCAGGGAATACACCTGGCCTCAGAGTCATCCTGGAAGTCCCCGATGGCCCTGTGGCCGAGAGAACCCGAGGTTTCCCGAGCTTCCCTGAGAGTCGCCGAAGACGGCCGAGTTGCCGCTTTCCGAGCATTTGCAAATCAGGATTGACATGAAGAGTTGCCTGTATTGCGGGACTGGGCCATTTTGTGTTCTCTTGCCCGCTAAAGAACCAGGCTCATCAAGAAGGACTCTGGTGGGTCTTATGTAGAACTTTTCCTCTCTTCTTACTCGCCGCCCTTTTCATGCCATTCTACTGTGGGGGACCAAGTCTAAATCTCTCCGGGTCCTCATCGACTCTGGGGACGATTAGAGCTTCTTGAATGCTACCCTGGCTTTAGAGCTGAACATCCTCACTCAGCCCCTCTCCATTCCCATGGATGTTGGAGCGCTGGACGGGCGCTCTATAGGCTGGGTCACCCATAATACCACTCCCATCAATCTACGAAATCACAGCGAGATTATCCAATTTCTCCTCATCAAGTCTCCTCAGATTCCCGTGGTTCTGGGTTTTTCCTGGCTCCAGCGGCACAATCCCTTCATCGACTGGTCTACGGGGGCCATCATGGGCTGGAGTCCGTTCTGCCACGCCCATTGTCTGATGTCGGCGCAACCAGCCCCGGAACTTCTTCCTGGGGGCTTGGAAGGTGCTCCGGACCTCTCCGCCATTCCCACGGAGTACCAGGACCTCAGGGAGGTGTTCAGTAAGGCCCGGGCCATTTCCCTTCCCCCGCATCGCCCCTATGACTGCAGGATTTACCTTCTCCCTAGCACCACGCCGCCCCGGGGACGTCTATACTCGTTGTCGGGACCAGAGACCAAGGCTATGGAGACTTACATTGAGGACTCCCTAGCGGCAGGATTTATCCATCCCTCTTCCTCTCCCGCCGGTGCAGGGTCCTTCTCCGTGCATTGACTATCGGGGCCTCAATGACAGTACGGTGAAAAAGCGTTACCCACTACCACTAATTTCCTCTGCCTTCGAGCCACTCCAGGGGGCCACTGTCTTCTCCAAGACCTACAGAACACCTACCACCTGGTGCAGATACGAGAGGGGGACGAGTGGAAGACCGCCTTCAACACGGCCAACACTACGAGTATCTGTTCATGCCCCTGCTGGGTTCATCCTGACCCTTCCTGTCAGTTTGTGGTGGAGGCCGATGCTTCAGATATCGGAGTGGAGGCTGTCCTGTCCCAACATTCTGCCCAGGACCTTAAGCTGCATCCCTGTGCCTTCTTCTCCCACCGCCTCAACGCCACTGAGAGGAACTATGACGTGGGAAATCGGGAGCTCCTCGCGGTGAAGATGGCCTTGGAGGAATGGAGGCACTGGCTTGAAGGGGCAAAACCCCCACCAACGCCTGTTCCCCGTTCCCCTCCCTGAACCCCCCCTGCTGGTGTTACTAGTCTTGCGGCCGGGAGTCCGCACCTTGGGAGGGAGGGTACTATAATGTTTATGTTCAGAGAGGTCTCTGGAAACCTTTATGTTTTCCAAGTTTAGTGTCCAGAGAACTCTCTGGAATTCTCTATTTCTTTTGGAATTGGTCCCCAATTAGAGGCAGCCTCGCCGCATTGTCTCTAATTGTGGAGCCTATTTATGTTCAGCATTCCAACCTGTGTTTATGGGTTTTTGTGTGTTCCTTTGTGTTCGTGCCGGTTCATGGTCGCTGTCTCTCCTTTTGTTATTTTTGTGCTTTCGTATTAATAAAATGAATGTTATCACACTACAGCTCTGCGCCTCTGGTCCTGTCTCATGGCGATCGTGACAGTATAGGGAAAATTCAAGTATCATGTAGTGGCCTAAACCTATCAATGTTACATTGAACTGGGTGAATGGAATATTAATGACAGTCGTCTAATATGCTGTAATAGAAGTCCATGCTCATGAATAAAAAAAGGTGTGTAGCCCAAACGGTTTGTACGCTACAAACAGAAGTTGGCAGATCGGCTGTACCGACTTCAGACACATTTCCTGACACTTGTGGAGGTCGTAGAGCATTCTAAGAATGTTTTAAAAAAAACAAATGCATTCTGTTCTCAGCATCAACAAAACTCTCTTTATCCTCTATCTTGTTATATGTGGCCACACTTGATCTAATTGGCCACACCTGATCTTAATGAGTGCTTGTTTCCTTTGAAATGGGGTCTATTTGAAGACTAAAATGAGCAGCTTTGTATGAGTTTACAAAAAACATGGCTTTCTAGCTCCATCCTGGTGGCGCAGTGGACTAATTCCATGGATAGAGAACATAGCTATAGGTTTGAATATCACTAATGCCAAAAAAATGTTTTTGCATGATTCATGCCTAAGCAAATGAATTTCCATGTGTCCTATCTGTGCTTGGAGTTCTAAACAGTGTTATTAAGTCTTATTGAAACATGTTCTCAGAACGTCATTTAATTAACGTTCAAAAAACCTATAATTTCCATTTTCAGAACATTAATTAAACCTCAAGGAAAATGTTCTGGTTAAAAAATGAAAGTTCCCAGAACAGGTGCAATTTTCACTTCCGTTTTCAGAACGTTTAAAAAACATTCAGTTTTACGGGTCAGGAAACTTATGGCTTTGTTCCCAGAGCCAATGGGAAACCAAAAAACATATGTTCCCACAACTTCCGTAGAAACATATGTGCTAGCTGGGTGAAGAGCAGGGAGAGAGGGAGGTGGGAGCAACGAGAGAGGGGAAGAGAGTGAGGGACGGGGAGCAGCGAGAGATGGAGAGGGAGGGAGCAGTTAATTTTTTTAAAGTGCATGTTTTGGATGGGTTTTTGTCTTTCCTGGTCTCTTGGTGAGTGAATGTGAGGATACTCAGAATGCCTGTGATGCTCAGTGATTCTCTATAGCAGAGCCATGGCAAGTAACGCCCACAGCTCTGTCCAACACTCTGTCCGCACCTCCCTCCACAGACAAGCAGCAGGACTATTAGAGAGGAGAAAAAAAAAACAAGAACAAGAAACCAAATCAATGCAGCAAGAGGAGGGAGATTTGACTTTCACTTAAAGCTGTTCAGGCTGTTCTATTCCTCCGTCCATCCCTCTATTCTTAATCTTTTCATTTCCTTAGAGGGGGGGTCGGAGTAATTTCACAGGACTGCAGAACAGCAGGGAAGGAAGAGAGAGGGTAGTCAAAAGAGAGGGAGAGGAAGAGAGCTTCGAGAGAGAAGGAGAGAGACAGAGAGAGAAACGTGCAGCCTTCCCCCTGTTCTCTTCCCTTGTTGTGGTTCAGAGAGAGGAAGAACGGGGGAGCGGCAGCTAAAATAATTACACAGGGAAAGTGTATGTGAGTGAGAGTAAGAGGTAGAGGAAGAGAGAGAGAGTCTGTGTGTGTGTGTGCGGCATGTGTGTGTGACTCCACTGCACTGCTGAAGAGGAAGAGGAGGAGGAGGCAGAGTGTGAGCATTCTCTCTCAGACACAGCAGGGCCATACAAGGGAACACACGCCGGCACCATCAGCGTCGGTGTCTGCCCGCGGCAGGCAGGACCTCCAGCGTTGCATCCCTCTAGCCTCTCAGCCCCTACCCCAGGACCTCAACAGGCCTCTACCACCTTCATCTGCACCAGACAGTCGGCTCAACCAGGCTGAAACATGGCACAAGCCGCCAAACATCTCCGCAAGAACAAGGATTTAGAAGCCCAGCTTGAGGCAGAGCGCAAGGAAAAGGAGGAGGAGAAGGCCAAGAAGAGGAACCGCTCGCGGGACAAAAAGCGCAAGGTAAAGGGTCTGCTCACAGGGGGTCTGAGGGGGTGGGGAGGGAGCGGTGGAGAGGGGGTAGGAGGGAGAGAGACGCCCCCTTTCTTTCTCTCTAATGCTAAACTGGTTAGTGGTGCTGGGGCACACACATTGATGCGTGTTTCTATAGTGTGTGCAAAGTGGCACTGACACACATGTACTTTGCATAGAGAAATGGGGAAACTGTAAACACACTGCATACTCTCCTACTCCTCTTCCTGCTTTGCTGACTGTCCTCTGGCAGAGCTGTCCTATGGGTCTGTGTGGTACTCTACCTCTTTCTCTCTGCCTTTATCTTCCTGTATTTTTCTCTCTCTCCCTCTCCCTCTATCCTCTCTTTGTCTGCGTATTGTGTCAATAAGCAACATTTCACTGCCTCTCTGCTCAGTGATAACTTAAAGCAGACACGACTGAGAGAGGACATGTTTTTGTGCCCCACTCTCTCCTCATCCTCTTCCTTCTACCTCTCCGTTAAGAACTATTGTAATGACTGCTGACTAAGAAGTAATAATTACCTGCAGACTTTTCTCATACTGGGACCTTTGCACGGCACTCGCCACAAACACAAAATCTCTGCTTCATCAATCACTGGCTGTTGTGTTGTGGGTTAGAGATGGACCTGTATCAGCGCAATCTGTGATTATGACTGGGATAGCTGGGAAATCCCTCTTTTTCTTCACATTTCACTTATTTTCATGAATTAAAATGAGCACTTGTCGAAGCCATCTGTCTGTCTGTCTGTCTGTCTGTCTGTCTGTCTGTCTGTCTGTCTGTCTGTCTGTCTGTCTGTCTGTCTGTCTGTCTGTCTGTCTGTCTGTCTGTCTGTCTGTCTGTCTGTCTGTCTGTCTGTCTGTCTGTCTGTCCCTGGCTGGTGTCCAGCTGCATGTTTCTGCCTGTACATGCCGGTGCAGTAGAGACAGAGTTATGGACAGACATACAGACAGACTGTCGGTTACTAGTGATCCTCACCCTACAAGATGTACCCATAAGAGAAGATGGACGGAGGGGGTAGAACGGATACTGGGGTAGGGGTGGGGTTGTCTAGCATAGTTTGTGTATGGCTGCAGATTTATTGTGGGTGGAAAAACAGTTGGGTAGAAATGAAGCTGTTTCCCTGCTACAAACAGAGAGTTTCTGAGAATAGGTAGCCACCCAGCTAGCATATAAAGTTCTGAGAACTATATGTTTCTTAAAACTTGGTGAGAGCGTGGTTGTCCTATGTTTATTTAGCATACAACCTTCCCACAACTTTCTGGGAATTGTGCAGGATAGTTGCTTGGTTTTGGAACATTCTCAGAACATTTAAGGAACTTGCCCCCAAAAATAATTGTCTTGCTAGTTCATTACTTTAACAGAATGTTTCCTAAAAGTTCAAACATGGTTACATTTAATTTCAATTTTGGTAATGTTCTAGGAACGTTCTCCAACTGGTTTGACATTGTGAATGTTCTCAAATAGTTCTGAGAATGTTAAGAAACACTTTTCTTCTGTGGGATTTTCATTACTTCAGCATAATCTTTCCTACAGGTTTCCTCATGGTTCTATTTAAAGCCATGTTCTGAAATTGTTCCGAGAACGATAAGAAACATTGTTCTTCTGTGCAGTGGTGATATCATGTAAATCTTGGTGGGGCAAAAAAACAAAAAACATTTGGGAATGCATGCAAGCAAAGCCACTACACAACACAACACAACACAACACAACACAACACAACACTAAACAATACATGAATTGCACTATAACGGTGATAAACGGTGCCCACAAACTGTTAGGGCCTACATAAAGCTGTCCCAAAAGCAGAGTCTCAACAACAGTCCCAACACCTTACCACTGCTACACCTGGCTATCAGCGGAGCCTTGTCTGGCAGTGAAACAGTTCAGTCAGCCTCATTTACTGCCTTTAAAAAAAACATAGCTGATATGGATGACTTGCTTAAACAAATGTGGTTTCTACTGACAATTGAGATGTACAAACTATTGCATAAGAGGACGACAAGCGGATAAGATGCAATCCGTAATTTCGATTAAGACATTAATGAGCGAGCTAGGACGGACGTAGTCAATATAACTATTTGTTCAGCACCTTTGAAAATGTACAGCGACAGAATTAAGAACATGGGCCGTTCTTACAGTGTTCTCCCTGTACAACAGGTCAGAACCGTACGATAAATAAAGGGGGAAAACAACAGACAATGAAAGATCTTGCGATATTTGATGATTACATTTCTCTAAAACAGGTTATAGGCTACATGTACATTCTGAGTATCCTCACCAAGTCAGAACAATAGGCGAAATTAAGAGGGGAAAATAGACCAAATTATCAGGGTGAGGCAAATGGGCTACTAACAGCTTACAACACAACCTAAACTTAGTATTACCTTCTTAGCTATAGTATACATATCTCCCTGGCATATTACATAGTTTATGCAGCAGCATACAATACATATTTGGACTCACCTTGTTGTGCTGTGCTCACTTGAACAGGAAGGTGGCGCGGCGGTCCTTCATGGGCAAATTTTGTCATCAAACTTTGTCATCAAAGTCTGGCGTTTTCTGGATTTATGGTGCTTTCAAGACAACTGGGAACTCGTAAAAAAAACAAGGTTGAATCATGATGATGTTAGTGATCGTCAGGTCGTAGCTCTAGAAAGAGGCCCGACTTCCCGACTTACAATTCCGAGTTGGATGACCGTTCAAAACTTATTTTCCCAGTTGGAGCTTGTTTTTTCCTGAGTTCCCAGTTGTCTTGAACTCACTGAAGTCAGATTTCTCAGTTCTGAGTTAACAGTTGTTTTGAGTCCGGCAGAAATCATGCTGGATTGACAGCATGGCCAATGTTGATTGTTTATGATTCAAAGCTTGGAAAAGAGGCCCTTAAAAAGAGAATTGGGACGACACACCCACTCCACTGAATAGCAGGCAAGTGATTTCTTTGCAATAATTGCAGTTAGCCACTGATTCCTTCCAAACCACTCATTGTTGAATTTGCGATATCCAACTTGTTGTGTAATGTTTATGTCCAATGGTCGATGAGCACCGATACATTTTATCTATAATTTGCCAGTAGATTGTCGACTTGATTCATGATGATGACTGCTAGCTAGTGTTGACATGATCGGTCCAATCAAAGTTACTGTAGATATAACGTGATTGGACGTCATTTTATCTGTGGCCAATGACCTTGAGCCTTCTTGGATGGGCACTTCTAATGTAACTCTATTGCAGCTTGAATTATCGAGCTCTACCCTTATATTTGGCAGTGACGTAGTGTCCCCATGAGTGACAGAACACTGAGCCAATCACAGCGCAACTAGAGAACATACCAACACCTAAGCTCCGTATCTTCCGCTGGCTGCCCCACCACCACAGAAAGCACTAAGCTATGCTGAAAGACCTGCATTTTGGAGCTGCCTTACTCAAGAAAGCAAAAAAGAGACCATGCTTGCATGGAGGCTTTATTAACTCAAATATATATTTTTTGCAAACTGATATGTGACATGTTTTAATGCCAAAATAACATGCAAAACAGATACGTTACAGCCTTATTATCAAATGGATAAAACAAATCATCGTCATCAATCTGCACACAATACCACATAATGACCAAGCAAAAACAGGTTTTCAGTCATTTTTGCACATTTATAAAAAATAAAGAACTGAAATATCACAATTACATAAGTGTTCACCTTTTGCAGCGATTAAAGCCTTGAGTCTTCTTGGGTATGACACTACAATCTTGGCACACCTGTATTTAGGGAGTTTTCCCACATTGTTACCTGCAGATCCTCTCAAGTTCTGTCAGGTTGGATAGGGAGAGTTGCAGCACAGCTATTTTCAAGTCTCTCCAGAGATGTTCGATCGGGTTCAAGTCCGGGCTCTGGCTAGGCCACTCAAGGACATTCAGAGACTTGTGGGCAATCTTCCCGAAGTTTCCGGTGTTAGCAAAACTCAGCCAACCATATGGACGATTGGAGGACTTTCAACAGACTGAGTTTGGTCTTTCAACATGGCGCTTGGTGCGGTTGCTAGGTGATTCGTGACGCAACTGCCCTCTATAGGCAACATTTTCACTTATGTTCTCATAACGTCCGGTCAGGAAGCGTATGGCTTCATTCCCACAACAAATGTGAAACCAAAAACATGCTAGCTGGGAAACCTTCTATTCGGTAGGTACAGTATGTACAGTATGTGCTATGGGTGTATTAGTGTGTTTAGATATGGACAAGTGACTCATTATAAGAATTTGCTCTTAACTGACTTGCCTAGTAAAATAAAATAAAAAATAAAAAAAGGGCACTCCACTCAATTCAGCATTTAATCTTTGTTTTTTATTGCCCTCTGAAAATAGCAGGGGTAAATTCCCCATCTTCTTTTATAACTTTTTTATTTTATTAGGCTACTATTACTGCTTTCGTCCCACATGGCTGTTGAGCCACATGGCTGTTGTGTGTGTGTGTGGCGGACAGTGGGGGAGTCAAGCAGCCAGATCCACACAGTGGAGGGAGAGAGACCAGCGAAGGGGGGAGGGACATTCCAACTTGGATTGAAAACATATTGTTCCAGAGTTTCCCATGTCACTTATGTAACAATTAGCCACCCAGTTAATAAAGTGTTAAATAAGTGTTGTGACATCCCCAGCACTCCCCTCGCATCCCTTCTCTCTTCTCCCCTCTCTCCAGCTTAGACACTATCTTGGTTTCTGGAGCAGATGTTAACACACTCTCTTTCTCTCTCTTTCTCTATTCTCTCTTCTAAATCATTGAAGTACAGTCATAATGTGATGTCTTGTGTCCACCCTTGGTGTAGCAGTGGGCCTGGGGTTCTGAGGTTGTGTTTGTGGTGCAGACAGGAGGACTCTTTAGGGGGACGTTTGTGTCCCCACACCCACACCCAGTACACGTTAGTGCTGGGTTATACAGAGGCTATGGTTGAAATATTGTGTTCCACATTTATCATTTTTCACTGAATATTTTCCCTGAATGCTTCTTATCTCAGGCACTATGGCTCGCTCACTGATAGATGTATTTATCTCTGGTCTCGTCAGTACTTGCATGGAGATATGATAGTATTCACATGCACGCAGACACACTCTCAAACACACACAAATTCACGCAGAAACACACACAGAAACACGCGCATGAAATATCCCTTCTTATCTTTTGTACAGTAAAACGTTGCTTATTTCCTGCAGTGTTCATCTAACACTCTTATACTGTATGTTTGGACCAAAAAAACGTTGACAGTGGCTTTTTTAACGGTTCCTTTTTTGCTCTGATTGGGTCTGTGTGCACTGATGCATATCCCTCTGTCTTTACTATCAGATAGCACAGAGTGACGTTGGCTTGATTTCTAAACACCTTCAATGTCAGTGTCTTCTTGTACACTGTCTCACTCACCCTGGTGTTGCAGGATACTGTCTCTGCTCTGCAGCCACGTCATCCTCTTACAGATGTAGGATACTAATTTGATCACTCTTTTGTTGCTGAGAATATTCCTGCACTGCAGGAAATGCGGAAAGAGCTTTGTGATTTACATAAATTCACAGAAAACCCACACTAACACCTGGTTATATTAGCACTATTGCACTTATCATGTACACTACTTTTGGCCAGCTAATAGCCTAACCACCAATCAAGCAACATTGTGGACTAAACGTTCAAATCCGGTTGCTGTGACAATATAGGTCAAATTAAGATTCTGCATCTGTAAATACACTGTTGTTATTGATGAGTTTGCTCTTCTAGAAAAATGTGCATTGTCACTTTGGAAACAAAGACCTATTGTTCCAGTGAACACAAAGTTTTCTTCTCTTTGTTTGTGTGTGTGTCCGCATTTAAACCCATTCTATTCAGGGAACTCCATAATAAATGCTATGGAGGTGGAAATATGGTGGAGATCTGAGGTGAATACAATACATTGCTCAGATTTCATCATTGTGTTAAAGGGATAGTTCAACAAAATGACCTATTGGTTTCCTTACCCTGTAAGCAGTCTATGGACAAGGTATGACAGCAATCCTGGCTTTGATTTAGTTTCCCTGGCACTGTTTCCAAATGCTAATGTTTTAGCATTTGTGGCACAAATCCCATTCAAGCCATGTTCCCGATATTAGCATTTTTTTGTGCATCATGTTCAAATCATCAGTGAATTTGTTGAGCTTCATAGTCCTCAACAATCTACACACAACACCCCATAATGAAAACAGGTTTTTAGAAATGTATGCAAACAGAAATAACTAATTTACATACTGTATGTATCCTTGAGATGTTTCTACAACTTGATTGGAGTCCACCTGTGGTAAATTAAATTGATTGGACATGATTTGGAAAGGCCCCACAGTTGACAGTGCATGTCAGAGCAAAACCAAGCCATGAGGTCGAAGGAATTGTCTGGATTGTGTCGAGGCACAGATCTGGGGAAGGGTACCAAAACATTTCTGCAGCATTGAAGGTCCCCAAGAACACAGTGGCCTCAAATCATTCTTAAATGGAAGAAGTTTGGAACCATTAAGACTCTTCCTAGAGCTGGCCGCCCGGCAAAACTGAGCAACTCGGGGAGAAGGGCTTTGGTCAGGGAGGTGGCCAAGAACCCGATGGTCACTCTGACAGAGCTCTAGAGTTCCCCTGTGGAGATGGGAGAACCTTCCAGAAGGACAACCATCTCTGCAGCACTCCACCAATCAGGCCTTTATGGTAGAGTGGCCAGACGGAAGCCACCCCTCAGTAAAAGGCACATGACAGCCCGCTTGGAGTTTGCCGAAAGGCACCTAAAAGACTCTCAGACCATGAGAAACAAAAGTCTCTGGTCTGATGAAACCAAGATTGAACTCTTTGGCCTGAATGCCAAACATCACTTCTGGAAGAAACCTGGCACCATCCTACGGTGAATCATGGTGGTGGCAGCATCATGCTGTGGGGATGTTTTTCACTGGCAGGGACTGGGAGACTAGTCAGGGTGGGGGAAAGATGAACGGAGCAAAGTACAGAGAGATCCTTGATGAAAACCTGCTCCAGAGCGCTCAGGACCTCAGACTGGCGCGAAGGTTTACCTTTTAACAGTTCAACGACCCTAAGCACACAGCCAAGACAACGCAGGAGTGGCTTCGGGACAAGTCTCTGAATGTCCTTGAATGGCCTAGCCAGAGCCCGAACTTGAACCCTATCGAACATCTCTGGAGAGACCTAAAAAAAGTTGTGCTGCAACACTCCCCAACCAACCTGGCAGAGCTTGAGAGGATCTGTAGAGAAGAATGGGAGAACCTCCCCAATTACAGGTGTGCCAAGCTTGTATCGTCATACCCAAGAAGACATAAGGCAAGGGTCTGAATACTTATGTAATTGTAATATTTCCATTTTGAATTTTTTGTATATTTGCAAAATTTATAAAGTCCTGTTTTTGCTTTGTCATTATGGGGTATTGTGTGCAGATTGATGCGGAAAAAAATACGATTTAATACATTCTAGGATAAGGCTGTAACGTAACAAAATGTGGAAAAAGTCAAGGGGTCTGAATACTTTCCGAAGGCACTGTATCTATAACACAGAACCTTGGATACTTCCTCATGTCTCTTACCCATTGTTTTATATTTTATACTGTGATATGAATAATAAGATAGCAGAGCACATTTCTGAGAATAAGTAAAATGGGTATTTTCAAGATATTTAAAATGTCCAGTTCTCTTTGACAGTTTCCCTTAATGGCCATTCAGGGATTGATTTGCTCCAAATGCCAATTGCCTTAGTACAATTAGGATTATTTAATATCCCCCAGGGTATGACATTGAGGCCATAGTTTGTGTCAGCGTGTGTGAATAGGAATGTGTATGTTCAATAATGCAGTATGCCTCAGTAGCCTCATTTAAACCTGGCGCTAACATGCATCCTTTTTCCTGATCTTGTCCACATCCTGGTCTACACATGGTATTAAAATGTGTCTCGTATCTGTTCACTGTGTCCGCATTGTGACCCGATTTCCTGTTCCCTCCATGTATCCAAATTATATGACAGCTATTCTTTCAATGGTGCCACCTTTCAATGAGTTTAGAAGGCGGGATAACTATGATTTAAATGGTTTCACTGTCAAGATCCGTCTACAAATCCAGACACAATGTGTGCCTGATTACCTCCTGAGATGGTTCTGCTCGTATAATGAGCAGAACGACATCAAACTTGACCTACTTCATGTAAAAATACAACTGTTATTTGGGTAAACTATATCTACTTGAAAATAAAGTTGAACCCCCCTTCTTTTAAAAGGAATGTATTTGCCCAATTTTTTGTGGTTGTATTATTTTAGACATGGCTACCCTGTCCCCTAGCCTGTAGTGTCTGTCTGCAGCCTGCAGGCTGATAGTGGGCCAGGCAAGCCAGGAGTAGAGAGAGGCTGAGAGTGAAGACGGTGTTGGTGGTGATGACTGTGGCACTAGTAGTAGTATCTCAGCCTTAATGCAGAGTAGAGGTGACAGCAATGCATCAGCAGCCCAGCACTGCCTTCTGCAAGCATTAATGTGTCTCTGTCTTCCCTCTCGCTCTCTCTCTCTCTCTCTCTCTCCCCGAAAAGAGATAAAGAGTCCAGTGTGTGTAACACAGTCTCTTCTCAAAGCATTATTGTGTCTCTCTTCCTACCTCCTCGTTGTGTGTGTGAGAGAGAGATTTTCATGCTGATGGTGGAGACGGACAGGCTGGTGGTCCTGCTGTGCTATGCTGTGTGTGCAGGTTTGGCGCAGTGGATTAGAGGCGCTGCAATGAGCTGGAGTGACTAGGCTTATTAGAACATACCTGAGCACCTGCCTGGCTGCAGTCCCCTGCCAGCCATTTTCTGCCGAGGTGGAACATTTTGGTGTTTTATGCCTTGAGGCTCATTGTTTGCCCGAAATGGTTGTGATCAGTTTGGAGTTGAATGCCTTTGACTCTTGTAACTAGAGTATTATTTAGCCAGGTCCTCTCCTCTGTCCCACAGTGGGTCCTCTGCAGCTGGACTCAACAGCTGCTATTGTACATACACCCTCACCCTCTGGGCTGCAGGGTGGCTGCTGGTGTGGACCATTGGAGTTTTTTTGGGTGAGCGTGTACAAGTCTACCCACATGTAGAACATTCAGTGAGGAAGCTGCTTACTGCAGTACACCAGGCCAGTAAACAAGACTGCAGTCGGCCCATCTCTCCTCTGTTAGCCCAATCTCAGACCTTATCTCTGTGTTCATTGATCTGTCCCAATCACAATGAGTGTGTGCAATTTCCTGTGGCTGTTGGGCTAGGTGGCTGGGTAGCTGTGGGGCAGGGTGCCTGGTTGGCTGAGTGGCTGGGGGTCTGGGTAGCTGGGTGACTGTGGGGCAGGGTAGCTGGGTGACTGTGGGGCAGGGTGGCTGGGTGGCTGGGGGGCTGTGGGGCTGGGTGGCTGGGCTGTATACCACGGTGCACACACTCTTTTAATTAAAGCCGTAATGGATTTGTATTTGTATTTATTATGGATCTCCATTAGCTGCTGCCAAGGCGCAGCTACTTTTGCTGGGGTCCGGCAGAATTAAGGCAGTTATGCAATTTTTTAAACATTAATAATACATTCATACCAGATTTCACAACATGCTAAGTGTGTGCCCTCAGGCCCCTACTCCACTACCACATATCTACAACACAAAATCCATGTGTACGTGTGTAAGACAACTCAGGATAAGACCCAGATGCAGACACAGGAAGAGGATAGTACAAATCTCAGAAAGTTTATTTTAGAACAGGGGGCAGGCAAAGGTGAGGTTGCGGGCAGACAGAGGTTTGTAATCCAGGAGAGACAGGCAGGCTCAGGGTCAGGACAGGCAGAAGGGTCAGAACCAGGAAGACTAAAAACAAAAACTGGAGAAACAGGAAAAACCACTCTGGTACAACCTGACAAGACAAGACGCACTGGCAACAGACAGACAGAAAACACAGGTATAAATACACAGAGGATAATGGGGAAAAATGAGAAATACCTGGGGGGTGTGTATAGTGCATAGTGTGTGTATAGTGCATATGCTATCATGTGTGTGTATGCATGTGTCTGTGCCTATGTTTGTGTTGCTTCACTGTCCCCGCTGTTCCATAAGGTGTGCACAGTACCAGTAAAATATTTGGACACACCTACTCGTTCAAGGGTTATTTTTACTATTTTCTACATTGTAGAATAATAGTGAAGACATCAAAACTATTAAATAACACATATGGAATCATGTAGTAACCAAAAAAGTGTTAAACAAATCAAATGTTAAACAAATTGCCTTGATGACAGTTTTGCACACTCTTGGCATTCTCTCAACCAGCTTCACCTGGAATGCTTTGAAGAATCTCAAATATCAAATATATTTTGATTTGTTTAACACTTTTTTGGTTACTACATGATTCCATATGTGTTATTTCATAGTTTTGATGTCTTTACTATTATTCTACAATGTAGAAAATAGTAAACATAAAGAAAAACCCTTGAATGAGTAGATATTTACAGGGTCAGCCCTTTGAGCAAATTAGGGTTAAGTTCCTTGCTCAAGGACACATCGACAGGTTTTTCATCTTGCTGGCTCGGGTATTGCTCACATACCCACATAATTTACCTGTCCTTGACTCTAGGTTCTAGGTAAGTGCAGCCAATCTGTTGTGATTCATGAAGTGTAGCTGACTGTGTGAATGAATAGACGGACTGTGAAGAGCAGGTGTTTGGTCCTGATGACTCATGGAGCAGTAGAGTGATTGTGATGAGTGTTGAGTTGAGCGATCATCAGCTCCTGTTTACTGCAGTACTCATCTCACTGCTGCCAGGCCGGAGACCAGCTGTTTAGGAAAAACATTATCCTTCTGTCAGTTAGTCTAGAACTAATGGCTAACATTGCTTTGTCATTCGAGCTAGGCGCTTGTGAGCCCCACATACAGTACAGTAGAACAACCTGATTAGACTGTAGTGTTGTGTGGTGTAGTGTGTGTTAGACTGTAGTGTTGTGTGGTGTAGTGTGTGAAGGTGTAACCCTGCCTCCCTCCCTGGTCTGGATTAGGCTCTTTATCAGTCTCTTAGCAAACCATGAACACGTTAACACTGCCACCTTGTCAGAGATGCTGTCTGAGCTTAATTCCCAGCCCGTCCCCACCTCACTGTTATATCCTGTTACATCTCCTCATTTCCAGGCATTATTTAGCAGTTTTCCGTCTATTCAGATGCCATGGGAAATTATCTCATATTTAGAGGGTCTTAGTATTTCCATCTATTCCTCCCCCCTCTCTCTCTCTCTCTCTCTCTCTCTCTCTCTCTCTCTCTCTCTCTCTCTCTCTCTCTCTCTCTCTCCTCGGCCCAGCTTGCTAATCTTATTCTGATAGCGCAGCTCTTACGTAAATCCCTGAAACAAGAATTGAGAGATCAGGCTGATTGAAACGGATCCTCATCATGGTCAAAAAAATAGAAGAGAAGAGAGAGAGAGAGAGAGAGAGAGAGAGAGAGAGAGAGAGAGAGAAATAGAGAGAGAGAGAGCGAGAGAGAGACGGAGAGAGAGAGACATTTTTAAAAGGGAAACATTTGGTGTCTGTTGCTGGGATTGTGCTGTGCCCCCCACCCTCCCCATCCTTCCTCACTCTAAGCTCATTCTGCCTGGAAGGAGGGGACGGGAGTCAAGATAAGAGGAGGGGGTAGCTACGGAAATGGGACAGGAGCTTACAGGGTCTTGATCTCAGCGAAGTCTCTTAGCAATGTCCTGTCACCCTCGGCTCAGAAAGTCACACAGTGTATCTATCTGCGGTAGTTAATGCATCTGTATGGCAGGCAGCACCTATCTCTGCAGTGAGCAGCCAGCCTCTACTGCACTCAGACTCGGCACAACAGGGGAGAAGTGTTACTTTACTGTACCATTACCTCACACTGAAGATGTTGCTTAGATTTGGTCCATGTTTTTGAATGGTTATTTCATGTTCTAATCATCTTATTCTCTGTGCAAATATTCATGTTTTGTCAGACAAACGAATGAGTGAGAGTGAGTGTAATGATGTATGTGTAGTCAGTGTGTGTGTTCCTGTTGTAGATGTGTGGTACAGTCAGGAAGGGAGCCTTGTGTCCTGTGTTTACCCCTAACTACAGTGGAGTGTGGACATTCCACTTGAATGCACCTTAGAAACCTCAGTGAAGTGCAGTGGAGCCTGTCCCTGTACCCATAATAAATGTCCCCTGTGTATGTGTGTGTGTGTGTGCCATGCATGTACTGTATTTGTGCATGTGCACTCACTGACTGTGTGTGTAGGAATGAAGCCTCAGGGCAGAACTCAAGGCTTATTGGGAGGAAAGATAAAGGCAAAGAGAGGAAGGGACAAGGAGAGAGAGACATCTAGAGAGGAGGAGAGAGAGACATCTAGAGAGGAGAGAGAGACATCTAGTAAGGAGGAGAGAGAGACATCTAGAGAGGAGGAGAGAGACATCTAGAGAGGAGGAGAGAGAGACATCTAGAGAGGAGGAGAGAGAGACATCTAGAGAGAGAGGAGAGAGAGACATCTATAGAGGAGGAGAGAGAGACATCTAGAGAGGAGGAGAGAGACATCTAGAGAGGAGCAGAGAGAGACACCTAGAGAGGAGGAGAGACATCTAGAGAGGAGGAGAGAGAGACATCTAGAGAGAAGGAGAGACACATTTAGAGAGGAGGAGAGAGACATCTAGAGAGGTAGGAGAGAGAGACATCTAGAGAGGTAGGAGAGAGAGACATCTAGAGAGAAGGATTGACACATTTAGAGAGGAGGAGAGAGAGACATCTAGAGAGGTAGGAGAGAGAGACATCTAGAGAGGAGGAGAGAGAGACATCTAGAGAGGAGGAGAGAGACATCTAGAGAGGAGGAGGAGAGAGAGAGGAGAGAGAGACATTTAGAGAGGAGGAGAGAGACATTTAGAGAGGAGAAGAGAGACATCTAGAGAGGAGGAGAGAGAGACATCTAGAGAGGAGGAGAGAGACATCTAGAGAGGAGGAGAGAGAGAGAGAGAGAGAGAGAGAGAGAGAGACATATTGAGAGGAGGAGAGAGAGACATATTGAGAGGAGGAGAGAGAGACATCTAGAGAGGAGGAGAGAGAGACATCTAGAGAGGAGGTGAGAGACATCTAGAGAGGAGGGGAGAGACATCTAGAGAGGAGGAGAGACACATCTAGAGAGTAGGAGAGAGAGACATCTGGAGAGGAGGAGAGAGACATCTAGAGAGGAGGAGAGAGAGACGGACACTCTGAATTAAACTTGTTTGTTCCCAAGCAGGGTATTGAAATCTGTACGTTAGAATATCTTAGTGTGGCAAACCTTTATGCAAAAAAAATTAAGAATTAAGGAATGGATTAAGTGCAGTCGTCATGGCTACAGTGGTTGCTAATACAACCTCCAGACAAGTGACAGGCGATGGCCGCTGGAGGCTGGAGCCACGGAGGATGGCACTGGTTCTGGCTTTGGCCATGGGTTGGGTTGGTGGGGCTCCATGTCCCAGTGCTCCACTCCATAGATTTATTGAGTAATTGTATCTGTGAAATGTTTCAGCCTTGTGGTGTCATGCAGGCAGCCCTTGTTAGGGTCTTGGCCTGAACTCCTATAGGAAGCATTAAGCAGCAGTGTCTCTGAATGATTGATCCTCCTCTCCTCCCATCCCCTCTATATGTTGAGGGCATGACACCATCCTCCCTCCAGGATCAGGGACATGGATCAGGGGTCGGGGGAGAGGATAAGGCATGAGAGATGATATTGGGGTTTTTGACTGGGCCGTCACTGCGACAGTATAGATCCTCCTGTCAGACAGTCACACACACAGTACCACAGTGCAGGAGGACTAGTAATCCACACCCATGTTAGGGGTGATTAGAGCAGGCTGTTTGATGAAAGGTCAGATGCCACTGGAGACCTGAGATAAGAGGTTCTGGTGAGACATAATACATGTTACTTTTCAATAGTTGTTCCATTACAGTTACACCTTCCCTGTGTCTGTCTGACTGTCAGCTCACTGGCTAAACCAACCCAGCACACTCAATAAACTCATTTCATTTCTGGGCTATGAACTCTATGCAATTACACAGAAAATCCAGCTAAAAATAGAGTATCGATTGAAATAGATATTAGGGGTAATTGAAATAGATTGAAATAGATTGAAATAGAAATTTGGAGTAATTGAAATAGATATTAGGGGTAATTGAACTAGATTGAAATAGATTGAAATAGATATTAGGGGTAATTGAAATAGATATTACAGGTAATTGAAATAGATTGAAATTGATTGAAATAGATATTAGGGGTAATTCAAATAGATAATACGGGTAATTGAAATAGATTGAAATAGATTGAAATAGATATTAGGGGTAATTGAAATATATATTAGGGGTAATTGAAATAGATTTAAATATATATTAGGGGTAATTGAAATAGATTGAAATAGATATTATGGGTAATTGCTGGTGCAAACTGCGTAAAAAGACATCAAGCCAAAGATTTGTTATAAACCTCTTTATTCTGCCAGCAATTCCACTCACAGTCATGAGATCAACTGAACAGTCAGCAATTGGTACTTGGTAGTGTAGGACACTGCTACTGTTATTCAACATCATTCAGTCGTGCCAGATCTCAACCCCTCCAATCTGTGTGTGTGACTGTGTGTGTGGTTCTCATAATCACGATAAATGGTTGTGTGTGTGTGTGTGTAGTGTGTAGTGTGTAGTGTGTAGTGTGTAGTGTGTAGTGTGTAGTGTGTAGTGTGTAGTGTGTAGTGTGTGTGTGTGTATGTGTGTGTGTGTCAGGCACGTGTGCTGTCTTGGGCAGGAATTTACAGGAGGGCTGGGAGAATAGTGGTGTCATCCTCTTTCTAATTGGCTGACCTCAGAGATGTTTCATGTGCAGAGATGAGTACCCTCCCCTCCTTTCCTTTCCTTCTCTCTCTCTCCCTCCCTCCCTCCCTCCATTCCTCCCTTCATCAATCCTCCTCTGCTCGGGCACTGGATACATCTCCCTCACACTCATTCTCCTTGCTCTCCCTCTTCCGCTCTCCCTCTTCCCCTCCCTCTCTCCCCCTCTCTCCCTCCCTCTCCCTTTCCCCCTCCCCTTCAGTCTGACTCTGCACCAAACTATAGATTCACATTTAGAGAGAGAGAGAGAGAGAGAGAGAGAGAGAGAGAGAGAGAGTGCAAGAGATTAAGCGAGCAGAGGGAGACTGGGTATGGACCATCATTGTCCCCAACGATGAAATCGAGCAGGGAACTCCGTACGTTCGTTCATGCGTTAGTCACACGCGGGTTCGAGGGGGTTTGGGTGTGCTGCATCATTTGTGGGGGACGACATGTTTACTGTTGCCTTGTACATTTTTTCTGTTACAGTGGCCTGATGTTCTTCAACCACATTAAGGGAGAAGAATAGATAGATAGATAGATAGATAGGTACTTTATTGATCCCCCGGGGGGGAAATTTCATAAAGAGTGACTGTGTAACTGTAATGGAACAACTATTGAAAAGTAACATGTATTATGTCTCACCAAAGAGTGAGAGAAGCAGGTGCTGTGTACTGAACAATGAAAATAAATCATTGACTAACAACCTTTTATATAAGTTTTGATGTGGTAAACAGTGATGCAGAACAGATAATGCTCCTCCTAGCTGCGTTTTACACTGGGCTGAAGTGAATCACTGTTGATAGCCAGTGTTGTAAAGACAGAGAGGACAGAGACATTGTTTGTGCAAACTGTAGCTGTATCGGGTTAGGAGAGGGGAGAGTCTGCCTGCATGCGTCACCTCTACAAGGTCAACCACACCTCACACACACTCACATGCAAGCTCACATGTACAGTAGCCGAACACACACTCTCAGGCAGCCCTTACTCAGCACTACGTTGGTTCAGGAAGATGAATGTCTCCCCCTAGTGTTGAAACAGCAGACCACATCATCACAGTTGTGTCTTTTGGCTCATCTGGGCCTCATGGAGCTCCACCCCAACTGTAGGGAGGAAAACTTCCTCAACTTTCTTTCTGTCTTCAGCTGTGTGTGTGTGCGTGTGTGTGTGTGTGTGTGTGTGTGTGTGCGTGCGTGCGTGTGTGCGTGTGCGTGTGAACCTGCCCCTGCCGAGAGCCAACAGCTGGCCCGGTGATGGGGCTTAATTACCGGCTGTCAGATACACAGCAAGACTACCCATTACATCCAGCTAACACACATCTCTCGCTCTCTTCCTACATGAACATAGTACAGTAAATTCGACCTTAGACACACAAAGTGCGCGTCATGTTTGAGTTTGTTTATTAGGTTTCTTTTAGCACTCCTGTCTATCAGTGTGAGGCCTATGGGGATGGGGTGTGTTCCATCCTGCTGTGGGTGACATACTGTGTGCAGCGCTGCGGTGGAAAGGTTGTCACTGAGGACATACCACTGTGGCACAGGAGTTGGGAGTGTGTCTGAGAGAAAAAATAAGATGTCAGTATGAATGTTTCTGTTTGCAGAGAGTGTTGAGGGGGGAGAGGGAGACTGTCTGGCCCATGTGGAATTTGCCTTCGGATGCCTGTGACTAGATAGCTGAAGCAGATTTGATTTCTGAATGGATGATTTTATGTACTCTGTACCACTGTACCACCTACACTGTACCACTCTGCACCACCTACTCTGTACCACCTACACTGTACCACTCTGTACGTACCACTCTGTACCACTCTGTACCACTCTGTACCACCTACTCTGTACCACCCATTTTCTCTCTCTCTCTCTCTCTCTCTCTCTCTCTCTCTCTCTCTCTCTCTCTCTCTCTCTCTCTCTCTCTCTCTCTCTCTCTCTCTCTCTCTCTCTCTCTCTCTCTCTCTCTCTCTCTCTCTCTCTTCTTGGATAGAGTAAATGAAGAGGAATTGATAGGAGAGCTAGAGGCAGTGGGAGGCAGGGCAGGTAGTCTCTCTGATGGTAATGGAGAAAGTGTTTGTCAGAGCACTGTGACTTTGGCAACTACACCCCTACAGCCTCAGGCACACACCTTTAATGGCCTGCACACTCAAATGCCACAGCACTGTGTGTGTGTATGTTTTTGGTTTTACTAGTCCTCACAAGGATAGCACAACAAGGAAAATTCAGATAAGTGGGGACATTTCATAGTTCTCCACAAGGAAAAATGTTATTTTAGGTCTTAGGGGTTAGGTTTAGAGTTATAATTAGGGTTTGGGTTACAATTACGTTTAGGGTTAGGCGTTAGGGTTAGGTCCCCACATGGATAGTAAAACAAACATTGTGTGTGTGTCATGCTCTTAATCTGTGACAAAAAATAACCATTTGGATCAATATCCTATATGCCCCTTCTTCCTTTAAGTATAAAATAAGAATATATTTAACAGCTACAAATCCATTGGTTCTTTCTTACTACTGATCAAGGCTAAAAGATCCATATGTTTCTGTTTTCACTATTTACTCTGTGTGTGGAAATGAGGAGATATGTCAACAATGCACAAATACTTAATCCTTTCCTTTCTCTCTCACTTTGGACTCCCAAGTGGCGCAGTGGTCTAAGACACTGCATCTCAGTGCTTGAGGCGTCACTACGGACAACCTGGTTTGAATCCAGACTCTATCCAGACTCCCATAGGGCGGTGCAAAATTGGCCCAGTGAGTTTGGCCTGTGTAGGCCATCATTGTAAATAAGAATTTGTTCTTAACTGACTTGCCTAGTTAAATAAAGGTTAAATTAAAAAATATATATTTCTTTTTAAATACAGACCTACACTGCTGTCTCTCTTTCTTCCTTTCTCACTGACTCTGGCCCTGTATCGCTGTCCTGGGAAACGCTCATTGACTCCATCATTTCATTTCTCCATGATTAAGTAAATCCTTTATGAAAATGTCCTGATCTCTGGCCTGCTGGGAACAGATGCCATTGACATCTTGACTAGGGTTGCAAAATTCTGCTAACTTTCCCAAAATTCACAGGTTTTTCCTGAGATATTTCCTGATTAACCCCCTCCTGATTACAAGAATCTTCCAACCGGGATTTCTGAAAAACCTGGACGTTTGGGAAAGTTACCTGAATTTTGCAACCCTACACTTTTCACTACCCATGCCTTTCTGTCTCGTTCCTCCTCTGAATGAGGTGGAGGTCAATACAGTATCTCTCTCTAGGGATTTTCATTTTTTTTGTATCATTCATCATATTTTCTTCCCCACATCCCCTGCTCTTACAGTACCTCCTCATTCAAGGGGTTTCAGCACCTCTGGCTGCTTCCTGCTGACTCAATGAAACTGGATCCACTTTATGGGCTCAGACACAACAATATTGTTTGCTGGCCCGAGAGTACTAAGCACCTCTGAACAGAGTGCCGGACGTAATTTTCAAACCGATTTTTACATTTAGAATTGCTTGAAAATGTCAGTCAGACGTCTACAGCAGGTTAAACTTTACATCCACATTCGGTGCGATGTGTGCAAGCCTTATCACTCACTCTCTTTCTTGTTCCTCTCTCTCTCTCTCTCTCTCTCTCTCTTACTGTTTTCTCCCCCCTCTCGCTCTACTTTTCACCTTTGCTTTCTCTATTTTGCTGATAATTCATGATTATTCTCTCTTCTACAGTATATTCTAAATGACCCATCTGATCCTATGTTGTTGATCAGCCCAGGCTCTGACTCATTGTAATGCAGACCGAGGTCTCTGTGGAAAACAATGACTTCCTGTTCCAGTGAAGCATATGGTACACAGTGAGTACAGTACAGTGCAGTACATGTGGGCCAGCTGTAGTAGATGTGGTGCCATGTGTCAGCTGGAGGGAGGGAGCGAGTACTCCAGACTCGTTTCCTCTCTGTACCCTCCCTCTCTCCTGGAAGTAGATGTTTGGGGAGCTGTTTCCTCTGAGAACCCTCTCTCTTCTCCTTAGGCTAAGATATAACACCCCCTGTCACTCCCCTCCTCAGTTGAGCTAGTTATATCCCTAGGTGAGACCAGGGTACTGTACCTCTGCTTGTATCCCTCCTCATGGGATGTTTAAGCACTAGTGACCACTTGAAGTAATTGGCCTGCTGTATAGGGCCTGCTGTCAGATTGCATCTCTCCACAGTGACATTTTATGCCTGTTGTACCATCAGTTACAACACACTGGACAGTATGGAGTGTTGCTCAGCTGTGCTGTGTGTTAAACCCTCACTTAGCCACTGTCCCACTTCACTGTGTAAATCACTTGACATGCAGAGATGGTCCTCAACATATGCCAGAGTAAATGAAGTGTGTTTGGGGGGGGGGCATCCTGGCAACAGCAAGAAGGAAAAAATATATACAGTGGGGAGAACAAGTATTTGATACACTGCCGATTTTGCAGGTTTTCCTACTTACAAAGCATGTAGAGGTCTGTAATTTCCAGAAATCCAGAAAATCACATTGTATGATTTTTAAATAATTAATTTGCATTTTATTGCATGACATAAGTATTTGATCACCTACCAACCAGCAAGAATTACGGCTCTCACAGACCTGTTAGTTTTTCTTTAAGAAGCCCTCCTGTTCTCCACTCATTACCTGTATTAACTGCACCTGTTTGAACTCGTTACCTGTATAAAAGACACCTGTCCATACACTCAATCAAACAGACTCCAACCTCTCCACAATGGCCAAGACCAGAGAGCTGTGTAAGGACATCAGGGATAAAATTGTAGACCTGCACAAGGCTGGGATGGGCTACAGGACAATAGGCAAGCAGCTTTGTGAGAAGGCAACAACTGTTGGCGCAATTATTAGAAAATGGAAGAAGTTCAAGATGACGGTCAATCTCCCTCGGTCTGGGGCACCATGCAAGATCTCACCTCGTGGGGCATCAATGATCATGAGGAAGGTGAGGGATCAGCCCAGAACTACACGGCAGGACCTGGTCAATGACCTGAAGAGAGCTGGGACCACAGTCTTAAAGAAAACCATTAGTAACACACTACGCCGTCATGGATTAAAGTCCTGCAGTGCACGCAAGGTCCCCCTGCTCAAGCCAGCGCATGTTCAGGCCTGTCTGAAGTTTGCCAATGACCATCTGGATGATCCAGAGGAGGAATGGGAGAAGGTCATGTGGTCTGATGAGACAAAAATAGAGCTTTTTGGTCTAAACTCCACTCGCCGTGTTTGGAGGAAGAAGAAGGATGAGTACAACCCCAAGAACACCATCCCAACTGTGAAGCATGGAGGTGGAAACATCATTCTTTGGGGATGCTTTTCTGCAAAGGGGACAGGACGACTGCACCGTATTGAGGGGAGGATGGATGGGGCCATGTATCGCGAGATCTTGGCCAACAGCCTCCTTCCCTCAGTAAGAGCATTGAAGATGGGTTGTGGCTGGGTCTTCCAGCATGACAACGACCCGAAACACACAGCCAGGGCAACTAAGGAGTGGCTCCGTAAGAAGCATCTCAAGGTCCTGGAGTGGCTTAGCCAGTCTCCAGACTTGAACCCAATAGAAAATCTTTGGAGGGAGCTGAAAGGTCTATTGCCCAGCGACAGCCCCGAAACCTGAAGGATCTGGAGAAGGTCTGTATGGAGGAGTGGGCCAAAATCCCTGCTGCAGTGTGTGCAAACCTGGTCAAGAACTACAGGAAGCGTATGATCTCTGTAATTGCAAACAAAGGTTTCTGTACCAAATATTAAGTTCTGCTTTTCTGATGTATCAAATACTTATGTCATGCAATAAAATGCAAATTAATTACTTAAAAATCATACAATGTGATTTTCTGGATTTTTGTTTTAGATTCCGTCACTCACAGTTGAAGAGTACCTATGATAAAAATTACAGACTTCTACATGCTTTGTAAGTGGGTAAACCTGCAAAATCGGCAGTGTATCAAATACTTGTTCTCCCCACTGTAGCTGCATAGACGGAGAACAGAACAGAAGAGAGGGGAGAGGGATGGAGAGAGAGCAAAGAGATGAGATGGATGAAGATGGATGTAGGTTCAGCTAGGACTCACGAGTTATGACCCCAGTCAAATTCCAGGTGACCGTTGAGTTATGGTAATCTCCTCTTATGCACTCTGGACATGCGGTGGTAGCACCCAAATTGCTAACAACCATTCGGTCGCAAATGGCCTGGGACTCAGTGATCTATTGTCCCTCTAACCACTCAATGCAAATGCCGTCAAAAATCGCATCAGTCACTTATCATCAAAACAGTATCATTCTTTTAAAACTCACAGTTAGGTTACATTCTTTGACCTCTGCGATGATCAATTTGAAGAGGTCCAATAACAGGTTGAAACTGAGTGGAAAACATGTTGTGGATGTTGTTTCACAAACAAATGGACAGCACTTCATAAGGTGATGATTAATTCAAAGCATTTAAGATGTTGCATGTAGAACGCCTATACGCATATTAGAGCTTATGCATATGCCTATGTATGAGCCCAAGCCCCCCACAAAAAAAACACAGAATCAAAATAATGATTATGCCGTTATACAATACATAGCCTATTAGCTTACAGCATATTAAGCAAGGCAGAAAAACATTTTGGTCTATCCTATACTCCAACATTAAACAAATTCTAGTAATCAGCTTTGAGTGCGGACAGTATTACTATGCATACCAGATGGACTGGTTGCCTTATGCTAAGCTCCAAAATGTATTTCCGTGAGTCTGGGAGAGAACATATAGGCCTAGGAGATACTGTTAGTTAATTGATTGTGTGGGGCGTCTTACAGAGTTCGCCTACAATTATAGTACATTTGTGTTTGATTTTGAATGTTTCGTTGTGAAAACATGTTACTATCAATGATCCTGTACAGATTTCACTTGGTTTCCTAAATTTAGCACTAGGTAGCTGCAGGAACATGGTTGAAGAGCCCATGGCATACGGAGTTTGGGCGGAATATAACCTGTCACACAGCGAGAGCATGCTCCCCAAACAGTGGTTGATGCATGAAGTGAAATAAGTGTTTTTGAAGCCCAAACATCCTGTGTGAAAGCAGAGTGTTGATGGTTGCCACTAAAAAGACAATAACATGACAATAACCGGCTGACAACATTTCATGACCACCACAGCCTTAGGTGCTGCAGGAATAGCCTGTGACAGAGAGGTAAACAGATGTTTAATCTTGATTGTTTTCCAAATGATTTCTGTATGAATGACTAAGTGACGTGGTACAGCAGGTATTATTTCCTGTGTCTCCATTCATAAGGCAGGTTGATGGATAGAGAGAGACAGACAGATATGTGAATGCCTGGATGGGCTCCTCCTGGTGGATGGGGAATGGGACTGTACTGGACTGACTGTGGTTAGCCCCAAATGGCACCCTCTTCCCTATTTATCACACTAGGGCTCTAGTCAAAAGTAGTGCACTATACAGGGAATAGGGTGCCAATTGGGATGCATACATGGACTGACTGTTAGTCCACAGAGGTTCTCACACATCAGACCCGTGTGTCTGCATCATTTGGAGGGGCACACATTTGTGTAGCTTGACCATCTTGGTGTAGTTGGAGTCAGGTCAGCACACACACACACACAGTCCAAGCAGCCACCACCTCTTCAAACCAGTTCAGTGATTTAATGCTGACCTGCAATATTGTTGTTATGGATTTAAGTTATGGATTTCAATATTGTTAATTAAGTTATGGATTTCTGCACTCATTCAGACAGAGGTGAGATATGGAATACAAGGGTGATGAGGTTGAAATAACTAAAGTATTATTTCTAAACTATTTTATTTCTGCACCCTCATTAAGTAAATAAATAAATGTTTGTTTTGGAGCAAGTATTCTAATGCAGGCCCATAAACCTCTCTGCAGTGAGAAAAATAATTGGCCTATGTCATAGATTTTACATGTAAACTCTATAGACCAACAACAACTTACAGTATGTATTAGTCATAGATAACATCCAGCATGGCCTGCCTTTCCAGAGCACAAACGTAACTGTCTATTAGCTCATTAACCAATCATGTAGTCCATCCTGCTCCATATTTGCTATAAATTGTCATCCCCACACAACATGTATTACGTATTAGCTTGGTGATTTTGTTAGTGATGTTGAGTGAAAGTTATATAAAACTCCCTTGGTTTCTCAGCAGCTGCTGCAGTGACAATCAGAGCAGGAACTGATGCGGTCCGTGTTTGAGTGACTTGGTAGGTCCATTTGTCGTTAATGATCGCGGAGACATTTCATCAGCATCTGTCAGGACAGACGGGTTAAAGCTGTTTTGTAGTACTCGAGTCTGGTCTCGAGACCACGTATTGAGTGTCTCGGTCTTGTCTTGGTGTTGGATACATTTTTACTCAGACTTGAGGACTTGTAATTTCTTCCCGAGACCAACCAGTGGAGTAAAAAACTCAGCTCCCATTCAGTCAGCTCATAAAACTGCTTCGTCAGGCCAAATATCCACACTCCTTTCAGGAAACATGAATATCTTATTGCCTATTGAAAGCTGGGCTTCCTACCCTACTCGTAACATTACTGTAGTTTATTTTCGTTGAAAAATATCCTCAAACTGTCGCGCTTGTCAGAATGTCCTTGATTCGTTGGTAGGGAAACGTGGGGGAAATTGTTGAGCGTTGCACTTACTCTTAGTAAGGGGAGATGGGGGAAGTTGTAAAATGTTGTAATTTAATATATAATAAACCTGTGTGGGTTAGTGATAGTTTGTAGAGTGGCCAGTCACCATTCTGAATGTCTAAAGAATCCATCCTTATGGTGGCAATGTGACACATTTACAAACATGGATTTAAGTGCTCTTGACCTTGACCTTGACTCGGTCTCGGACCCCTTGCCCCGCCTCCGGTCTTGGTCTTGACTCGGACTAGCTTTAGGACAACACTAGATTAAAATGACATGCTATTGGTTGGAGAGGGAGACTGATGTCATGTGGAACCCCCATGGGAGGGCAAGTAACCAGCAGCAGCATCAGGCCCTGTGAGGCAGAGGCCCTCTGCAGCGCAGCATCGTGGATATGGAGAGGAGCTGATCGATGGTGCAGAGATGGCAATGGAGAGAGAGGGAAGAGGAGAAGAGAGAAATTCAGAGTTAGACTCAGGGCATAATAAAGAGACACTCAGAGACAGAAACAAGTTTATTTTTTGAAAGTGAAAGGGGTACAGAGTAAGAAGTGGGAGACAGAATGGACATTAAACACACACTGAACGCTTTGTGTGTATTAGAAGGATACCAGAGTGGTAGAGGTTGTGTGTGCTGAGGGAGAGCGGTAGAGAGGTAGAGAGACAGAGAGTGGTAGAGGTTGTGTGTGCTGAGGGAGAGCGGTAGAGAGGTAGAGAGACAGAGAGTGGTAGAGGCAGACCGGTGACTGTGCAAGGCCGAGTACTGCAGTCTTATCAATGATTTAACAGAGGGAGAGGTGAGCTCCTCCCTCTGACTGTCTCTCTCCCTCGCACACACTTTTTGAACAAACATAGTGTTTCATTATCCTTAATTTAACCATTTGTTATATTGATCTATTGACTGATAACGTATATCTACTGTATTACTGGTAGTTTGGTTTTGCTGCCTCTACAGAGGGGAATGGAGCCAACATACAACTCAGCTTACTGCAGCGTACAGTCCCATTCTCACACAGGAGAGGGCAAACATGTGTGCGTGTGTAAGGGTGAAATAGGCCTAGGGAGGGGAACACTGCTGCCATTGGACATGCACAGTGTATGCAGACTGTTGTGCATACAAGTACTCACTCACACATTAGCTCACGTTAGCAGATGTATAGAAGTCTCGTGTTTCACTGGGGACAACATACAATAAGCTGTTACGCTGCCCGGTCTTACATCATTAGCTGCTCTCTCTCTCTAACATACTGCACTGTGCGGCTGGCTGGTCCATGTCAGGGTTGGACTGCAGCCATCTTACAAGGTCATACACATTCATGAGCCGGCTGCCTGTGCAGGGTCAGATGTCACAGTAGAAGTCTCTGTTACTTCTTACATTACTCCAAAATATACATCTCTGGAGAATGAATAGACGGTAAACTCTTCATAGGTCTAGAGACTCAATGGATCCTTTAAAAACAGTAGTTCTACTTCCTCTTCAATCATACTTTTATCTGCACCTTTTGTCTTCCTTCTGTCTTTCTCCTCAGGTTAGGATGATAAATCAGCGGTATAGATTTTAGAGGTCACGACAGTGTTTACCTCCACACACTACGTTGGATATTGCTTCAACTGAAATCTGAAATATGATATTTATATACAGTACGCTGTAATATCACACTGGTACCATGTGTTAATGTTCCCCATGCATCTCTCCTCTTAGCATATCCCAGTCGTTCCCTAAATATCTGGTAAGCCTGACTGTTGAAGTTGAACTGTAAGATGAACTTAATGAATAACGATATTAGTTTGCGTCTTGACAGTGTGCTGTTACATACAGTAAGCTGAAAGTAAATATATTTTAATTCTGATGTTACAGCTCTGCAATGTCGTTTTAGCTACTGTATGTTCTACATCTTTTATGGTTGGATGAAATTATTCAGGCCAAATACATCAGTTGGTGTCTCGTAGCATGCAGAGTCTCAGAGATGCAACGCAGTATGCCGCCACTTAGCCCTGTCCTATCTACCATCAGACGGCTGTGGCATTACTGCATTACTGTACCCATCAGTGTCCCCTATCACTGTGAGATGGACACGCATGTGTCAGAGATTGATGTGTTAGAGCACCGTGGAACCTGCCTCATAGCTGGCCACTGATGGAGAGGAGAAGGGGGGGATGGTGTTTGTCAGTGTTTATCTGATGATGGACAACACTTTTGCTTGTGTTGTTTCTTTGTTGAGTGTGATTTTAGATGTAGATGAAGGATCCGTGTTTGTGTTTGGAGTTTTTAGAGGTTGTTGTGTCCTCTCTCATAAATGTAATTATTTGGTGACTGGCGGCCTCCCTTACATCCAAATCTAACTTATGTTTGCACGTCAACTCTCATTGCCAATCTGACTACAAAGCATTCTCACTCTGTTTCTGTATTACACATGACATAGAGCTGTATCCTCTCATTCTTCATTTAATCCACATTCCACAAGTCCAAACGTTTCACTCCACTCTCTCCTCCTTTATTTTGTGCTTCTTTCCTCCCTTTCCTTCTGGGCCTCCACGTTCACCTCCCCTCTCTCCACCCCCTGAACTGACCTCTCAACCTTTCTCCCTCTCTTTCCTCTCATCTCCCTCTCTTCCACCCATCCCAGCTCATCTCAAGTGCATTCTTCAAGCCTAATAGTGCTCCAGTCCTGTTATAAGTGGAAGGTGCGAAGGGTTTGTAGAGGGCACTTTGAGGTTTCATTGTGTTGTGTTTGGAAGAGGCACAATTGATCAGTGGGAGAGTACTGTAGTGTATTTTTGCATGCACCGACAGGTGTTGTGGGGTGTTTGTGAGTTGTTTCTGTGTGTTCTCTCAGTTCAACAGGGGCAGAGGGAAGGAAGGTGGTACTGATGGGATTGTTGGGTGACATTAGGGTGTTTTTGGTGTTCTGGAGTCTGTACACCCATCCACACGTCTTCGTCTGTAGCTAGCTGGCTGCATACTGTAGGCTGTGGTCTGACTCAGCAGCATCAATATTGCATACTTTCTGTTTTAGCACAGAGGATAAAACAGGCACCTCTAATATTTAATGTTCTTATTTATTATTTATTTAGAAGCCCATTTGAACTTTCCTGCACTGTGATTGGTGGCTGTGCTCCGTGTCAGCTATTTTACCTACCTATATGGCTCCATTTACAGGTACAGTACGCTATAGCAGTGGTTCTCAACTGGTTTTGGCTCGGGACCCAAATTGAACCAAGTTGTCTCAGTCGCGACCCAATATTCGCAAAAGAATCGGCAATTATATGACAAGGGAACACCTCTTTCAGTGTCAATAATAAAATGTCTGCCCTTTATTCTTGATGAAAAATGTTAATAAACTCACTGGTTTGAGACCACAAAATCAACCAAAATAGTGCTGCTAATAGCTCTATATGGAGCATTTTCTGAGATTAAATTATAGAAAAAATGAAAAGTTCATTATAATTTCTACCCACTTTCTACCTGGTTTAAGATGTTTAAGTTCAGACTGGAGTGTCTTTTCATTGTATAAAAACAGACTGGAGTATCAATCCATTCAAAACTTCCCATTGCAACTCACCAGTTGGGAATCGCTGCTACAGTATAGAAGCTGTTTACTGACAGACAGAGAGAGGAAGACAGAGATGGTTATCGGGGAAGAGTGGGGAAGAGAGTCATAGAGACATAGAGAAGAAAGGAAGGAGAGAGAATGAGAGGGATGGAGAGAATGGAGACATGGAGGGATGGTTTGTTGATGCCTGTACATATACTGCAGTGAACCAGGGTAGGACACAGTTACTGTGCTGTAGGTACTTTACTTTACTGTGTATCTGCTCTATGTGTCCTATACACCAGATTCTTAGTCTATATGTGTCTTTTGTGCTGGATATGTGCTGCCTGCATCCTCTCCCTGTCTGTCCTGCTGTGACTCTGTGCCCAGTCACACGGAAGAGCTAACTTTACCCACCTCTTTTCTCTGCCCGCCCTCCCGCCCGCCCGCCCGCCCTGCCACTTACTGCACTCTTAAAGCATCACTTGAGCTGTTCAGGGCTGTGCATTATACAATATGAGCTGCTTTTAAAAAATCTTAAACCGTCAAATCAATACAGAACTTCTTAGTGGGGGGAAGGATAGGATGAAAATGCATTTATCAATCTGTGGTATTGCTTACTACGTGGATTAACATAACCTATTCTCCGGCAGCGTCCCCTTAAGGTTCACAACATTATAGACATATGCTATACAGGTTTTAGAAAGTAATGTATGTATAGTATATTGTGTACTGTGGCACAAAGATTTCTCAAAGTGTTACATGTTACAGCAACATCATCTTCCATCCCCTTTCTTGACAGAACAAGATGAATGCACGTAATTTTGGTAGAACTAAACTAGTGAAAATGAGGGCTGTCACCCTATTCGGTTTTTGTCACATCATTTATCAGAATTACATTCATTAGTCTATCGCTTAATCGATTCACATTCTGCAGAAGACTGGAAGCTTTAAACTGTTTCTGAGCTACTTAATAACACTTCAGATCTCTGGCATTGATACTCTGGGTTAACACTTTGAATGATGCGGTATCCAACACCAACGTCTACAGTCTTACAGTGCTCCTTTGGAGGAGCCTCCATCTATATGCCCAGCCAGTGGTATAAATGAGTTAAGTATCTGTATCTTGGGAATCTGTACTTTACTTTACTATTTACAATAGTAAAAAAATAAGTACTTTTAACTCCATACATTTTCCCTGACCACCAAAAGTACTTGTTATATTTTGAATGCTTAGCAGGACAGGAAAGTTGTCAAATTGACGCACTTACAGTATCAGGAGAACATCCCAGGTCATCCCTATTGCCTCTGATCTGGCGAACTTACTAAACACAAATGCTTCGTTTGTAAATTATGCGTGTTGGAGTGTGCCCCTGGCTATCCGTAAATTTTAAAAATACAAGAAATTTGAAATTATTTATAGTTGTACTTTTACTTTGGATACTTAAGTATATTTTTGCAGTTACATTTACTTTTGATACTTAAGTTTAAAAAAAAATCATGAGCATGGCCTTATTTCTATTATAGCATATTGTATGACTGTCACATTCCATTCACCCAGCTCAATGTAACATCAATAGGTTTAGGCTGCTACATGATACTCAAATTTTACCTATACCCATAATGAGTTTGCTACAACCTAGCCTTTGAATTAAAGTTTACAAAGTAGGTGCACACAGGTTGAGAGACAAATGTGAGGTGACAGACAGTGACATTCAATATTGCCTTGCACACTAGCTTATATAGAGTGTAATCATTAGTCCAACAGTTGCAAACAAGAGTTTCTATTGGACAAATTCAGGTATGTTTAACCCCGTTTTGTTTTGTTTCCTTCCGTTTAAGAAACGGTTTTTCAACAGAATCGGCAGAATGAATACACCCCTAATCACACGTGAACACTTCCATAGCAGCCACGTTGTATTTCTTCTCACATCTATGGGTTCTCCTCCTCTAACCTCTTCCCTTCGCTTGTGGACTTCACTGCACAACACGTTGTATTCCTTCTTGCATCTATGGGCTCTCCTCCTCTCACATCTTCCCTTCGCTTGTGGACTTCAATGCACAACACATCAGCTGTATGTGACCAAGCAAAACAAACTGAAGAGTTGTTTTGCCTGGAAACCTCCACAGATAACACACTACTACAATGACGACCAACAGTCTCTGAGTATGTTACCAGATCAGGTCTTGTTTTTAAGGAAAGGAGATAGGTGGTGAGAAGATTTTTTGTATATGATAGTAAAACCTTCTTATGATGACTATGAAATATGTTGCCACCTTCAATTGCTGCACATTTTCTCATAAAAAATTATATTTCAACACTTCCTGCTCAGGCAAATTTTCCCAACTGCTAACCTTTGAACCAATTTAAACTCCCTTACATACCCCTTGTGATGAAGGCAACCAATGGCCTGCTTCTATCTAAGATGTAAACACAGCCTCGCCTGAAAACTTGAGCTGATGTCTGTGTGTGATGAAGAATGAAATAAGATAAATATCTGTTTTCTAGTGCACTAGAAATAGGCAGAATGCAATGTGAATTGCATTGCTTGTATGAAGAGGTAACTCCGTTAACCACTTAGCCAATTTATTAAAACATAGCCAATGCTACAGTTTGACTAGCCTAGCCAGCTACTGTAAATGTCAAAATGCCTGCTCAGGAAACTATTGTTTCATTAGCTATCTCTCTGTCGGTGAATTCCATTTTTTTATCATGTTTTAGCATAGTTATATGTCTCATTTCAAATAACTAGCTGCAGGCTTAAAGAAACATTCAATCATATGATTAGCATAAAAAAACGAATGAAAGCATGTAGATAGAACAATGTGTGTCATGTATGCTAGAATGGAGGTTTAAAAACTCCAGCTGAATATGCATAAAGGACAACTGGTTATTTCTTACACATATAGCATACCTTGCAATGCAATCTTCTCTAAAAATAGCTGGGAAAAATGTATACAATGTGCTCTGCAATACGATGACCAGAGTTTGATTTATAAACCAGATGAGTTCTCAAATGTCAGCAGTTGCCGAATACCATGGTGGGCATACATCATGTTGTATGCATTGGAATATAAGGTTTGGAGAATGATAAAAGATGTTGGGAAATGTTTGAGTTTCAAATACTAAATGTTAAGTGAATGTGAATATACAGTATTTAGTTGGTTTAAATGAGTAGGCTTTCCTACTAACCTTCTAAAAGTAGACCGTGCCAAATTCTTGCCAATCCATTATTCTACTGCTAACTATGGCTGAGTGTGAGACAAGTTTTACATAATGAACGTTTCATGCGTATACATTCAAACAAGTAACAACATCACGTTTAGTAATTCACCATTTATTGAGTACAGAGACAAATAGCAAAGGTGTCTCAGGCACTAGTTGAAGTATCTAAATACAGCGTAGCCTACCAATCAATGTATATGGAGAGAGAAGTGCCATGGAGGGCACAATCTTATAATGCTGGAGTCAAGAAATGAGAGCTTTACCATCTATGCCAAAAACCTGAGCCTCTGATGGAGAACTGTCATCAATGCATGCTTCAGTATTCCCCCCTCTCTCTGGGAGCATTCGTGTGCCCAGGCCCCATGGGTGTATTGAAAGGATCCCACCCTTGTCGCCAATGTAGCCAACTGATGTAGAGCTAGGGAAGTGCCTTAGAGGAATGCAATCTTAAGATCATGTAGAAATGAGAACTCTACCATATACTGCAAAAGCCTGGGCTCCTGACAGGGACAATAGAATTCTCATCACTGCATGTTACAGTAATATAACATAATCTGTTTTTCACCTCTTCAAACTGATTCTATATTGAATTTAGTCTTTGAGATACTCTAACAAGAATGTGTATAAGTAGTTGGTGCTTTTCAACTCTAAAATGCACTAGACTGGGTAGACTGTGTAAGACAAAACCCACAAAGAAAAGACAACGGGCAAATGTGTATGGGGTCTCAATGTCTAATAGTGACGGAAGGGTAGTTCAAACTGCAGTAGGATGGTTCTCCTCACAGGTGAGGGAATCAGCTGAGCCCATGCTTGGTGAATAGCACTTGGTTGATCTCTGGGAGCAGGACACAGGAGAGGAGAGCTGAATAGATCATGGGAGACAAAAGTTAAAGACTTGTCCTATAGATATTTGTATTATTAATTGGAATAATGATAGCTAAAGCTCCCTGTCCTGGAATGACATGCTAGTAGTGATAAAGCTATCTGCTCCTGCTAGCTAACAACAGGTCTACTTGTTGTAGCTAGCTATCTACATTGCTAATGTTGCTGCGTTCTAAGTAAACTTGGGAGTTATTTTACAGCTTGCATTGATGGTATCACGTTTCTATAACTAAATAGATTACAAATATAAAAAGGACTGGTTTCGGAGGACGGAAATCTCTCTTGAGCTGTCACCAGCTGTGTTTATGTACCTTAGGTACGGAGATGTGATTGGCAGAAGTGATCAGCAGAGATGTAATCTCGGTTATCCAGAAATACAATTCTCTGAGACAGCTTCTACCCCCAAGCCATAAGACTGCTAAATAGCCAGACTGGCTATAATGAATGGTACCCAAACTATCTGCACTGACTCTATCTTGCACCAACACTACGCACATTCACTAGACTATATATACGAACCATATACAAACTCACTCACACACACTACATTGACACTCCCACACAAAACCCACACACATATAACACACACACTGACAAACCCAACACAAGCGCAAATACATACACATTACAAACAAACAATCCCACTCACACACACACTTTTACACTCATCATTTGCTGCTACTACTGTGTTCTCTTATTATTGTGTATCCTGATTAGGGCTGTTGCGGTGACCGTATTACCGCCACACCTGCGGTCACCAGTCATGAAGGCAGTCAAATTCTATGTGACCGTTTAGTCATGGTAATTAGGCTTCTCCAAGCTCTGATGCTGCTGCTGGTCATTAGTAGCCTAGCAAACTTGCTAAGTGCCTGGTACTCAGCACCCTATTGTCCCTCTAATCACTCTGACATCAATACAAATGTAATCAAAAATCTTATCAAACACTTCATGAGAGCCATGAGCTCATATTGCGCAACATTTCTATAGACTATGCAATTGCGCGAGAAAACAGAGTGATGGCCTTCTACTAAAAAGAGGAGGATCCCATCAGCTTTCTATAGGCTAGACGTACTATATTTATTTCTTAACTTTCCTAATATTAAGCACATTGCTTTAAGTGCATAGATTACATGTTTTTTTCCCCGCCGCCCCTGTTTCGATACAGGTGTATGATAATGATCCATCCTAAATCAAAACAAATTTCACACATAAATTATTTAGATTAAATCAAGAATAGTCTGATGGGTGACAATATTAGCCTATCACTGGTGAATTACAGTGGGGAGAACAAGTATTTGATACACTGCCGATTTTGCAGGTTTTCCCACTTACAAAGCATGTAGAAGTCTGTAACTGTGAGTGACGGAATCTAAAACAAAAATCCAGAAAATCACATTGTATGATTTTTAAGTAATTCATTTGCATTTTATTGCATGACATAAGTATTTGATACATCAGAAAAGCAGAACTTAATATTTGGTACAGAAACCTTTGTTTGCAATTACAGAGATCATATGTTTCCTGTAGTTCTTGACCAGGTTTGCACACACTGCAGCAGGGATTTTGGCCCCTTCAGGTTTCGGGGCTGTCGCTGGGCAATACGGACTTTCAGCTCCCTCCAAAGATTTTCTATTGGGTTCAGGTCTGGAGACTGGCTAGGCCACTCCAGGACCTTGAGATGCTTCTTACGGAGCCACTCCTTAAGTTGCCCTGGCTGTGTGTTTCGGGTCGTTGTCATGCTGGAAGACCCAGCCACGACCCATCTTCAATGCTCTTACTGAGGGAAGGAGGTTGTTGGCCAAGATCTCGCAATACATGGCCCCATCCATCCTCCCCTCAATACGGTGCAGTCGTCCTGTCCCCTTTGCAGAAAAACATCCCCAAAGAATGATGTTTCCACCTCCATGCTTCACGGTTGGGATGGTATTCTTGGGGTTGTACTCATCCTTCTTCTTCCTCCAAACAAGGCGAGTGGAGTTTAGACCAAAAAGCTCTATTTTTGTCTCATCAGACCACATGACCTTCTCCCATTCCTCCTCTGGATCATCCAGATGGTCATTGGCAAACTTCAGACAGGCCTGGACAGGCGCTGGCTTGAGCAGGGGGACCTTGCGTGCACTGCAGGACTTTAATCCATGACGGCGTAGTGTGTTACTAATGGTTTTCTTTGAGACTGTGGTCCCAACTCTCTTCAGGTCATTGACCAGGTCCTGCCGTGTAGTTCTGGGCTGATGCCTCACCTTCCTCATGATCATTGATGCCCCACGAGGTGAGATCTTGCATGGTGCCCCAGACCGAGGGAGATTGACCATCACCTTGAACTTCTTCCATTTTCTAATAATTGCGCCAACAGTTGTTGCCTTCTCACCAAGCTGCTTGCCTATTGTCCTGTAGCCCATCCCAGCCTTGTGCAGGTCTACAATTTTATCCCTGATGTCCTTACACAGCTCTCTGGTCTTGGCCATTGTGGAGAGGTTGGAGTCTGTTTGATTGAGTGTGTGGACAGGTGTCTTTTATACAGGTAACGAGTTCAAACAGGTGCAGTTAATACAGGTAATGAGTGGAGAACAGGAGGGCTTCTTAAAGAAATACTAACAGGTCTGTGAGAGCCAGAATTCTTACTGGTTGGTAGGTGATCAAATACTTATGTCATGCAATAAAATGCTAATTAATTATTTAAAAATCATACAATGTGATTTTCTGGATTTTTGAAGTGTACCTATGATAAAAATTACAGACCTCTACATGCTTTGTAAGTAGGAAAACCTGCAAAATCGGCAGTGTGTCAAATACTTGTTCTCCCCACTGTATATATTATCACTGGTGAATGATGCTCAGCATAAGAAACAATGCCTTTTTGTTGCGACCTTTTCAAATCATAGTCGCACACCTCATTCCTCTCCTTCTCTTGTACTATTTATTATATTCATTCTATTTCCTCTGCTCCACAGGCATTTACACTGTCTCTCTTTCCTCTGCTCCACAGGCATTTACACTGTCTCTCTTTCCTCTGCTCCACAGGCATTTACACTGTCTCTCTTTCCTCTGCTCCACAGGCATTTACACTGTCTCTCTTTCCTCTGCTCCACAGGCATTTACACTGTCTCTCTTTCCTCTGCTCCACAGGCATTTACACTGTCTCTCTTTCCTCTGCTCCACAGGCATTTACACTGTCTCTCTTTCCTCTGCTCCACAGGCATTTACACTGTCTCTCTTTCATTTGCTCCACAGGCATTTACACTCTCTATCTTTCCTCTGCTCCACAGGCATTTACACTCTCTCTCTTTCCTCTGCTCCACAGGCATTTACACTGTCCCTCTTTCCTGTGCTCCACAGGCATTTACACTGTCTCTCTTTCCTCTGCTCCACAGGCATTTACACTGTCTCTCTTTCCTCTGCTCCACAGGCATTTACACTGTCTCTCTTTCCTCTGCTCCACAGGTATTTACACTGTCTCTCTTTCCTCTGCTCCACAGGCATTTACACTGTCTCTCTTTCCTCTGCTCCACAGGCATTTACACTGTCCCTCTTTCCTGTGCTCCACAGGCATTTACACTCTCTCTTTCCTCTGCTCCACAGGCATTTACACTGTCTCTCTTTCCTCTGCTCCACAGGCATTTACACTGTCTCTCTTTCCTCTGCTCCACAGGCATTTACACTGAATCTCTTTTCGTTTCCTTTTCTTCTCTTTGTGTTTTTGCCCTTTCTGAACTCTTTTAAGTCTTTGTTGATGTCATTACATATTTCAGAGAGAGACTGTTTTCCTCGGGAAGTGGCTTTTAGTCTTCGTTTATCTCTCTCTCTCGCTGCTACTAAGTGTCAACTACCACCACTCCCTGCTGAGCCAGCATGTGGCCCCAGCTCATTTAATCAGAGAGAAAGGGGGAGAGAGAGAGAGTGGGAGCGGGGGGAGAAAGAATCAATGAGAGCATCAATGAGAGATAGACAGAAAGAGAAAGAGAGAAACTTTAACTATTTGCACATCATTACAACACTGTATGACACTTGAAATACCTATAATCTTTTGTGAGTGTAATGTTTACTGTACATTTTTTTATTGTTTATTTCACTTTTGTTTATTATCTATTTCAATTGCTTTGGCAATGTAAACATACGTTTCCAATGCCAATAAAGCCCTTAAATTGAAATTGAGAGAGAGCTCTATAAAAGCAGCCTGTCTTGACTGTCCACCAAGTGAATGAAGCACAATGCTGATAAGGTGGATGGAAGGAATAATGATGACTGTGATCTCTATTTATAGATGCAATGTCCTCAATTGTCTACAGTTTTACAGTGTGTGTGCGTGTGTTTGCTTGCGTGCATTTGTGAGTGTGTATGAGGATACATGCGCGTGTGTGTATAGTCCCCTGTCCCAGTGTGCACATGGGTGTATGCCACATCCACGTGCCGTTAGTGCTGACTCCAGTGCACAGGAAGAGCTGCAGTGGGGATCTCAACATGCCCTCAGCATGAACACACAAAAATGGGCTTTTCAGCAACTACGCCTGATGGAGTGTGTGTGTCTTAGACGGTTGTGTGTCGATACTGCGGATCAGCAGATTGACATGCATTTATGTCTGCAGGACAGCCAGTGGGGGTTGGGGGAGTGGCTGGGGTATAGGAGGAACTGAAGGTACAGTACTGTTCTGTAGGCTGGCTGCCTAGTGCATGAGGAACCTGTAAGTACTGTACTGTAGGCTGGCTGCCTAGTGCATGAGGAACCTGTAAGTACTGTACTGTAGGCTGGCTGCCTGGTACAGAGAGGAGAGGAACCTGTAAGCACTGAGAGAGAGAGAGAGAGAGAGCGAGCGAGCGAGAGAGAGAGAGAGCCCTCTTATTTAGTACTGACATCGCAGACAGCACTATGTGCTGTCTGACAGCTGCTTTTAGTCACTGTGGTCCGACTGTTACAGTGTATAATGGCTCACTGGGTAGCTGAGTAATGTACTGCTATATTACCAGACAGATCCACTCAAGCCAGAAGAGGCAGAATTGCCTTGTGTCCACAATCTCCACATCACCCCCTCTCCTCTCCTCTCCTCTCCTCTCCTCTCCTCTCCTCTCCTCTCCTCTCCTCTCCTCTCCTCTCCTCTCCTCTCCTCTCCTCTCCTCTCCTCTCCTCTCCTCTCCTCTCCTCTCCTCTCCTCTCCTATACCTTCTCATCTTTCCTCACCCCTCCAGGCAGGTCTCTCACCCCTCCAGGCAGGTCTCTCACCCCTCCAGGCAGGTCTCTCACCCTTCCAGGCAGGTCTCTCAGGCACTTCAGGCTAGTCTAATACACTTAGTGAGAGCTTCAACGTTGTGTGAATGCGTCCAGAACTACTGCTACACACACACACTGTAGCAGGACAAGCCTGTGTTGAACACACACACACACACACACACACACACACACACACACACACACACACACACACACACAAACACACACACAGCCATGATTGCGTCTGTCTTTCTAGAGGCTGAGTCAGCATAGTCAGGAGAAGGAGGCGGGAAAGAGGGGGATGAAGGAGGGAGGAGTAAAAACGACATCTCTTAACAGTGAAACCAACTACTATTTCATATATCTGTCTGTCCATTTATCTTTCTGTCCATCTGCTAAACCAACTATTATTTCATATATATGTCTGTCCGTTTATCTTTCTGTCCATCTGCTAAACCAACTATTATTTCATATATCTGTCTGTCCATTTATCTTTCTGTCCATCTGCATCGACTTTGTCTTCTTCTTCTATCTGTCTTTCTCTGAGGTGCACAGCATCTATCGTACTTTACTGATATATAGTATGGAAATATAATGGTGATATTACATAGAGAGATTGCACTGTGCACATACGTCAGCATGATCAGAAAAGTTGTTGGTCTGAGAAGGGGACAATGTGGTGAGAGTATCATATATGTATAGGATGTGAGGCCTGGGGCTTTAGTTATGCAAATACCACCGAAATTGAATAATCTTTAGATAATAAACTTAAGAAAGTGTGAACATTGTGAACTGGCTCCACACCAAGGTTGGAGATGGTTAACTTTGTGTCAGTATTATTTTCAGAATTAAATTTCCTCTCCCATCACAGTCTCTTAATGAGATGTCCCGCTTTGCTGACTTTTGAGGCCTTTGTCTTTTGAAGGTTAGAAAGACAAATCCATTTTTCTGTGAGGGTTGTCTGGCTTAATGTGTTGTCACTTGCTCTCCCTGCTCTCTCACTGCTGTTTTAATACCTTCTCCTCTTGAGAATATTGCCATTCAGATTCAATTTCTCCACTGCAAATCTAATCAGAGCTGCTTCCATTAAAGTTGTGCCATAAGAGCAATGCGGCAGTGATCCATGTGCTTTATTACCCATTCACAGTATGGCTGCATAAATACTGCTGATATTTTCATGTCTGCATAAATATACTGGCACAAGTGTGTGACTGTGTTCTGTGCGAGTGTGTGTATGTATGGGTGAGAGAGAGAGAGACCTGGGCCCTGACAGTAAATCTCAGTAAGACAAGCATAATGGTGTTCCACAAAAGGTCCAGTTGCCGGGACCACAAATACAAATTCCATCTAGACACCGTTGCTCTAGAGCACACAAAAAACGATACACACCTCGGCCTAAACATCAGCTCCACAGGTAACTTCCACAAAGCTGTGAACGTGCTGAGAGACAAGGCAAGAAAGGCTTTCTAAGCCATCAAAAGGAACATCAAATTTGACATCCCAATTAGGATCTGGCTAAAAATACTTGAATCAGTTCTAGAACCCATTGCCCTTTATGGTTGTGAGTTCTGGGGTCCTCTCGCCAACCAATAATTCACAAAATGGGACAAACACCAGATTGAGACTCTGCATGGAAAATTCTGCAAAAAGATCCTCTGTGTACAATGTAAAACACCAAATAATGCTTGCAGAGTAGAATTAGGCCGATACCCGCTAATTATAAAAATCCAGAAAAGAGCAGTTAAATTCTACAACCACCTAAAAGGAAGCGATTCCCAAACCTTCCATAACAAAGCCCTCACCTACAAAGAGATGACACTGGAGAAGAGTCCCCTCTGCCAGATGGTACTAGGACTCTGTTCACAAACACAAACAGACCCCACAGAGCCCCAAGACCGCAACACAATTAGACCCAACCAAATCATGAGAAAACAAAAAGATACAGGAATAACTTGACACATTGCAAAGAATTAAACGGATTAAACTAGAATACTATTTGGACCTAAACAGAGAGTACAGAAAGTTAAGCTTTGACTATGTACAGACTCAGTGAGCATGACCTTGCTATTGAGAAAGGCCGCCATAGGCAGACCTGGCTCTCAAGAGAAGACAGGCTATGTGCACACTGTCCCCAAAATGAGGTGGAAACTGAATTGCACTTCCTAAGCTCCTGACAAATGTATGACCATATTAGAGATACATGTTTCCCTCAGATTACACAGATCCACAAAGAATTTGAAAATAAATCCAATTTTGATAAACTCCCATAGCTATTGGGTGAAATACCACAGTGTGCAATCAGTTGCCACAAGAAAAGGGCAACCAGTGAAGAACAAACACCATTGTAAATACAACCCGTATTTATGTTTATTTATTTTCTCTTTTGTACTTTAACTATTTGCACATCGTTACAACACTGTATATATACCCATATTATGACATTTGAAATTTCTCTATTAGTGTGAGTGTAATGTTTACTGTTCATTTTATATTATTTATTCCAATTTTGTTTATTATCTATTTCACTTGCATTGGGGGGATGTTTTGAGGAGTAGTCAGTAGTTGTGAGTGATGTTGAAGTGTCAGTGTGTGGGGGGGGGGGGGGGGAGGGAGGCCCAGGATGACTGCTGGTTGGCCCAGTAGGGGCTAGCTCTGCTCATTCAGACAAAAGAGAAGGGATGAAAAGCACCATAATGATGCCCAGAGAGAAAGAAAAGGCATGCCTCTTTCCATTTCTCTGAGCGAGAAGAATGGAGCAACAGAAAACCGAGAGAGAAAGAAAGAAAGAATAAAATAAGCCTCTCAAATCCAGGTTTCTGGCTAGGCTGTCTCTTTGGGTTTATTTTTTTCATGCGTTTTATTATGCTAATGAAATGGTAAAATAAATAAAAATAGTCTGGAATGGAAGAGTTCCCCCTTTCAATGGAGGGAGGGAGGGGTGCCTCTAAATGTCATTGATAAAACATAAACAGATTAGAGAGCTTACTCTCCTTTCTTACATACCCTCCATCTTTCTGTTATCCTCCTTCTCCTCCCCTCCCTCTCTTCTCTCCTTCATCTCCCGGTCAGACCTTCTCTTCTTTACTGGTCCCATGGGATTACATGAGAAAACATGTTAATATTTCTACTCAGTACAATAATACAACTGCAGTATACAGACCTTGCTTCAAATACTATTTAGGGCATTTCAATTACTTTCAAAGACATTTAGAAGTAAGTATTTTGATACGTTTTATTTGAAAAGACAAGAAGGGAATGAATTTGGAAATACACTTGGAAAGTATTTTAAATTACTCAAATACAGTGATTCAAATACACTCCCATGCATTTAACCCAGATATTTCAAATAGTACGTTATTTATAAGAAATTATTAGAAAACATTTTCAAATACTTCCAGTTGAAGATTCAGGCCACATTATTTCAAAATACTCAAATACACAGAAAAATACACAAATACACAAATACACATGTATTTGACAATATATTCACTCGGGGCCATTTGCAAGCGTTTTTTTTCATTGTATATATGATCCTTTCATAAGGATCATTAGGCTAAGTGCTCAAGGCAGTCACAGCACAACTATTACAGAAAATATAAGAAAGGCAATAAACAAAGAAGCATGAAAACATGCCAGTAACTAATTCAGAATCATATAACCGACTGGGCACAAACTAGTTTAATCAATGTTGTTTCCACATCATTTCATGAAATTACTTTGAACCAACGTGGAATAGATGTTAAATTGACATCTGTGCCCAATGGGAGGCCTCAATCTAAGCTGCCCTCACTTCTGTCTCTCATTGACTCAAAGTTGAAAGCCAGAACCCTTTGAAGAACCATTTTTAGTTCCAGGTAGAACCTTTTTGGTTCCAGGTAGAACCATTTTAGGTTTCATCTAGAACCCTTTCCACAGATGGTTCTACCTGGAACTAAAAATGGTTCTTCAAAGGGTTCTCCTATGGGGACAGCCGAAGAACCCTTTTGGAACCCTTTTTTCTAAGAGTGTATAGTAATGTCATAGCATCACCCTTATTCATACCCCAGGCTTTGAAAATATCCTTTGATAAAACAGACACTTCCTTCACCCACCACTCCCTCTGCCTGAGAGAGAAGGAACAGAAAGAAAGAGAGACAAAACAACCAAAAACAACTGGTCACAACTCCCGCAGCTCTCTGGAACCCTTTTATCTAAGAGTGTACTTTATCACTGACCTCAACCCAGTCTCTCAAAGTGTTCACAGTCAGCACACTGACACCCCATCAGATCACAGCAAAATCACAGCCTATTGATGAGGTATCAAAGCCGAACAAACCACATACTACACTAAACAAAAACATGCCACGACTTTAAAGATTTTACTGAGTTACAATTTATATAATGAAATCAACCACGTGTTTTTGGACCATAATCTATGGATTTCACATGACTGAAAATGCAGATATGATTCTGTTGGTCACAGATATCTTTAAAAAAAAACGTAGTGGTGTGGATCAGAAAACCAGTCAGTATCTGGTGTGACCACCATTTGCCTTTTGTAGCGTGACACATCTCCTTCTTGATCAGGTTGTTGATTGTGGCCTGTGGAATGTTGTCCCACTCCTCTTCAATGGCTGTGCGAAGTTGCTGGATATTGGCGGGAACTGGAACACGCTGTTCTACACATCGATCCAGAGAATTCCAAACATGCTCAATGGGTGACATGTCTGGTGAGTATGCAGGCCATGGAAAAACTGCAACATTTTCAGCTTCCAGGAATTGTGTACAGATCCTTGCGACATGGGGCCGTGCATTATCATGCTAAAACATGAGGTGATGGCGGCGGATGAATGGAACGACAATGGGCCTCAGGTTCTCATCACTGTATCTCTGAGCATTGAAATTGCTATCGATAAAATGCAATTATGTTTGTTGTCCGAAGCTTATGCCTACCCATACCATAACCCCACCACAACCATGGGGCAATCTGTTCACAATGTTGCCAGCAGCAAACCGCTCACCCACACGGGCGCCATACAAGCTTTCTGCCATTTGCCCGGTACAGTTGAAACCGGGATTCATCCGTGAAGGGCACACTTCTCCAACATGCCAGTGGCCATCGAAGGTGAGCATTTGCCCACTGAAGTCATTTACGGTTTTGAGGCCGTTTGGACGTACTGACAAATTCTCTAAAACGACATTGGAGGCGGCTTATGGTAGAGAAATTAACATTAAATTATCTGGCAACAGCTCTGGTGCAGTCAGCATGCCAATTGCATGCTCCCTCAACTTGAGGCATCTGTGTCATTGTGTTGCGTGACAAAACTGCACATTTTAGAGTGGCCTTTTATTGTCCCCAGCACAAGGTGCACCTGTGTAATGATCATGCTGTTTAATCAGCTTCTTGATATGCCACACCTGTCAGGTGGATGGATTATCTAGGCAAAGGAGCAATGCTAACTAACAGGGATGTAAACCAATTTTTGCACAACATTTTTGAGAAATAAGAAATAGAAATCAGCTTAATGTAATTGAAAAATATATAGAATCTAACCACTTCTGGGAAAATTGGAACACACTAAACAAACAACAACATGAAGAGATATCCAAAATGGAGATGTATGGATAAACCACTTCTCCAATCTTTTTTGCCCTTTAACAGAAAACAAACAGCAAAAACATATACGTTATCAAATAAAACTCTTAGAGTCAGCTATTCAGGGCCTAAAATCAACACCTGCCACCCGCCGAATGCGGGTAGATTTGGTAAGATGTTTCCTATTTCACCAGCCACGTATAAAAGTCAAGTAGGATCACAATTATAGCTAAATAAATGCTGCAGTAGCTGTTTTCAAAGTTTAGTTGAGAGAATGCAAAGAGTGTGATTTTTTTAAACACTTTTTCATGTACATGATTACATATGTGTTATGTCATAGTTTTGATGTCTTCACTTTTATTCTACAATGTTCATCCATTATTTGTGTTTTGTTGGTGTAGTTTCAGGGCGAAAAAATATTTTGGCTGGTAAAAAATCTGAGTGGCTGGTTTTTTAATCTACATGCCACAGTGGCTGGTGGACCAAAACGTAAGTTTTAGGCCCTGCAGCTATTAAAGACTATCATAACCCACTGGATTTTCCAAGTACATTGAATGAACTACAGGACAAAATACAAACCCTTCAACCCAAAAAGACCTGTGGTGTTAATGGTATACTAAATAAAATAATAAAATATACAGACCACAAATTCAAATAGACTATACTTAAATTCTTTAACATCAATATCAGCTCTGGCATCTTCCCCAATACTTGGGACCAAAGACTGATCACACCAATCCACAAAAGTTTAGACAAATTTGACCCCAATAACTACCATGGGATATGCATCAACAGCAACCTCGGGAAAATCCTCTGCATTATCATTAACAGCAGACTCCTACATTTCCTCATTGAAAACAATGTCCTGAGCAAACGTCGAATTCGCTTTTTACCAAATTACCGTACGACAGACCCTGTATTAACCCTGCACACCCTTATTGACAAAAACATCTAAACAAAGACTAATCATACAAATTGATAGAAAGCTGTGTTGGGGGAAACATACAAATTATAAAATCCATGTACACAAAACCGACTTCTTTCCTCAGGGCTGGGGGGTGAGACAGGGATACAGTTTGAGCCCCACCCCCTTCAAAGTGTATATCAACTGTCACACCCTGATCTGTTTCACCTGTCCTTGTGCTTGTCTCCACCCCCTCCAGGTGTCGCTCAACATCCCATGTATATTTCTACCTGTGTTTTCTGTCTCTCTGTGCCAGTTCGTCTTGTCTTGCCAAGTCAACCAGCATGTTTTCCTAGCTCCTGTTGTTCCTAGTCTCTTTCGTTCTAGTCCTCCCGGTTCTGATCCTCTGCCTGCCTTGACACCAAACCCGCCTGTCTGACCATTCTGCCTGCCCTGACCTCGAGCCTGCCTGCCGCCTTGTACCCTTTTGGACCTGGTTATTGGGCCCTTGCCTAACCCTGACCACAAGACTGCCTGTTCCACTGTACTGTTCGGACTCTGATCTGGTTGTTGACTCTTGCCTGTCTCTGACATGACCTTTGTCTATTCCCTATACTGCAATAAATATCGGAGCTCTAACCATCTGCTTCCTGTGTCTGCATCTGGTTCTCGCCTTGTGTCGTTATATCAGCGAATTGGCGAGGGCACTAGAACAGTCTGAAGCACCTGGCCTCACCCTATTAGACTCTGAAGTCAAATGTTTACTGTTTGCAGATGATCTGGTGCTTCTGTCCCCAACCAAGGAGGGCCTACAGCAGCACGTAGATCTTCTGCACAGATTCTGTCATACTTGGACTTTGACAGTCAATCTCAGTAAGACAGAAATAATGGTGTTCCAAAAAAGGTCCAGTTGCCAGGATCACAAATACAAATTCCACTTAGACACTGTTGCCCTAGACCACACAAAAACTATAACTACCTCGAACTAAACATCAGCACTACAGGTAACTCCACAAAGCTGTGAACAATCTGAGAGACAAGGCATTAAGGGCCTTCTACACCATCAAAAAATAAATATAAAATTTGACATGCCAGTTCTGGAGTCCACTCACCAACCAAGAATTTACAAAATGGGACAAACACCAAATTGAGACTCTGTATGCAGAATTCTGCAAAGACATCCTCCGTGTACAGCGTAAAACACCAAATAATGCATACAGAGCAGAATTAGGACGATTCCTGGAAATGACAAAAATCCAGAATTAAATTCTACAACCACCTAAAAGGAAGTGATTCTCAAACCTTCCATAACAAAGCCCTCACCTACAGAGAGATGAACCTGGAGAAGAGTCCCCTCTGCCAGATGGTACTAGGACTCTGTTCACAAACACAAACAGACCCCGCAGAGCCCCAGGACAGCAACACAATTACACCCAACCAAATCAACAAAACAAAAAGATAATTACTTGACACATTGGAAAGAATCAACAAAAAATTATTATTATTATTATTTGGTCCTAAACAGAGAGTACACAGTAGCAGAATACCTGACCACTGTGACTGACCCAAAATTTAGACTATGTACAGACTCAGTAAGCATGGCCTTGCTATCAGAAGAGGCCACCACAGGCAGAACTGGCTCTCAAGAGATGTGCCCACTGCCCACAAAATGAGGTGGAAACCGAGCTGCACTTCCTAACCTCCTGACAAATTTATGACCATATTAGAAACACGTTTCCTTCATATTACATAGACCCACAAAGAATTTGAAAACAAATTCAAACTCTCATATCTATTAGGTGAAATACCACAGTGTGCCACCACAGCAGCAAAATTAGTGATCTGTTACCACAATAAAGGGCAACCAGTGGAGAACAAACACCATTGTAAATACAGCCTTACTGTTTAGAGCCAAAATACATGTAAAAAAAAACATTGAATGTTTCCTGATCTTTCTTATATCTTTCAGATATAGGACTGTCACGGTCGGGTGTGGATAGAGACCAAGGCGCAGTGTAGCGATAGTTCGACATCGTTTATTTGAATAAACTAGACTTGATATCGACTATACAAAATAACAATGCTACAGATATGAACGAGAAAGGCAACACACGTACTCACGACACGGGACATAGTACAATGAACTACAATGATCCCTAATTAGAGGTAATGCAATGCAGCTGCCTCTAATTAGGGATCCTACACTCACAACACCACACAGACGTAGAACAGCCAGACTCTGATCATAGAAATATAGAGAAGCAAAGCTTCTCTATGACCAGAGCCTGACAGTACCCCCCCTCAAAGACGCGGACTCCCGGCCGCAAGAAAACAAACACAATACATGAGGGGAGGGTCAGGGAGGGAAAAACAACACACAATAAACATTGCAGGTGGCTGTTCCGGCCCCGGCGAAGTGGAATTCTTCCTCCTCTTTTCTACTGGGCCCGGACTGGGCACCGGTGTGGCAGGCGACTCTGGCCATGGAGCGTGGCAGACAACTGGTCTATGAATGGACCTCAGTGGGTTAAGGGACTCAGGCCATGGAACGGGGCAAATAACCAGGCCAGGACTGGGCACCGGTGTGGCAGTCGACTCCGGCCATTTAAAGGGGTAAACAACCGGTCCTGGAAATGGCACTGGTGGGGCAAAAGACTCAATGCTACAGATATGAACGAGAAAGGCAACACACGTACTCACGACACGGGACATAGTACAATGAACCACGCCATGGGAGTGGAACACACACATATAAGTAGGATCCCTAATTAGAGGTAATGCAATGCAGCTGCCTGCAGCACCACACAGACGTAGAACAGCTAGAACTGCCAGACTCTGACCATAGAAATATAGAGAAGCAAAGCTTCTCTATGACCAGAGCCTGACAAGGACAGACACTTCAGAACAAACTTTATCTTTATCTGTTTGTTTATTTTTCCTTTCGTACTTCAACTTTGTGTATAATGTTTACTGTTAATTTCTGATTGGTTATTTCCGTTGCATTAAGTGTCACGCCATGATAAGTTGAATCTCTCGTCCTACAGTACCTAGAAACACAAGCACATGACTGTTGCAATTTTTACCAATCGGAGGTTCAGCCAACAGACACTCCCTATGCCGAGTCTGAGGTCTACAATACTTATTACATTCCCTATGCCGGGTCTGAGGTCTACAATTCTTATTACATTCCCTATGCAGAGTCTGAGGTCTACAATACTTATTACATTCCCTATACCGGGTCTGAGGTCTACAATACTTTTTACATTCCCTATGATGGGTCTGAGGACTACAGTACTTATTACATTCCCTGTGCTGGGTCTGAGGACTACAGTACTTATTACATTCCCTATGCTGGGTCTGAGGACTACAGTACTTATTACATTCCCTATGCTGGGTCTGAGGACTACAGTACTTATTACATTCCCTATGCTGGGTCTGAGGACTACAGTACTTATTACATTCCCTATGCTGGGTCTGAGGACTACAATACCTATTACATTCCCTATGCCGAGTCTGAGGACTACAATACTTATTACATTCCCTATGCCGAGTCTGAGGACTACAATATGTATTACAGTAT